>WBMZ01012760.1:0-307725 GCA_013400975.1 Atrichornis clamosus
CGCCGGCGGGACGCGGCTCCGCGTCCTGGCTTGGATTATATTTAAACTCCGAGCCGGGAATTTGAGGGAGAGCGTCTGCAGCGGGGCTCGGAGCGGGCAGCCCCGCGCTGGGGCCGCCGCCACGGGCGCCCCTCGGGGCAGAGCCGCGTCCGCCGAGCCCCCGTGTCCTCCGTGCCCCCGGGCCGGCCTCGGAGCTGCTGCTCGGGTCTCCCACCTGCGCTCGGAGCCTCGGCATCCCCTCCGCGGGGCTCGTCCCTAGGCCCGGCGAGAGGGGAGTTGCCGAGGGTGCCGCTAAAGGTGCTGGGTATGATGATGTGTGCGCTCATTAGTCACGGCCGCGGTGAGCAGCGCGGCTGGCCGCGTCGGCTCCAGCCCTGTGTGTAGCCCCGGTCTGTGTTCGAACCGTAGCGTTTGCCTTTTCCTTCAGAAGTCTGGCCACGTGAGCCAGTGAGTCACGAATGGATCGCGTTTCTCCTCGTTCCGCTCTGGAAGCGGTGCTGGAATAGCAGGCGGAAGCCGGGCTTATTCCTGCTGGCTCCTGACCGAGCTCCCCCGTCACGGGGCTGCCCCGCGCCTGGTGCAGTTCACTTCGTAGAACGCAGGGTTGAGGGGTGGAAAAACGTTGGCGTTTATCCGCATAATTTGCGAAGGAACGTGGTGGATTCTGGATTTTGCATGGGGAGGTGCGTGTGAAATCCTCCTTTCCTGCGCTGTTGTTCGTGAGAGCTTGAGGAGGAAGCGGTGAAGTCTGGACTTAAGCATCCAGCGTTTGTATTTTTAAATGTCCGAGCACAGCTGAACGAACAAAACACATCAGAACGTATGAAACAAGCGCTTGGAGGAACAAAGTTGTGTTTTGTACAAAGTATTTAGAGGTTCACCACACACAGATGTACCTGTGCTTCAGCCCTTGTCACCTGAATTCCATTCCTAAACATCTTGCACAGCGTGGTGGAGGAACATGGAGGGATGGATACAAGACATCCCTCTTAGGAGAAGGTACAAAGTTAGAACTTGGACCCATGTTCAATTTCAGTATTGAGCTGGTTCTCTTCTGCTTTCCAAGGCTTTGTTTTTTTTGGTGGGTGATTGTCCTGTTTTTTCCTATTAAAATCCAATCTCAGACACAATCTCGTAAGAGAAGGCTCTAGACAGGATATTTTAAGGACAGTATTAAAACACCCACGTTTTAAAGGTTTGTGTTATAAACTTGTAGTCTCACAAGTTTTCTGGATATTAAGTACTATTATAAAGGCAAGCTCTTTAACTGCGGGAGGAATTTGGAGATGGGAGACCTGAAAAAACATGAGGGAAAAGTACTAATACTGTGTGAGGGTGCCATCTGCTCTGCTTCTGCACCCTCCTTCTGGGCCACTCCATCGTTTGCTGCCCTGGTGTTTGACTGTCAGTTTTTCAGTTGTTCTCATTCACGTTACCAGTCCTGAAATTTCTGAAATGCTCCATAAAACTGGCTCATCAGCTCGTTCTGCCAGGCTGTAGAACAAGCCCGACAGAACGAGCTGTGGACTTTACCCATGGATTATTGGTTATGCATTTAAGAGGGAGTTTTCATTCCACCTGCTGAATTATGCTTGTGTGAATTAAATAGCCTGTGATAATTGTCCTTGTAACCTATTCTTCATTAGAAAGAAAAGGTAAGTGGACAGCATGGTGATATGTTGAAAAGCTGAACTCTAGTAGAACAGCAAAGAAGAATTAAATCCAGTCTCTGATGTGTATTTTGAAAAAGCTGGGAGAACAGGAAGCTTGTTTTTTGGTGTTTCAGTTTTGCTTTTTAGAATTTACTTGCTTTGATTTACCTAGAATAAAGGGTGTGAAATACAGCCACTAGCACCAGGAAGGACAGGAATTCTGCTAACATTCAGAAGTGTTAATTAAAAATACCCAACTTGATACTCCACAGGGTATAAAGTTTCCAGAAAGTGAGAGGCCCCCAAGTCATTAACCTCTTGAAAGTGCTGAATGTTGTTTCTAGATGTCATTGTTTGTGTTTTTATGAGTCTTGCTTCCAGCAGTCGCCCTCTGTTTCTGCTGAAACCCAGGCAGGATGCTGAGTTTGTGTGCATTGTGTCTCTCTGGGGATTACCTGAGGAACACAGGAACTCGTGTTCTCTGTTGTGGGACCAGCATCTGGACTGTGTGCAAATTCTTACAGTTGTTTGTATTTCTGGCACTGTCCCGAAATCATTACACAACAGAGGAGGTTGTGCAGGTGTGACATGGGTGATCCAGCCTAAAGAACAATGTCATGCTCAGCATTACTGAGAACTGGGGGAAAAAAACACCTATTCCTACACCTTAATTATACGCACAGGATCTAGAATTAGCAGCAGTCTTTGGAAGGGGATGTTGGCTTGGAAACCTGTTTGAGGAGAAGTCTTTGAGTGCAGTGACTGAAGAAAAGAGACATGTTAATTTGAGCGAGGAAAGGCAACTTTGTTCTCATTGAAATCCTCTCAGCAATTGCTCCTGACCTTTTTACAGTGCAAATAGGAAAGTTAAAGGGGGTTTCAGGCCAGCTTGAGAAGACAGCCTGAGCACCAATGGTCAAACCTATTTCCACTGCAAGTACAGCTTCTGGTGAGGGGGTTAAATAACATACTTTATTGGGAATTTTGGGTTGCATCTCCCTCAGCTTCTGCATAAATAAAAGGAGCTGGCACGTGAGTGGAGTGTGACCCTGCTTCTCCTGCTGGTGTTGCAGATGTGGAAGGCTACTGCGGGCCACACGGTTTCTGTCAGCCAGGATGACGGAGCTGATGACTGGGAGACTGATCCAGACTTTGTGGTATGGCTTTTGGGTTTTCCTGGTGCTCCAGGAGTGTGTTCTGTGACTCGTGAAGAGGGACTCTTCGGGGAGGGGGCTGTGTCTGTCTAAAATAAACTGGTGGGAGCACCTTCCTGGAAGTGAAGGGGTAGCAGCTGCTTTTCTGACTCCTCTGGTCTCAGTGACTGCTGGGCTTTTGCTGTGGACTCTGAAGTGTGTGTAACTGGTGATTTCTCTGGGTTTTTAACTGCTGTTTTATATGTGTCCTCCACAGAATGATGTGAGTGAGAAAGAACAGCGCTGGGGAGCTAAAACTGTGAATGGATCCGGCCACCAAGAGCACATCAAGTAAAGCAGCTCTCATGT
The DNA here is from genome assembly GCA_013400975.1 of Atrichornis clamosus. NCBI lineage: Eukaryota > Metazoa > Chordata > Aves > Passeriformes > Menuridae > Atrichornis > Atrichornis clamosus. The sequence goes on from WBMZ01012760.1 coordinate 3,155, forward strand.
GAAATTTATTAATAGGCACCATCCCAGGCGACTTTTAATCAACTCACGTTCTCAGTTACTTGTGTCTTCATAATTAAAACAAGAGTCCCTGTAGAAGATTGATTATTTCCCAGATTGCTGGTCTTTCAAATACGTCTGTGTCTTCAGATCTGAAATTAAGATCAGACTGATGGTGTAGGGACTCTTAAATCTTTCTTTGTCACTGGAGATGTTACTTTTCCTGCCTCGGTGTCTGGAAAGTTTCTTTGTTCTGTTTTGGTGCGAGAGCCAGTAACATGAGGGGAGAACGTTCTGTTGAGGGATCTGAGCACCTCCAGTTTGGTACTTTAAGGAAACGTTTGGTCCCTTAATTCTGACACTTTGTTTAGAAATCTGCTACCAAACTCATAAAAACTCTGGCAAAGCAACAAACTGAGCTCTCTGATAGGAAAGCAGAAACAATGCATCTCCTGAATCTCGTAATCTTACAAAAAGTGTCTAGGGATGAACTTTGGAGCAGTTTTAGGAAATCTGTGATGTTGCACACGGATAGAGACTGTACTCTGGTTACCTCAGGGGTCAGCGTTCCTCTGCCCTATTCCGAGGGCAGTGGGGATTCCTGCTGGCTGAATCACACCTGAGGAAGCTTAAAACTCTGGTGGGAAGTGTTTAAGGTACAGATTACACCTTGGTTTATCCTCTGTGCATAGCCTGCACTGCCCTAGGTTCAATTCCTGTGGCTTGTGAGGGATCACTCTGGGAAGAGGAGGTGCGAGTTTCCTTACATCTCAATTTTGCATTACCGTTGTGTGCAGAATGCTCTGTTAGAATTAGCCCTGTTACCACAGGGACTGTATGACAAGAGATGATCCCTGTTCTGAGAAGCTGCCATCTCAATAAAAAAGTGTTGGAAAGAATTTAAATTGGGACATGAGGAAAAAAACCCACCATTTCAGGCACGTATCAATTCTAGCTAATGGATTGTTCAAATAGCAAAATTCCCTTCCTCATTAGTCTTAAAACCAGCAGTTTCTTTTCTTTTTTTAAACAACATTTTGCAGTGGGACAAGTCCAGTGCCTCAGAATGTGAGGAGATGTTTTGTGCACTGAAAAAATGGGAAGGGCTTGAAGAATGCAAGTTGTCCAACTTCTAATTGAGATGATATTTTTGTCAACTTTTTCTTTTTCATCTTGAAGTTGTCTGCAGAAACTTACTCAGTAACACTTGCTGCTGCACTACTTGTCTTTTAAAGCATTCATCAGCTGAGAGAGAATGTATTCCAAGAACACCAGAACCTCAAAGAGAAGGAGCTTCAAACAGGACCGAAAGCTTCCCATGGCTATGGAGGGAAATTTGGCGTTGAACAAGATCGCATGGATAAAGTAAGTGGGAAGGGGGCTTCCCTGGGCTGAAGTGATCAGTGGAGTGATGAGCCTTGCCTTGCCTGTGTGTGTGAGCTGGGCTTGTTCCAGCTTTGCTCTGGGATGTGCAGTGGCCCCACGTGCTTTTGATTGATGTCTTTGGAGCAAGTCCTGAGAGGATTTCCCTGGAGTCGGGATTGAAGTTTTGGAATTCACGTCTCTAAATTAACCAAGCACTTCATGCGTTAATAAATCCAGTATTACCTTTTCATTTCGATGTAGATAGAGACTGCCAAGAAANCTAATAAATCCAGTATTACCTTTCCATTTCGATGCTGTGCCAGCTCTTCCATGCATGTAGATAGAGACTGCCAAGAAATGAAGAAAAGGATGTGCTGCTGCTTTAAAATGAGAGGGCAGCTCTCTTAAACAGTGGTAAGCTGTCATAGTGACAAGTAATGAAGGAATTAAATACCATTGTGCTTCAGTCAGATGGTAATATTTTATATGAGGAATTGATGGCTGTTTATGTTACACTGTTAAAAAATGTATTACAATTCTTAATATGATTCCTTTAGCCATCTGATAATTAGGCGTATCAACTTCCGGCTACTTTGTTCATGAACTCTGTTAGAGTAAGAATCAAAACATTCCTGAATCAGAAAGTTTTCTTTATTTACTTGCTGGGTTTCTGGTAATTTGGCAGCCTTACATTTCTGCTGGATTCCCATATTCCAGAGTTAATTGCTGTATAATTCTCAGTGGGCCTCTGAAATAAGCTGACCTCTGGATCTGGGAAAGGGATTGCTGAGCAGATGGAACATTGAGGCCTGTTCTGCTGCTGCTCTCTAGTGTCAGCAGTTTGTCCCTCACCTGTGTCCGTGGGGAAGAAGAAAGGAACAGAAGTGAGCAGTGTTTCCCATAGGCCAGAATTAATCATGGGGAAGAGCATGATGGTCATGCCCATCTGAGTGGTACTGGTGTTTGTGATTGATTTTCTTTTTTTAATAAATCTTCCTTGTAACTGTAGTTCTGAAGCCTTGTGGTTGAGACGTCTCCTTTACAGGTGTCTGTGGCTCTGTGCAGGTGTGCTGCTGTCAAAGCCTGGCTTTAAAGCTTGGTTATTCAATCAGGGTCACTGCAGTGCTGTCGTGGTGCAGGGGTTTGCTGCATTTAGGACAAAACCTTGGTGCTGAGTTAAAATGAGCAGTTGCAGCATTCTGTGTGCCTTACCCCCAGAACTGATGTTAAATGTAGCAGAGTATTGTGCAGAAAAATTATGAGGGTGTTTCACTCTGAAATACAGATTTCCAAGAAAAATATTTTTTTTTAATCTTTTCTGAAAGGGGTTTTGGGGTAATGCTTGGTATTTGAAACACAGAAAGTTCTGGTTCTACAAAGAAAAGAGCGTGCTTAAACCTTACCCACCTCAGTTGGTGTAACAAAAGGGAGATCATGTAAAACCACATCAAACCTAAAATTTTCTGAGCTTGGTGTTTTCCATAAATGTAATGGGAAGAGTAAAGGGAGGTGGGAGCCTTTTCTATCACATTTAACAGTTATTCCACTACAGAACACCTGCAAGATGAACAGGAGTGTGACTGTTCCAGTCAGGAAAAGAAAGGAGCTTTTGTAATACTTACGAGTTAAAGTAACGTCCTATAATTGACGTCCTTGTTCTGTTACCTGGCAATTCCTTCACCCAGTAATGCTTTGCTTTCCTACCTCCCGGGAATGTTCCTTCCAGCAGCTGTGTGGAAGAAAAAGAGCAAACTCTGCAAAATCCAAGTCACTTAGGTGCGTGGACACCTCGTGTCCTCAAGTTGATTCACCTTGGTCCAGCTGTCTGGCACCAGATCAGCAAACGCTGGGTTACACTGATGACTTGCAGGTTGCTCTGGCCAGTGCCCAGTGCTGGCCCTGGGCAAGGAAGAGGCTCCTTTGCTGTGTGGTGTGGCACCCTCGAGGTGCGAGGCTCCAGCGTCGCTTCCAGGAGCTGGAAGGGCTCCCCAGCACTCGGGCAGGGCAACACTAGCAAAGGCTGTCTGGAGGCACTTCCAGGTGTGTAATTACATACCCCCGAGTGCTGCCAGTCGTGCTGTGGAGCTGTGCCTCTGTTCAGCTCGAGCTCCAGGGCCAGGATGCAGGGCTGGGATTCCTTTGGCGCGGGGAGCGCTGTCTGGGTGTGGAGGCGCGGCTTCGTGTTGCGATGCCGTTCTGCACGTGAGGACGAAGTACAGAGAGAGAATCTCTTACTCTGGCTGATGCAGGAGGTATGGATGCCTGCCTAAACCAGTGACAACCGGCTGTAGCTGTAGCACTTGCAGTCCCGTGCCAGCTGAAACAGATCTGTAGCTCTGTGCCTAAACACAAGGCTGTGTATTTCACCTGGAACTCACTGCAAATTCTGCACGAACACCATCAAGGCTCCCTCTGTGTCTGTCTGGATTTCATTCCCGTGCTTTTGAAGTACAAACGCAGGGCATAAAATGGTCTGCATAAAATGCAGCAAATTCCCTTGTTTAGGCTGTGTTGGTAGCATGGTGACAGCCTTGTGGAGACTTCCCACGTGAGCAGGAATTTCCAGGGAAGTTGGTTTCAGCAGGAGTAGCACGTTGATAACAAAACTCACCCTCAAGTTGCTCGGTTTAGTGTTTTGTCTTACATACAGAACTGTCCAGAACCTCTGTCTCTGAACTTACCAATTTCTTTTAGTCAGCTGTTGGACACGAATATCAATCCAAGCTTTCTAAGCACTGCTCCCAGGTGGATTCGGTGAAAGGCTTTGGTGGCAAGTTTGGAGTGCAGACCGATAGAGTTGACCAGGTAGGTGATTTCATCTCATGCTGCAGCCACTCACAGTGATTTCCTTTCTCCTTTTGCACATAAAACTGAAAATTCCAGTGCCTTAAAATGCTGGTGTGGTCTGCTCTCCCTGCTCTTTTTGAAGTTCAGCAGCAAACTATCACTTCTGTGAGTGTTATGGAGATAAATTACTGTTTAAAGCAAAGTGGAAAAAAGCCCTTATGGGAAATTGAGATGAGTTGAAAAGAAAACTGTAAAGAGATGTTCAAATATTACTTTTTTGTGTGTTCTTTGGCAAGGTCAGTGTGAATGCCATAGGAGGAGGGATTTGGGGATGGTTTGTCCTGTATCACAGCATGAGCTACTGGGCCGGATAATTGATGTCCTGTTCCAAGACTCTGAAACAATCCCTGCGTGGAAATGCTGAGCTCCTGTCATACTGCATTGCTGAACCTGGCAAGACTTGCATGTTCCTGGTACGATTTGCCCTGGCAAGGGAGGACAGAAATCCCTGCCATGAACACATGCACTAAATTACCATGTAAATGCATATGGCCCATAAGTTAGGAAGGTATTTATGCTCCCAATCAAGAAGGTCACGGCAGTATGGAAAGAGACAGGAACTTTCCATGCTCTTTGTCCACTGGTGTGCATGCAGTTTTTCTCCTAATGCCTAACTCTGTCACACGTGTAATTTTATTTCTCTTCCAGTCAGCTGTTGGGTTTGAATATCAGGGGAAAACTGAGAAGCATCCCTCCCAAAAAGGTAAAGTGGGGAGGTGGTCACCTCTGCAGACTCCTTTTCTATAAATACCAGAGTAGATTCTGCCACTGTATGTAAAGTACCTCGTTTAGTGAGACCTCTGCATGACATTCTCAATGATTCAAGTGCTGGGTTTGGTGGAGGAGAAGCTGAAAAAGTGAATTTCAGAGCAATTTCTTGAGTTGATGGGGTTTTAAGACAAGGAAATACTGTGTCATGGAGAGTCTTACCTTTCCTTCAGAAGTGAGGTTCAGGGACGTGTTAGGAAGATTGGGAGTTGTTCCTGTTGGAAATAGGGAATAAATTTAATAGGAACCGTCATAGGCTATAAGACTGTTACTCATCTTGTGTTTAATTTTAAACTTAATTTTGTGTGCTAAAGCATTAATACTTCAGTTCTGAAATACCTTGTTTTTGCCCCCAATTGCTAGGATTTGATGTATCCATGCAAAGTGCCTTGATTGTGTTTTTATTGTGCTTTACTCTCAATGCAGACTACTCAAGTGGTTTTGGTGGCAAGTACGGAGTACAGGCTGACAGAGTGGACAAGAGTGCAGTGGGGTTTGATTACCAGGGGAAAACTGAGAAACACGACTCCCAGAAGGGTGAATAGACACACATGTGTTAGCAGGCTCCTTCTCTGGTGCTGTAGGCACTGTCCATAGGCCATGTTGTAAAATACTCATGTTTTACACCTCTCGCACTCCTAACCCGCTGAAAGGTAACGCTCCGCAAAATTTACCTCGCTGGAAGCTTTGACTTCTGGAAAAAAAGAAACCTGAACTCTTAGATTCTGCCTGGTTTTACGTGATGATCCAGGGCACGTAGATTTGTCTGGAACCCTCCTCCAGGGTTACAACTTCAAAGTACTCAGACTGTGAGCAGTTTAACCACCACAGAGGGGTGCTTCTGAAAGAATCAGATTAAAACACTGACCAGTCAGTAGTGTTTAGAGTTAATATTGTGTTGCTAATCAGGTTTCCAGGCATATCTGATCAAAAATCGACCATTTTATTGAAAATCTGTGGTATTTTTGCCATCTGTTTTCTGTTTATCTCAAAGAAATGTTTGTGCTCTAGAAATGCTAGCGAGGAGCAGGGGGTGCTTGTTTAAAAGCAGCCAGGCTGTTGCTGACACGGTTTTTGAAGTTCACTTTTCTCTAAGTGTCTTCAGAATTTCATCAAGGTGTCAAGTAGCTGAATTGCTGGCATTGCCCAGCAGTTGAACTACTCATGGTGCTGTTTTATTTTCCATCCTGGAGGATGTATCCTGAAGGATTTATGCCTTCAGTGTCTGAAGTCAAATTTAACTGAGGATGTCAGTGCTTCTTTTAAGACATGATGTAACGCTAGCAGCCCTGATTATCACAATTTTTCAAGGTAATGTTTTTGTTATTGAACACTCCCAAACAAAATTCTTCTCTCTTATCTCTAGATTATTCCAAGGGCTTTGGTGGTAAATACGGTGTCGACAAGGACAAAGTGGATAAAAGTGCTGTTGGCTTTGAATATCAAGGCAAAACGGAAAAACATGAATCACAGAGAGGTTTTTATTATCTTATTTAAAAATAATAGCTCAAATCCTCTTAAACCTGGGAAAAATATTTTGTCTGTGGGCTTTTTCTGGGTGGGGTTTCTTAGAATTTTTTTTATTTTTCGTGATAAGTGTGCGTTTGCCCCTTGTGTGTGTGCAGATTTTGGATTCCCTTTAATGAGTGTATCGTTAACAGGGCAGCTTATCCCATAACATACCCCTGGGTTTTTCATTAAATGCTGTTCACAGCCATGAATTGCAATCATGTTTTCTGTAACTTCACACCCACAGATTACGTGAAGGGGTTTGGAGGCAAGTTTGGTGTGCAGACAGACAGACAAGACAAATGTGCACTTGGCTGGGACCACCAGGAGAAGGTGCAGCTGCACGAGTCCCAGAAAGGTACATCAGCTCGCAGTTCCTTGCTGTTCCTTCTGCCTTCCCTCGTTTGGACTTCCCTGTGCCCTGTGTGAGCCCCCTGCCCCGGGGTGTGTGGCCGCAGCCTGTGAGGAGCTGACTGTCTCCTGGTTCCCACAAGTAATTTGTCCCTCCTGGTTTCTGTGGTGTGTATCCCTGTTTTCATGCAGGGGCAATCTAATACCAAATGCTGTCTGATATCTCATGGCCTGTGAGGTCCCTATTCCTGTGAAATACTTGGTGACCATAGAAAAGTTGTAAAATACAACTGTTACTCCCCAGCCTTCTGCCTGCCAATGCTCTGAACTTAAAGAAATGAATATATTTTAACTTAAGACATTAAAAGTGATCCTCAGAGTATTGTTCTGTTGGGTGCTCTGGCAGAGTCGTCGTGAGAGGATTACCTGAAGCCCCTTTTTTTCTGTGCCCTCCCTCATTTTATAACACACACACACACATACAAATATACATATATATGTATATACATGTAAATGGCTGTTCCCTAGGCAGCAGTGGGGAATGATCAGCTTTTTAGCTGAAACCTTTTCTCTCTCAAGCTCTGTGACAGCAGGAATGTTCCTCCCTCCTTTAAGCAGTGCTTTGTAGGCATGTCTGGAGGGTGGTCTCTGGACCCCATCTCCACACCTCTTTAAAAGTCAGGTCTCTGTACAAACGTTAACCACGCTGATGAAGGAAGCTCGTTTTATTCTCGTCTATGTTTTGTTATTTATTTTGTTTATTCTCTTGTATCTTTTGTTGTTTTGCTTGGGTGAACAAGTTACCTGTGTGTCTGTGTTATAACTCTGATCAAATGCAAGTGCATTATGCAGTATGGATGAAAAATGTTGAGAAATGCTTTATTTCTGTGACTTCAGAATGGTGTTCTTACATCTGATAAATCATGTTGATCTCTTCCTAATCTCAAGTTGAGACTTTTTTTTGAATTTACTTTTACAGACCTGTCTTGAGATTATTTTTTTTTGCCATCCAAAATTACCGATGATTGAAAATACTGCAAAAATTAATTTGAGTGTCTCTGACTAAACTTCTTTATTTTCCTGCCTCCATTTTAATTTATCACATGTGGCTTTTTCAGACTATAAGAGTGGTTTCGGAGGGAAATTTGGTGTACAGACAGAAAGGCAGGACCCATCTGCTGTGGGGTTTGATTACAAGGAGAAACTAGCCAAGCATGAATCTCAACAAGGCACTGTCTTCACTTGTTACTCTCCTACCAGTGCAGCCACTTCTCACACAGTCTGAAATAGCTGTCTGAGTAGATCAATGCCAGGAATGTGCAGACACTTTCTTGCGCTTCTGTTCCTCCAAGACCCAGCATTGTTCTTCCATTTTAGCCTTAAAATATTCCTGCGTTCAGAAAACGTCCGATGTTTAGTCAACAGCTCTGCAAAACCCTGCATTTAGTTAACAGCTGTCCATGCAGTGTGGTGATAGCAACACTGTTGCCAGTATGATGTTGGTGAAGTCGTGCTTGCCAGTTTCAGGGTCGAAACATAAAGTTTTGCCTGGATAAACTGGTGGGAAATTATTCGGATAAGGACCATGCATGTAACCATTAACAAGCAATGGGTTAGGGCAAGATCATTTAAAAGTTACTGTAGCCTTTAAGAGAAGTAGGGAATGTTTGTGGTTCTTGAGTGAGCAAATACTGTTATAATGCTCTCTTTATTCATTGTGAAATAGTTGGGGTACAAACCATGAATTCCTGGTTTTCCGTTATCTTAAAGTGAGGAGTCTGGATCAGGAACATGTAAGTGTAGTACATTTATTCTGGCTGAAAATACATACAAAGCTGAAGAGAATGAGGTTGTTCATTGATAGTTGACGTTTTCCTGTGCTGCAGTGACACACATTCAGACTTCTAGAGCCCGAGTGCCAACACTAAAGTAGCTGGAAGGGAGGCCCTCGTGGTTTGGGGGCTGAGAGGAGAAGGGATTGCAGGGATGTATAGGAAAGCCTGTCCATCCAGAGTGTCCAAGGGCGCCTTCCAACTGCTCAGTGCCGCCAGAAGCAGGTGTTTTTCCAGCTGTTGGGCTGCTCTGGTGCCCCTCAGACATTTCTGTGAGAGCAGAAAACTGCTCCTGTCTGTTGTTTGTGTTGTTAATGCCACTGGTGAGCTGGTCTGATCTGATCTGGGAGAGTGGCAAGTGCAGGAGTCAGCATCAGCGGGGAGGAAGAGTGTGCAGCTCAGGGCTGGTACAGAACAGCACAGCCACCCCAGGTGTGTGCTGGTGAGTGGCTGCAGGCTCGTGCAGCCTTCTGGAACTGCCCCTTTCCGTGTGTAGAGCAGGAGTTATTACCAGTGGCTTTAATACTCACCGGCTGAGCCTCACAACCAAATCCAGCGGAATGCGGAATTTGTTACGTTTTCCTGCCATTTGTAGATTTACCAAGTTAAAGAGCACAAACCCAAAACACCTCTGTGGTCACCGAAGACCCCTTTGAGCAAAGCGAAATGCCTTGGGCTCTGTGACAGCTGCAGAGGGCTCAGAGTTGGTGCTGTGAAAGGCTGTGTTACAGAAGTGATGCATCACGAGGGCTCCTCCCCTGCTCCCTGCTTGAGGCCTTATCAACCCTCGGCTTCGTGTCCACTCAGGGAATGCATGTGGCCCCCGGTCTGTCGTCTGCTGGTGTCCCCGAGGGCCCCTGGGGTTCTGTGTCCCCTCTGCACCAAAGCCAGGCTGCATTTCCCTTGGTGGCTGTCCCTGTGGCTCTGCATGCAGCTGAAATGGCTCTCTGCACTGGCGGTGGCTGCTGGCATTCGGCAGGAAGGCGGGAGGGGCACCAGACTCCCTGCTCTGACCCTTTCTGTCCTGCTTTTAGATTATTCCAAAGGATTTGGAGGGAAGTTTGGTGTCCAGAAAGATCGGATGGACAAGGTAAGTTGCCTCAAAGAGCCGTGACTTAAACAGTCTGTAGGGGTACAGAACAGCCTGGCTCGATCTGTAGTGCTCAGCTCTGTGTTTCGGGACAGTTCTCCAGTGCAAGAGTGGAATTCTGTGCTTTCCTGATCTTTAAAAGCCAAGTCCACACACACAGAGCTGATCCCGGTTTATGTGGATTAGGACAGCAACAGCTACACAAGATATGTTTAGGATATTGCCTCATTTTTAGTTCTGATGAATCATCTGTTCACGAACTACTTTTCTTTTCAATTAATAGGATTTTGATGTGTTTAAACCTGCCCCTGAAGATCAATTCCTTTGTAGTTTCACTTGCAGAAAGGATTATTCTGTTTGTCAAGTTTTGATTCTTCCTGATTTTGTTGTGATGTTCTGAAGAAAGCCTTAGGGGCAGTATCACAATAAAATGTCACAGACTGAAGCTGTCTGAATGTCTTCATGAATTTGTGGGGGTTTTTACATGTATCCTTTTTCTGCTCACTGACAGAATGCAGCCACTTTTGAAGATATTGAGAAACCAGCATCAACTTACCAGAAGACCAAGCCAATAGAAGCTGGTAAGGCATTGGCCCCAAATCCTTTCTTTGGAGGTGATGTCCAAAATCCCAGGATATCACTGTTGATGTAGTAGTGCTGGGTAAGGATCATCTAGAGGGAATTGCTGTGTTTGCAAATTTGCTGAATTTGCCCTCTTTAGCAGCCTCAACTATTCTCCCTCCCTCTTTTAGAGGTTTTTTAGCTGCGTTCCAGTTTGTTTTCTTTCCTTTTTTCCTGGAGGCTCATCCGTTAAGGAAGGGAGAATAAAAAGCATCAGAATGGAGAATAAATGAGTAGAGGAGTGGTGGAGGCTGTACCTTGAAGGAGAGGAGGGAGAAGTGTTACAGAGGTTGTTCTCTAAGAGAAACGTGGTGCTCAAGAGGTTTGAGCTTGGAAGGGGGGAAGGAGAAAGAGGGATAGAAGGACTTTCCTGAATGTGCTCAGAGGGCAGAAAAGCAGAAATCTGTACCAAAACCTCACTGCAGGCTACCTTTATGTAGAACCTGAGAGATGATTTGACCTTAGTTCTTTCCCATGGCACAGTTGCTAATAAAACAAGCAGCATCCGAGCTAACTTTGAAAACCTGGCCAAGGAAAAGGAGCAGGAAGACCGAAGGAAGGCAGAAGCTGAGAGAGCACAAAGAATGGCCAGGGAGAAGCAGGAGCAGGAGGAGGCTCGAAGGAAACTGGAGGTCAGTAAGATTCAAATCCCACTGGAGCAGCATGGTTTCAGTGCAATGCTGGGAGAAAAAGGAATTTTCAAGAAAAGATACTTTCCTTCTTTCCAGCTGGGCTTTAAAGCTCCTTGTGTGTTGCCTGTTTTTCACCTATGTGTGTGACTCCAGCCTGACCTGTTCCTGCTGTACTTCTCCCTTTGGATGGTGCCAGATTCCCTTGGGCAGAGGAGCTCATAAGGGGAGAACTCTGAGGTCCCCAAAAGCCCTGCATGTTCAAGAAGTTTGTCACCACGGTGATAGTTGGTGATGCTCTTCTTTTGGAATCAGGATTTGTGGAAGATGGAGGGGGTACAGCACACAGCCACGAGATTAGGGGAAGATAATCTTCCAAATGTTAATTGGATCTTAGTTAGGGAAGTAAAAAAATTGACTTAGCATTGCCATGGGTAAAAGTTTTTTGTGATTTTTGTGTTACTCATAAGCAAGATAATTCCAGGACACATTTAGTCAGACACCACATCTTCCCTGCTTTATGGAATTTGCATGTTTGGTGAGGCTCTGCTGCTGAGGTGGAAGGACTGGTGCCTTAATGGCCACTTGTCCTCTGGGTCTTCTTCAGCAGGGTTTGCCCAGAGCCTCTGGGGCAGTTTCCCTTGTGGTCCCATGCCAGTATTCCCAATTCCTGACCTCATCTTTGTCATGTGTGACACCACTGGGAGTGGGAAGCAATTGTTCTTACTCGAGCACCAGTCCCACTTTCCCCCCCTCTCCTTCACTTCTTGTTTTACAGATGTTAATTTATACTAGAGGAGACTGAGCATAGCACACAAAAAGATAAGTTTTAAAAATCTGGATAAATGTTCCTTAGCCACACATGTGCACTGAGACTTCAGAGGCAGCCCCTGTGTGACACTGACGCCCAAACCGCAAGCTGCAGGTAGTGCTGACAGTATCCCAGGCAGGAATAACCAGCAGGGAGAGGGAGCAGGTCCTGATGTGACGTGCACCGTACTCGAGGAGGTGCCCAGGAAAACGTTCTTCCTCCCCATCTTCATCACTGCTACTCACTGCACTGAAGAGACCCTCCCGGGGGAGAATGCTTGTCTGGGCCCCTTGTCACTTCTCCCCCTGTCTGGTTAGGGGGCAGTTTTGCTGCTTCCTTCTCTTGCCTCTCTTTTGTTTTCATTTTCTGCCGAAGCGTCTCTCATTGTTGGAGCCAACGTGTGCCAGCAGCTGCAGCCTCACCAATAAATATTCTGGTCTCAACATCCTCTGTGGGGCAGCTGGAATCCAGACCTCTTCGGTCCTTTGGCTGGCAGCAGAGGGGCCAGTCCCAGTGGCTGGTTTCTCAGATGTGGTGGATGCTTCCCCTTCTCTGGATGCTGGTACAGGATGTCCGGGTGGGATGTTCCTCCCATTCCATCAGTATGGGCTGACTCATTCGGAGTTTAGACTTGGTGTAACTCCTTTGTTTTAAGAGTATGAAGAAGGGCGTGGTAGGCTCTCTTCCTCTAAAGTGATTGATTGCTTTTTTAAAATTTATTTTTTATTTTTCCTTTTTCTTTCAGCTTATCACCTGTATTGCCTTATGGCATCAAGATGTGCAGTGTGAGCATCTGTTCACTGTAGGAATGTATCCCAGGTTGAATGGGAGTTCATCTTTGTGCATCAGTCTTTCATCCTGTGGGCTTTTAATACCTTCCTCCAGCCACTGCTGGGGCTTCTTTACTGTGCTGGAGAAAAGCTGGGAGAGGCAGAGGTCATGGAATGGCTTGGGTTGGAAGGGACCTTAGCAGCTCTATCTTTTCTTTTTTTTTTTTATTTTTATTCCTTTGTTATCTCAGCAATTACATGATTTCTTCACTGGTATTTTTGCTGTAAGTGTGGGTTCAATCCATCCATTATGCTTGATTTTACTTGTGCTTCATCAGAGATTCTGTTGCCTGGACACATGGGAAGTTCTTCTCCCCCAAGCTGGTATTTAAATTTCCCCGTAAGCAGATGATTAATGTTCTTACAGACTGAGCATCTCCATGGTTCATTGTGGGATTCTGCAGACATGGAGAGAGGGGGGTGAGGTTAAGGGGAACTGGAATGGCCCTGCTGGCACTGCCCTTTGCTCCCAGGCTGAGCAGGGAAAGGGCAGGGATGTGATCCACACCACCCACAGATGGTGCACAGGGTGGGGACGGACTTTGGCTGGAGTGAGCTTTATTCTTCAGGTGCACTTCTTCACACAAGAGGAAGAAGTCTCCCCTTCAGAGGGTACGTGGGCATACACGCTCCCACAGTGGGAATGTGCATTCGGAGAGCATTCCTTCCAGAGCCCTGTTTGCCGGTGATCCTTGTTCTGCTTTGCCATCCACACACGTCACAGCCCAGCAGTGCTCAGGGAGCTCTCCTTTCATGGCTGCCTCGAGTCACTGCTGCCTCAGGATTTCACTGTCCTCTGCTGCCTTGGGAAGAAAGGCAGGATGCTCTTTCACATGGATCATTTCACTGTGGAACAAGACCCAGCCTGAGGGGGACCGTGCAGTTTAAATGTTTCATGGCAATGATGGTGTGTCTATCCTAAACTGTAATCTGGATTGCAGACCCATTTCCTGGGACAGATTAGTCACACTGTTGCCATGTTTGACATCATTAATGAATTGGTTCTACTTAATTTGTCCCCAAGCTTAGGTTTGACTTCTAATAATCACTTTGCTGGTGCTTTTTTATCTTTTTTATTCGCAGCACAGGAGTTAAAGGTGGGGGAGGGTTTGCATCAGGAGAGGCTTTTTCCAGAAAGCACAGCACTAAGCTTTGAATTGTCTTCAAAGCCAGCTCTGCTCTCAAGACACACTTTGCTTTCTTTGTTAGATGGATTTTTTTCTGAGCCGTGACAAAGGGAAGGAAGAATTCTTTGTAACAGAGTCCTGTCACTTCATCTCTGTACTGTGATTTCTCCTGAGAATCCTCTGGGGTGTTACAGCTTGATGGGCCTAAACTGCTGGAGTGCACAGAGTCCCGTAACACACATCCTCTCTGCTTATTCACAATGAAGAACACAGTTCAGCCCTAGATCCACAGTCTTCTTTTCCCCTGTGGCAGAGAGAGGCAAAATGAAATAGTTACCTGAGAGGTGTTTTTTGAGTCAGGTGAGCAACGCTGCATTTCTTGCACTTCAGTGTCCTGGCTCCCTACTGAGTGGCTTTCTAAGGATTGTGGGATTGCCCTGTGATTCACAGGTGGAACAGCGTGTGAAGCACTGGAGTGCCAGAACACTTGCTTCAGATCCACGTTCTTTGTGTCACAGCACACAGCAGCAATACTGCTTTTATTTCTGCCACATCTTCTGAACACTTGAATCCCTCGCTGTCGGTGTGTAGGACCCGCTTTTGTCTGAGCTGTTCAGTCTTTGCCTTGGCAGGTTGTTTTGCAGACCTGCCAGAGCTGGCAGGACCCTTTCTGATCAAAGATAACATATCAGTTGTACACTCAGAACATGTGTGGGCTTCAGGTTCTTTAAACTTAGGCTGAACTGGGTACATGGCTGGTACACCAGCCAGCTGATGAACAGAAGGAATGTACTCCACACCAAAACCCTGGAGCTCCTGCAGAGATGTGCCAGAGAGCACTGGCTGCTCTGTTTTTAAATGCATGTGTGCCTGGGAGTTTTGTTCCCTCACTTTTTTCCCTTCTGCTTTGCTGCATTTCTGAGGCTCTGCTGCACGAACTCCAGCGGGTCCCAGGCAGCCCAGTCCTCTTCAATCACAGCAGTTCGTTGCAGGATATGCTGCCTCTCTCTCCTCTTGGAGGGTTGTCTCTTGGTCATCTCATCGGTGCCTAAACTGTGCTGAAGCTCTCCTTTCTCCTGGATTTAGGAACAAGCTAAAGCCAAGCAGCAGACCCCACCAGCATCTCCTGTCACACAGGTGGCTGAGCAGAAGGCTCCCTCCAGCCCAGTGTACCAGGTTTGTTGGGATCACCTTTGGGACACGGGTTTCGATCCTGAGCACGGGAACCTCTTACCACAGCCCTGAGGGAGCTCACCTGTCTTCCTGCAGGATGCAGTGTCCTACGAAGGAGGGGCAGCCTACAAGAATTCCAGCTCGTCCTACGCAGCCGCCCGGGAGCCAGAGGCTGGCTACAAGGCGGCAGAGCCGGACTACCAGGAAGCAGGGAGTCAGCCAGAGGCAGAGTATGAGCCAGAGACTGTCTATGAAGTGGCAGGAGCAGACCATTACCAAGCAGGTAGAGTCTTCAAGATAAAGATGTCTTTATAAGATAATTTCCTCGAGCAGAATCTTAACGAGCAGTTGTGCTGATAGCATGCTGTCCTAGTTTTCTAAACTCTGATGAGACTTTTCACATTCTCCACCAACAAACTTTAATTAGGAAATTAATACATGGCTACAGCAAGGTTGAAATTACTTCACTTCTGTGCTGCAGTGCTCCCCAGGGTCTCAGTTCAAAAAGAAGTTTAGGGGTAACCATTTCCACCCGGTGGAATGGAGCTCAGTGTGAGAGGAAAGTGCAGAGATGGAGGTTAAACGTGTGCTGAGCCAGCAAAAAAAACCCCATCAACAATTCTTGGAGTTTGAAATTGAGGTGATGTGTTCTGTGCCTGTGAGGGAGGGGAGAAGGCATATTTGAAACTAGGAAAACTGCAAGGTTGAATTCCTGTTTTTTTCTCACCTCTTCTGGTTACTAAGTGAGGTGTGAAGAATGAACCTGCTCTGGTAGAAAAACCTGGGCATTTTAAACAGCTCCCTTTCTCCCCCCAACATGCACAACTTGGTATGAATTACTCTCTTACACAGTGGTCTTGGGCTGCACTGTTGTTCTGTCACATTTTACAGAAGCATTGCCAGGCTGATGGTTTACATTTCATACTGTACTAAATGCCTGCTTGTAAATGTTCCTGTTGTGCTTCAGTTGTGTGTGTGATTTAGGGAAAAGGTCCATGCAGGAGGAATGTCAGCAACCTTGCATGGGTTGTTGCCTGCTTCCTGTGTGGGTTAGCACTGGAATTAAAGGAGAGAAGTGAGGGTGGCAGTCAGAGTGCTTCGTGTTTTAATTGTTCTCCTCTCTCTCTTCAGAAGAAAACGCGTATGATGAATATGAGAATGAACTTGGGATCACAGCCATAGCCCTTTATGATTATCAAGCTGGTGAGCAAAGCTCTTGTTCTTACCCTTTGTCTCTGTTCTGCACAGACAAGCCTGGCTTTTCCCTTTGCCTTCTCTCTTGTGGCCTCTTGCCGTGGCCCCTGGAATGGGCGTGCGAGGGGTTGGGAATGCTGCGGTTTAACAGCGGCGCTGAGTCGCCCCTCAGGGCGCCGGGGTGCCGCTTGTGGAGACGTGGAGGGGTGGCACTGGAGGCTCCTCCCGGGTGAGTGCTGATGCTCTCGGGCTCTCCCTGCAGCGGGGGACGACGAGATCTCCTTTGACCCCGACGACATCATCACCAACATCGAGATGATCGACGACGGCTGGTGGCGCGGGGTCTGCAAGGGCCGCTACGGCCTCTTCCCCGCCAACTACGTGGAGCTCCGGCAGTAGGCGCTCCCAGCTCCCGGCCATGCCTTAATTCCCGGTCGGCACACACGGCCTCACACACTACAGAGCTGTCCCGAGGATCCAGGGGGGGTCTGCACACGGCTTTTGTATTTCATACTTCGCTGATGCTTTTTAAAACGTTCATGCCACAGAAAGCGCTAATATATTGTAACTGCTCCGTCTGCCACTGAGGCTCTTGGAATTGTTTTCTTGCATTTTGGGAGCTTTCCTTCTCTCTGCCAAATTAGCAACTGTCATAAAAAGCCTTGTCGAGGACAGGTAGCTGTCTGTTGTAATATTGCATGTTTTACTCATAAGTGAGCAGATTTACTCAAGTGTTTAGTTAGTCTTCCACTGAGCAGCTGAGAAAGTCATGGCTGTGTAGGTTGTTTGCATTCCTACTGGGCGGGGAGGACTGGGGAGGTGCATAGGTTTTGGGGTTTTTTTTTTTCCTTTTTTTCTTTTCTTTTCTAGATAGAGCTTGAAAAAACAAAGAAAATGTTTGAAAGTTGCAACTGATGGCAGTTAATCAAATGCTTATTTGTCCAATATTTATGGAATATTAATGTTATGAAGGAAATTAACATTAATATTAATGTTATGAAGGAAACAGTCTGGTACTTTTTCCTTCTCTTTTAAAGTGAAGTTCCTTGGCTCTTACATTGATTTTTTTTTTTTTCTTCTCTTTTTAATTATTTTGTCTTGGTCCTGCTCCTCCTGCTCATATTATCCCAGAGGAGGGCTGCAAACTCTTTAGCACTGATTGTCCCAAATTCCCGTATTTTTTGCTTTTGCTTCACCCTCCTCTTTCCCAGGAAAACGTGGAAAAGTTACTATACAAGTGTTAAAGTCACCCAGCGAGATTCCTGCTTGTTCAAAAGCATCCAGACCCGTGTGAGCACCTGCAGGAATGTTGTCACTGCTTTAGAGGGGAGGAGGGATGGGATTGCAGTTGTGTTCCATGTGCAGTGCTTCCATGCTCCGACAGGGAATGGCCTCCTGGGCAGTAGTGACATTTTATGGAACCATTTTTGAGTGAAGGAATGTTCATGCAAGGAATTGGATTTCAAACCCATAGCAATGAGCTCCATTTTTGAACCATACAGGAGACTTTTTTTTGCACGTTCAACAGAAACTGCCAGTAGTGTTCTACTAAACAACAAAATTAAACCTGGGGAGTGGGGGTTTTTTGCCAAAACTGAAATTCCTGTCGTTCTAGAAAGCTGACCACTGCAGATTTAGGGTCCCTACCAAAGATAGCAAGTTGCTTCCAGTAGTGCACATGTTCAGTGTATGTACTGTCTGTTTCCACCCTCTGATCAAACTGAAAATGGCAAAATGTGGTGTAGCAGTTCAGAAAAAAGGCAGAGAATTCTTACGAACTGTAAATTTGGACCAATGGAATACAGAAGACCTGTACAAAATGGGAAAATGTGTAAAGTATCAAGGAAGAAGGCATCATGCTGAACCAGTTCTTGGATGGTTGGGACAATCCTTAATGAATGTCATGTGTGTGTCATGATGATTATTACTATTTCTTTCTCCTTTCCATGGTCTCATTTCTGTGTTGTATTTGCATTACTAGGGTTGGGTTTTATATGCAGTTTATTTTATCCGATTTTGCATAGAACACCTCATAGGGATATGATTTTTGTAAATTAAATATTCAATAAACTTTTGGAACCATTTGCATGGAATATTTTTTTTTAATTATTATTTTATTTTGAAAAATCTCAGCATTGGGCTCACCTTGGTGTTTTGTTTTACGTGCCTGTTACTTCTGCTGAAAACACCAGTGAGCTGTGGCGTTTGTGGCAGGAGCTGCTCCAGGCTTTTGGGAATGCTGGTGGCAGCAGGACACGGAGTGCTCTTGAAAACACAGGCATCAGCTATGGCCAAATAAACGTTTCCATGCCTTTAAAGCTGTCCTGCTCTTGGTCATGACAGGCTGGCTGCTTCCCAAGGCCTTGCTCCTCTCAGCCTTGGCTGCAGAAAGGGGTCCTGCCTTGCTGTCCGTGTTTTAGTTCCCAATCCTGAACTTCTCTGAGGATCTGGTCCCTGCTGTGCTGCTGGAAAGAAAAAACCCCCAAAGCCTTTTTTTTAATTATTGAATGCTATTAATTATCCCTGGATTGCCTCACCTCATGGAGACTTCATTTTTCCACTGCTGCTGTCACTGTCAGTGTGGCAAAAGTTCCCTCTGGACTGAGTTAATCCCTCAGGCATGTTTAGGAAGCAGCCTTGGGGCTGTGCTGTTGTGACTTTGAGATTAGATGCAGTCAAGTCTTGCCGTTTTAAGCTCACTCAACTTTTCCAGCAGCATTTGCTCAAGTTCTCCACTGCTGCTGGGAAGAAAGCCCCACCCCACAGCACGGCATTGACCGTGAGCGGGGCTGGCTCAGCTCTGCTGCTGGGTATTCGCGGCAGCAGCAGGCAAACCCATCAAGTGCTGGTCATGGATGTCTCCGGGGCTGACCTTGGAGCCCTTTACCTTCCTGGCACCCTGAACGGATCCTGCTGCTGCTTGAAGCAGCCCTGGTGTTGCTCTGAAGGCTCGGGGCTTCGGCTGGCAGGGGCAGCAAAGGCACCAAGTGTTTGTTTATATTTATCACTGATCAATTCGTGATTTCACACTCCCGGGCATCATTCTTCTAAATTATTTACAATTAAGCACATAGTAGGAACAGTCAATGAAGTGTTTTTATATAAATGTTTTATAGCATTCCATTTGCTTATTTTGTAATAATTGCTAGCACAATAATGAGAGAAGGACATGGTTTGAAAAGTGATTACGTGGGAGGTGGAGAAATTCTCAGAGTCATGAGATGCCCTTGTCCCATGATGCTATTGGCTGTTGATTTTTAATTTAAACAGATTTTCAACAGCAAGAATCAACCTAACCATTTTTAAAAAAGCTTTTAACCAATGAAAAGGAGCAGGAGGCAGGGGGAATTACCAAGTGAAGCACAGGGAATATCCTCTGAGGAGGTGGCTTGGCTTTGCAAATGCAGACTTGAAGCCACCTGTGATTTCCTGAGACACTTCAGAAATAAGAGGAGCTTTCACAGTGCAGCCCATGGATGTTTAATACTCCAAAGTCAATTCCTGCTGGTGTGAAGTTCCATAACTCCTCACCTTGCTGCAGGCTTTCCATGTTGCAAAGGGATGTGGAGCCTCCAGGATTCAGGCTGCAATAAAATCCGTATCTAAGTATCAACAGGGTGCTCGTGACATGGTGCTGGATTTGTGCTAAGTTTGAAGAAGCTTCTTCATATCCCTCTCACGTTGAGCACATTTCTGCCGTGATTTACAGGAGCTGCTGTAAAGCTCCTCGGAGAAAGAGGAATTGATACACTAATCCATGGGAAAAGGAAGACAGCAAAAATCGATCTCAACGCCACGTGCGCAGAGTACTGCCCCGGCTGCCTTCCAAAAAGGGAATCTGAATTGGTCAAAATAGCTTTACTTGGTTTGTCCCAGGACCTGGGAGGCTGCGGCAGAAAAGGAGGCAATACATCTTCCACTGCCTGGGAAGTGCCTCACACGCAGCAGGGGAACCCGCAAATAAAGGGGTGTGGTCGTCTGGGACAGCTTCCCCAAAACCAGGCTCTGATGGCCAGGTGGAGCCAGGCAAAATTAAGTAAACAATTACTTTTAAGTAGCAAAAAAAACCCAAAAAAACCAAACCCCACAGATATTTCAGCTCTTTCTAGCAGAATTCCCACTATAAAAAAGAGAAAAGATGGTCCTCAGAGACTTAAGCTCAAACGACTTCCCGGGTCAGTGCTGTTAGTTCCAAATGCCAGATTTTGGCTTCGAGAAGTTTTAGGCAGTGCAGCAAGAATGCACCACGTCAGAGCTCCTGAAAATTGCGAGCCAAACAAGGCTTGTTAATAATTCTCTGGACTGCAAACTCCACTGCAGGAGGAGTGAAGAATAAAGGTCAGGATAACGGCGAGCCGGCAGCTGGGGCATTGCTGGGAATCTCCTCTAATTGGAATTCTTTCAGGAGGTTTGTAAGACCTAGCAAAGCTTTAGAGAAACTCCGCAGTTTGCTTTCTTGCCCAGTAATTATTGCCACCAGTGATGATTGGCCTTTCTTTGAAAGCAAAGCAGAGGCAGACTGAACCCGGGGAAGGGCAGCAGGAGCGCAGAGACATTCCCACAACAGCCTGAGGCGTTCTGTTGGATCTTGGGCAGGGCTCAGCATTTGCTGAAACCTTGGAAGGCAGGGAGCTGCTGGCTGCCAGATCCGGAGCCGGGAGCAGCGCTTTGTTCCGGGGCTGGGTTCATCCTCTCCGTCACGTTTAGCAGAGCTCTTGCGTTTCACTGTAGAGCCACCCCGCACAGAACAGGGGACTGCTTTATGTGCAAGGTCAGCCAGCGGAGAAAGGGCAGGAGGGATGAGTTCTGCAGCCAGCGGTCCTTTCCCGGTGCCGGCCATCCTTTCCTTGCTGATGCCCTTCGGCGGTGCCCCTTTAAGCACACCGCGCCGGGTAATTCCGTGCTCACTGACGCTTGTCCTGCTTCTGCCGCGGTCCCCGCTGTGCTCTTAGTCCAACATCCCTGCTCGTCTGTGCCGAACAGCCCCGCACACGGGCACATCCCAGCCTGGGAAGGGCGGGGAGCCTGAGGCCCGAGCTCCAGATCCATTATTATTATTGAAATCATTTGCAATTACTTAATTGTTTACCCGTCACACAGATGTGGCGCTTGGGGACACAGCTTAGTGGAGGGCTTGGCACTGCTTAGGGTAATGGTTGATAATCTTAGAGGACTTTTTCCAACCTAAACAATTCTGTGATTATTCCCAGGCACACAGAGTGCTACTACAATTTCTGGAAAAATATCAGCTGCGTGTTAAAAATATAAGCTACAATCTTACCCTGAATTCATCTATGTGTCAGCTCAAAAAAAAAGAAAAATTCTAATTGACTCTCTTATGGCTCTGTCTCCCTTTGCATAACAATGCAGGAAACCTTAACGCGGTCAACAAAGCACTGATAAAAATAAAAGGCAAAATCTCAAACTCAAATACAGCCTGGGTGCATTGCAAGTTGATAATAAACATTTCTCTGCTAAATATTGGGTGTTACTTCCACTGCAGTCTGCAAACAGATCCTCCAGTGAGTTCACTCTACCTGAGTCTGCTGCTTTGAAAATTCCACTGCTGCTAATTTGCACTGGAACAACCTTTTCCATCTGCAAAGCCTAGATATGAGCCTTGGCCTTTGGCTTTTGTAGCTGGCAACTACAAACAAATCCAAATGTTCTTGTGTTTAGATTGGGTATTATGGAGAAAACCACAGAATTGCATCTATCCAGGAAAAAGAAGCTGTCGTGAGTGTAAAAATAGAATTAAAATAGAAAAGAAAGAAAAAAGAATAGTGAAATAATGATAGCTGACCTACTCATGACAGGATGATTTTCCTTTTTGAGGATTCCCACTTTTTTTAATGGAAACAACAGGCAGCCACCTGCCTCCAACTTTCGTGTCTGAATTGCCCTGGAAGTGCTGTCTTGGGTGACAAATACATTGAAGTTCTTCTTAAAACGTCTCTCAGATCTCTGGGCAGCCTTTGATGATCACTCAAACTGCTACAGAAAATGTCACCAAACAAGCCAGCACTGAGCCATGTCCTGCCAGGTTTCCCTGCCAGTTTCCCTGCCAGTTTTCCCAACCCAAATGGAGCAGCTCAGCTCCTCTGAGAAGCCGTGAGACCACTGATGGGGCAGAAAGCAAAAAAGCTTTGCTTTTTTTCTCTGCATAAGGCACTGGTGCAACACAAATGTGCAACAGTCCTCAGACTGGAAACCCGGACAAGCCGGGATGAGTTGGGTTCATTTCTGTGGGAGGTTTTATTTGAGCCTCCGTTTACAGTTCAGGGATAAAACTCACTCCTGTGATAAACCCAGGAGCTTCAAATAATGAGATAAAACTTGTGTTTTCAGCACTGCAAGTGAGCAATATAATGAAATATTGGCACAGACCGCTGGGGCGGTGACACTGATGTCCTTAAAGGTGACCCTGCTGCCCTTTAGGGGACAGTGAATCACCCACAACCACACATTTGTTTCTGGTTTTTTATGAATATTGGGTTTGCCTTTAAAATGTCTGAAATTCCTCACAGGATTTCTTGCTGTGGTTGATTAGAAAGGGTTTTTTTTCAATCTGCTGGAGCATCCTTTGGTTAGAACATTTCCTTTATCTGTTATTTAAAAAAAATTTTTAGTAAAAAGGGAATTGTGTTTTGCTGAAGCTTTTAGGATTTGTAGAAACTGCTATAAATTTTCTGCTGTCTTTGCAGAGAAGCTGAATAAATCCCCCAATGGTCTCTGTTTCCTCTCCTTTTTTTTTTTAGAAGAACAAAACAAGCAACAAAAACAAACAGAACCTGAAGGTAAGGAATAAATGGCACATGTTAACAGGAACATTAGTGCTTGTGTAATCTTGAATTTAATCCCTAGTGAGTTGCAGCTCACTATTTTATTTTATTTATTTTATGACACCTATTTTGTGCTGACAGGAAGATGCATTGCTGTGCAGGGGTGGCAGGATTTTATCTTCCCTGAACAAACTGTTGCCCCTCTCCCTGTAAATGTATTAACACTGCAGCCAGGCATCAGGTTTGGCATCTTTGGGATGCATGTCCTAGGTTTGGTTTCTCTGCTCCAGAGCTTCGTCTGGTGCTTCAGGATTAATGTAATTATTAATTTTCAGTGTTTTTAGTGTAAAATATATCATACCACCCTGGAATGTAAAATATATCATACCCTCCAGGAGGGACCTGAAACCGCATCTCATCCCACTCCCTGCCACGGGCAGGGACACCTTGCGCTGCACCAGGAAAGGGGGCTGGGATCCCACCATCCTGTTTCTCCCGGCCCACAGCTTTGGCAGAAGAGTTTGCAAGAAGGTGCACCCCCCCGGGATGGGGCGTGTGCCATGAGAAGTAAATCCCACACCGCAGCGCAGCCCCACCCTCCTCTCCATGGGGCTCTCTCCCAGTTCCCAGCCTGGATCCATCCCCAGCGGGCACCGCGTCCTTCCAGCACCAACATTCCCTTCAGGCACAATCCCCCTCCTGGCAGTTCACCCCCTCGTGTGTGCGGGGGGGAAATCAGACATCTCCTTTCAGCCCCGCATTTCCTGGCTGAACAGAGCCAGCCATTCCCGGCCCTGCTGCAGGCCCCGCTCCCAGCACGGCAGCCGATTCCCACCCCTCTCCCGCCTGTGAACGCCCTCCAGCCCCCCACTCTGAGAGGGATTTATTCCCTGTCCAGAGCTCCTTGCCTCCTTTGTGGCTGTGTTTCGGGCACGTCTTTAGCAAGCCAGAGTTTTCTCCTCTTCCCTGTCCCCTCCGGCAGACCGGTCCCGTGGATTCCCGGCGGGATGCTCCGCTTGCTGCGTGTGGAAACGAGCAAATTTTCCCTGGTCTCATGGCACTGGGCTTTCCAGCTGATCTTCCCTGGGATGAACCAGGGAAGCCACCAGCGCAGACAGTCAGCACACACAGGATGAGCCCTGCTGGTGGTGACTGTTCCCTAAAGGGCTGGAGAACAGCACCTGCTGGAGTGGGAACGTGCCCACACGGACTCAAAATTGTGCCAATGATCTGCTCTGAATGCACAGGGAGGGGAGGGATTGGTCCCTCACAGAAAACTCCTTTCCTAAAAATTGCAAAGCAGCTTCTGGAAGCCACCTACCCTTGCTTTGGGCCTTGTCTGTGACATAGAAAATAAGCATTATTGGAGATTTCAAGTGACCCCAGGGGAAATGTGCACCTGTAAACGTCCTGCTGGGGCACTGGATGTCTTACAGGCGAGTCAGCCAAACCTACAGAACGCTGCACACACTAAAACTGACACCCACTGCTTCGGAAAGAAAGAAAACTGCTGAGACAGAGCAAATGGGAGAGCAGGGGACGCAGCATAGCTTGAAGTAAAAAAAAAATTCTGAGCACAACAGGAATTTTTTGCACACTTTTGCACAATTTGATTACATCCAGATAAAAATGAAGTGATTTTTGTTCACTTGTCAATGCTGTGTGTGGCAAGCAAATGGTAAGTAATAAATATAATAAAATAATTTAAAAATTAGTAAATGATAAGTAAGTTCTGTCTCAGCCCCCTTTCAGCCTGATCTCTTCTAATAAGAAACTTGGAGCTCTCACCTCGCGCTTGCCACTGCAGGCCTGATCTCAAAGGAGACCTCAAGCTGCACCACAGGGTCAAAACCGAAAAAAGGACAATAGGAAGGCACAGCCCCAGTGGTTCCTCACTCAGGATTTCCTAGGGATGAGCTGGGAGGGGAGAGCCACGCTCGGCCACGCCCAGAACCCAGCGGGGAAAGCTCAGAGACTGCAGGCAGTTAGGTAATGGAAAATAACCCATTAAAACATGAGGTAGATTTTGAGATTTCTGTATATTGTATTCTCTTCAGATTTCCAGAGCAAACAGGTACACGGCGACATTGGTTCCAGTACATTTGTAAGCACATGCAACACTGGTGTCCTATTTGTACATTGATTCTAAGGCTGCCCAAGAACCTTTACATTGAAAGCATACAAGAACTCACACACACGTGCACGGATTCCTCCTGGCATCGGTCCTGAGGAAAAAAAAACCTTAAATTTTACTGGAGAAACCAAATTTCAGCTCTGCAAGTACCTCTAGGAAATCCCCCCACCCATGCTGTTCTGAACTGCTTCCTGACCTAAAGACCTCGCTCCCCGCTGGAAGTTGGAGCTGAACAAGCTGCTGTTCATCAGGTTGTAGCGTCAGAAATGGTTCAAAACAGTCTGAGATTTACAGTACTTGGAGACAAAACCCATATTCCCATTAAAAACCACGCTGGATGCAGATGGAGTATCACATGGAGATGCTAACGTTCAAAACATAAAACTGAGAAAACAGAAGCACACAGAGACTAGAAAACACATCACAGTTCTCTAGAGACTTCTCTTTCGTGTATAATTTGTGTAATTATGCAGTCAGCCTTTTTATGACTTAGATATTCAGGCCAACTTAAAGAAGGCTAATACAAAATTGTC
This sequence comes from Atrichornis clamosus, assembly GCA_013400975.1. NCBI lineage: Eukaryota > Metazoa > Chordata > Aves > Passeriformes > Menuridae > Atrichornis > Atrichornis clamosus. The sequence goes on from WBMZ01012760.1 coordinate 28,748, forward strand.
TAAACCGGCTTCTTGTAGAAAGAATGACAGCTGTTGAAAATAAAGAAATACTCTAAAAGATCTGCTATTGCTCTGAGACAATGTCCACCGGGTTCCACTAGATGTCAGTGGCATGGAAGCAGTCTGCTGCAGACTTAAATGGCATTAAGTCCACGTGGTTCGTTTATCATCGTCACCTCGCCCGTGACACCCAGCACACGCCAACTGCGCCAACAGCCCCGTGTTTATGGCAGTAAACTGAACCCAGAATAACAGTCTCGTTTCAGTTTCCCCCTCTTGTTTACTCGATTTGAATAGAAGGCTTGAAATCAGGCTCAAAAGGCCAAAAATGTGGAGAAATAAGGTCTAAATCACTTCGGTTTCTCAGTTTTTTCCTAGAGCAGCGCCCTGGAGCTCACGCCAACCCCCAGCGCTGCACACTCTGCTTGTCAGGTTCTGAACACCTTGAGGATAAAGCTTTTTGTGTGAAATACAGTGTAGCTGATCCAGGTGGAAAATTATAAGGCACGTACAATTGTTTGTTTTTAAAAAAACCACACACATTCTGAAGTGTTGTTACAATCGTGCTACTCTGGATGGCCCCAGCGAAGGACGGGGGGAACGGAAAGTTCACGAAATGCAGAAAAATACAGGAAAAAAAAATACAGAAAACAAATACAGAAACCAAAGAACAAACCAGAACATGACACATTGGTACAAGCAATGATCAACTCTTCTCATTTCTTTGGCCAACAAGCAGTGACAATTGCAAAGCATTCTTTGTTTTGCACTGGAAATACCTGACTTTATTTAGATACACAGATGTTTAGCACTGGATTGCCACAATACCTGAAATAAGTAAACAAAAAAACCCCCCAGACAGGCTGGTTTTTGTCTATGGTTTTAACAAAACAAAGCTGCCAAGTAATTGTTGTTGGAAAATCATGAGAGAAATAATAGCTACAGAAATGATGAGCTAGAACGACATCTAAGAAGAGAGTAGTAGTTAAGGAACATATGAAACCAAATGGCAACAGTTCTAGGCATTTATTCCAATATCTTAGAAAATAAAAATAAAAAATATTCTTCATTGCATCACCATTTAAAGATAGAAAAACAAATCTTTAACTTGAGCCAAAAGAAGGTGTGAATGGTTTCCTCGTTTTTTTTGTTTCCATTCGAAGCCTTGTTTATTCACAGTACAAACAGACCCCGCTGGTACAGATTTTTAAGTCACAAGATGCACAAAGTCGGACAAGGAGCACTGTTCCCTTCTCCCCTCTGGAAAGCTGCTCTGCCCTATAAAAACTCCAGCCCCCCACACTAATTTAGAAAAAAAAAAAAAGACCAAAAAACCACTTTTCAGTGCCTGATTAAACGGCAAAACAGAGCCAGGCCCGTGCCAGCAGCAGCACCAAGCTCGGAGCATGCATTCCCCCACACACGCTCAGCCAAGACAAAGAACATTCCAGAACATTCCATGGTTACTTGAATTCCACCTTAAGGCAAAATTAGATACGCAGTTTTCTACCTCTTCCCTAAAAGTTTTCGCTTTCCAAATTTCAAGCGTGACCCTGAAATTCAGTAAAATGAATGGACATTCGGCATAAGGAATGCTTTAACCAAAAAAGAAGGAATAAACAGGAAATGCTTTTCCCAACAATAAATCAATTAATTTTCCCTTAGTTCTATCTACATTTTGTTAAAGCATTTTATGCGTTTTCAATAACAAATTGCAAGATTTTTGGCAACTTTTTTTTTAATAAAAATTCAGACAGTGTTCTCTGTTTGCAATCAGAACCACAACCTTAGTGCAATATTATATTTATTTCTTACAGTAATTTTGGTTGCCATACAAGAGTATTAAGGATTGGGGAAAAGTGCAAGTTACAGGAGCTTGATTTTTTTTTTTTAATCAGTCGAAATAAGAGGAATTAAAGCACAAAAATTACAGCAACATAGATAACGTGAACACAAGTTGTTACACAAACTATAGCGAGAAACATATTAATATCTAGAAAAGAAAAGAAAAAATGTAATGGAAAAATTATCAATATTTGTGGCTCATACACATAATCATCGCCAGATCAACTGGGTAATGCTTTTTAAGAACTGAGAGAAAAAAAAAAATCACTATTTTTTATTAACTTAAGTACCACAATTAATTAACTTTTTGTGATATGTAAATTCTGTAAATCAACAGTCACATCTAGTCATTTTATAATATATGAATTAAACTTAAAATGTTCTCAGACACCTAGGGCAAGGAGTCTGTGCAGTTATACACAATTTACATCTTGTAAGATTTTGGTATTGTATACACAAATATTACAGAAACTAGGCATGTAAATGCAATTTATTTAAATTACAGTATATAAACAAAAGTTGATCCTAAAACCCAGAATATCATAGATCTCTAACGACTTGTTTTTCACTATCAGAGTAGCATGAAACAAAAGGGTCTTCTCTCCTCCCCCCGCTCAGCGCTTCCAGACTTGGGAGAACACTCGGAGGCACCGGCGCTCTCTGCTCTAGTGCCTTCTGCAGCCCAGCCACCCCTCGGAGCTGGAGACCCACCTGTCTTGGCAGAGGTGCTTGGGGGCTGAGGGTGGGACCCCTCGGGTCCCCCCGCCTTTCACTTCGCAACAGACACAAGGAGAAAAAAACCCCAGCAGGTCCCTGACAGCTCCTTAGTGTGCTCGGCCTCTCCTCTCCTCCTGCTGTGCCTGCTCCCTCAGCACCTCCGAGCAGGAAACCTCCTGCCTCAGGAAGGGATGGACTCGACTGGAACCCACTGGGCGTGTCAGCGCTCGAGCTCAACGCAAACCCCACAGGAAGGTTGTGATTCAAAAGCAGCTTAAAAGTCAACTTCTACATGTTCGTTTCCTACCGCGTTTCCTAGCGTGTTTCTGGCACGTGTTATAGAGGTAATAGCAACTGTACCCAAAGAAACAAAAAAAAAGAGCATGGCATCAGTGGTTTATTTACTGAATTCTGTCATATCACCAAATGGAAGACAAACGATGGCTAAATTACCTTTTTTTTTTTTTTTTTTCTCACTTCTCAAGAGTATGGGGTGGCCTCAAGTTGCCTGCATCCACTATCTGAATGGAACTGCCATTTTCTACACCTCCCATGGAAAAATTCAGTACTCCTCAAAGGAAAATGCCTCGGTACTTGGTTTTTATTACAAGGTTATCCTTGGAACTTCCCAATACAAATAGAGCGTAGTAACAGATGTTAAGTCAAAAAATTTGCTGTTCCATAAGGGGGGCAGGAGGCTAAATAAGTTGATTTTTATGAGTTTCCAATGCGTTGGTAACTATAACCACTTTTGAAGAAATATTCATCCTCCTCTGTAGAAGTTCTAGCAAAGATAGAAAATATAACACAGCTCTGCTGGTTCAGATGCATCCAAATGAGGTTGATTTTAAAAAGGTCAAGACTTTATAATTATTCCACAGAAATAGTAGTAAACCACAAAAAGTTTTTTTTCTTTTTTTTTGTTTGTTTTTTTTTTTAATGTTTTTAACTTCCTAGCACTGAAGTGGCACAAAGGCTGCCCAGTAGACCAGCCACTTATTTTCTTAAAATATTGTGCTTATAAACTATCTGTACAACTATTTAAACTTGCAGTAAAGAAAGATATTTAAAATGCTAAACTTTATGTACTCATACTAGGGCTGTTGCAGACCTAATTAGACACTTGTTTGTGAGCAAAAAATAATCACAATAAAAAAATTAGAGATAGGCTGGACCATATCAAGGACCATATCAAGGAAAGAAAGTTCAGGTACCTTGCAAAATGTAAGAGAACCTGAAAGTATGGTAGGTAGGCAGTCTCGCCATCCACACCCAATTTACCCACCTTGAACATCTTGAATAGTCTGTCCCTAAAGAGCTACAACACTCACAGATATTCAGAGGTGTTAATTACAAGGGGAGTTCAAACATGCAGAGAGAGACTTGTTAACTTGAAAATTAAAAACAATTTTTTTTTTTTAACAAAAAAGCCGTAAGAACCAGACGTGGGTGTTTCTCCCCTGCTGACGCAAGTCTCCTGGAAAGCTCTCTCTGCCCCCCGCTCCCAGCCCTGGATTCTGGCAGGGTGCTCCCACCTCTCGTGCCAAGGACTCGGCCGGTGGCCGGAGGGCAGCGTCCAGCTCCCCCCCAGTGCCCAGCCCTCTGTCCTTGTCCAGAGCCAATTCCTGTTACCAGCGATAAAATGAGAGCCTGGATCCCTCCCCAGCCCTCCTGGCTCTCGGAACACGCACGCCCCGAGACACTTGACAGCTCTTTCCATCTTGGCGTTACCTTTCTGCCTTCTTTTAATGAGCTGAAACATTTCCATTCCTAACAGGCTGAAATCCCTCTCTCACTTCAAATCCTGGCACCCTTCCCACTGACTTCAATGGGAACATTCATCTCTCTTCTCCTTCTTTCTTGGCCTGCTGTTCAAAATATCTAAGCACTTACCACTCACTGAATTAAACAGCACCTCTCAGGGTTCAGCCTTTTGGAGTGTCTGACTGTCAAGTCCAAAAGCTGCGCCCGCACGCCAAAATTTGTCCTGGCTTGTGGAGTTCATATTGCGACTCGGCAGCAGTTTTAGCTGGTTGAAAACTGGGGCCCTCAGGTTCAAGCTAGCTTCATTTTGCTGTGCCTCTAAGCGTGCGTCCCTCCTCGGCTGTGGCGCAACGTCTGCACCGTCCTACAGGCCACGCCAAGGGAGCGGGTGCTGAGCTTGTTCTGCCACCTTGGAAGAGTGCTAAATACAACTGCAGAAATAAAGAAATACCAGGTAAAACAGAGCAAGGTTACCTTGGGACTGATTCCAGCAGAACAACCAGCTTCACTGCCAACAAGTCAGGGAGCTAAACCAGTAAAAAAGAAGAGTCATATGAACTCCTGTACCCACCTCAGTATCTCTGCTACTGATGCAACTGGGTTTGAATGGTAATGGAGCAACCTGTCCTCTTAAAATGAACCAAGGGTTGGGGAAGGAAGCCTGCTTGGAGACTGAATGTCAAGAAGAGAATAAAATAAGATTCAATTCTTTTTTTTTTTTTTTTTCCTTCTCAATAAAAGGAGCCCTGAAATGTTTGCAACTTTAAACGGAAAGAAAAGCGGCACGCAACGGTCCCGGCGCAGGACGGTATCAAGAGATACCATTTTTGAAGTTAACAATTGTCTCTCTCTCTCATTATCTCCCCACAGCTTTGAAATAAAATGGCCCCACTTCGTGAACATTTTTAGGTTTGTGTTTGGGCATGTAGCATCCAGTCTGCATCACCTGAGTACCAGGAATTCAGCTGTTTTCCCCCTCCCCCCCCCAATTTTGCTGGCACTCGCAGACAGACAAGGCATTTGGGGTATGTCAGTACCAGCCCATCTCTAGTTATCAACAGAAGTTTGTGAGGCAAAATAGCTATTCTTATCTGTCCAGCAGCTGCTTCAAAGCTCTTTCTATGTTCATTCTGTGCCCAACTCTAGTCACTCCAAGGTCTATCAGATCTTCCTTCTGTAGATTTGGTAAATGTGTGCCATCTATTTCATTGTCCATAAATGTTTCTTTATGTTCACCTAAGTTTAGACTTTCCAACCAATCTGCCACATCTGGTTTAGTCCACAGGTGGACAGGCTTAGTTGTAAAAGGCTTATTTGAGATTGGCTGTTGTAATATTGAGGGAGAAGGAGACCTGCTGCGCCCTGTGGTCAAGCCAAATAAGTCCCCAGAAGGGGGCTGGCTGGGTAGGCTAAATACATCGGACAGAGTTGGAGAAGGAGATGAAGCTGAAGCAGAAGCAGTCAGAGAAGCAGGCAGGATGTCTTTATTAATCTCCGTTGGTGAAACCACAGGGCTTGGAGCGTGCCTTGCTCCTGAGGTCCTGCTGTCATAGTCTGGGGACCTGCTCTGCAGTGTGATCGGCTGGCTGGCTCCGGGTCGGACAGTGAAAGTGATTGTTGTACTTCGTGTACCTGAGACAGTACTCATGACCTCCGTGCTCCTGCAAGGGCAAACAGACAGGCAGGGTTAGAGCTGGCAGCCACCAGGATGTCCACATCAGCAGGTGGTAATTACAGAATGGGAAGGCTTGGGAACTTTCACTTTTTAACTACAAGGACAAAAATGGTATCAATTAAACCTTTCCCAGAAAACCACCATCAACGGTAAGCCACAGTTAAAAACAAAACCTTTGCTTGTGAGCAGTTCAGACAAAAACACCTTCCAGAGAGCACATCCTTCCCTCTTTAAGGCCACACCAAATTAACTCCTGGGTAAGGGACAAACCCTGAGGGGAACAAGCACCCAAGCACTTTGTGCTCCCTGTGAAGCACAACCAGGAGTTGATCTTCCCTTCATCACATGGAAGGTTGGAATCCTTCAGTTCTGGCTTTACACATAACATAGTTGATAAAAGCAGCTGTAGAAAGTTTCAGAAGCAGTGGATTTTGGATCTTTGGGTGAATTTTACAGAATGCTTGTAGTCCCATTTGTTTCTAGAACAAGCCCCACCACCTGCTCTTACTTCTCTTCCTATTCATGCTTTAAACATGAAACAGTCCTTCTAAGGTTCCTAAAAGGACTTTGTGTTCATCTTCTTCTACACAGAAATTATACTTTGGCAGTTTCACTACAAAATTAAGGAGACAAAAATCCTTGTTCCCATGCGTGCCCGGAGGTGCTGTAGTTGGGATCAAGTTTTGCCTAAAAAAAAAAAGGATTTCAGATTACAAAGTAAGCAGGCATGAACCTCGCTGAGAGGCTCGCTCTGATGCCCAGCCTGACAGGGTGGGTGAAGGAGCACGACCCTCTGCTTCTGCCTGCTGGCTAGAGAGGCAAATTTAGAAGGTTTGGGTCTGTTCTTGTCATAAAAGGCTTAACCTTCTGCCTGCTGGCTAGAGAGGCAAATTTAGAAGGTTTGGGTCTGTTCTTGTCATAAAAGGCTTAACCTTCTGCCTGCTGGCTAGAGAGGCAAATTTAGAAGGTTTGGGTCTGTTCTTGTCATAAAAGGCTTAACCCCACAGCCCTCATTCCCATGAGAAGTCTCTGCCGGTCAGCACACACACTTCAGGATGCTCCACAGAACCCTTGTGTGCCTGGAGCTCCAGAGTTTTTCACTTCAAAAATATCCTGCCAACTGGGAAAAGCTTCAGACAACTAATTTAAAGCACTTCCAGACCAAAGGAAGGGTTTATTTATCCTTGAAGCAATGCTACAGACTGCAGAGGATGATGTGGCTGATGCTGTACTGAGATTTCCACCCCAGACCCTGACGGAAGCCCTCTGTTTCTGGGTGCCGGATTGTCCCCAGGCCTGACCTGTCCTGCCTGGGCAGAACTGAGGATGACTTGGGTGCATGGAGTCAGATAGAAATGCTTCCATTAATCCAGCAGATTCACTGCTGTGCAGAAAAACTCTTACGGAGCCAAAGGAAGAGCAGGGTGATGCTAACGTGAGGCAATGCTAACAAACAGGTTATTAATCCCTTTCTCCCTGACAGGCAGCCCTGAACTGGAGACAGTGATTCCTTGGTTGGCTGCTGGCTGTGGTGAGCCCTGATAGTGCTCCCTGCATCGCCCCCGGGGCTTTGGCCCTTAATCACCAACCCAGACACCGGGAGACTGCGGCTCTGCCGCTGTGACATTCCTGCTCCTGTCACAGTGAGTCCCACTCCAAAGAAGCCCCGACCCTGTCATTAGAAAGCACTAAGAAAAACTCTTTGGAGAAACCGTACATCTTATTCACATGAACATTCCCACTGATTTCCCACAGGTTGTTCCATGTATTTCAATGGGAACAGGGGGATCTCTTTGGAAGGTTGGTACTTCACTTAAAACCCAGTAGGAACAATACTTCTAGCACTTAATAGCTTTGTAATTTAACAAAGAAAGGAAACACTTGGCGAGGTTTTGAGTGTTTCCTGGGATGTTTTGGAGCCTAATGGCTCTCCTAGTCTTCTAGGGCTGGAGCGAAGTGTTCTTACAAACAGAAAGTCTATGGCAAGAAACTATAAAATTGTACTAACCGAGGGGAGCAAGTTATTTCCACCTACTTTACCTCAGCATTAGGAGTCTCACACTCATTACTAAGGCATGATATAATTTTAAATCAACAAAAAGCCTGCTTTGAAAAAGGCTGGGGTAGTGCTGTCCTAGTGATGGCAAGAATGAGCTTTGTGTAAATAGGGAAATTAATCCCTGATCTTTACCTGCAATCACCCTTCTACTTAAATTTCCTGTCTTGCAAATACAGGAAATTACGGTTTTGTATTCATACGCATTGTGGCAAGATCAAATGGATGATGAAAATCTCTCTTCTTTTATTGTAGGTGCTGAAAGATAATTTCTACTACTTGACTGACAGCCGAGTGTACACTTTCTGCTTTGCAATTCCCTTTTGCTGCTCTTCTTAAAGACTCCCTGTCCGTCCTTGTTCAGGAAATTCCTGTCACTGTTCCTTTACACAAAGCATGTTAAGGCAGTAAAACAAAACCCCCCAAAAGTAAACTCTGTGCTCTCATCTGAAGTGTTCCTTAGCCAGTGTTCTCTACCCTCCTCAGCCCCATGGGCAGGAATACTGGGCGAGCAAAGCATCCCAGGTATCCCGGTCTTTGCTTCCTGTCAGCCTGGATCAGAGCACTGGCTTCACATGGCTGCAAGCAGCGTCAGGAGGTCTCTGAGCATCTTGCTTTTTTCCAGCCAGAGATTCAGGACTGCTGACTATTAAAATAAAACTCAGTGATAAAGATCTTTTTTTTTTTTTTTTTTTTTAATTTTAGCTGTTTGTAGAGGTTTCAACACCAGCTCAGTTTGCAGCCATGTGAGTGCTCAGCCCTCATGGCACAGGCACAGCCCTCGAGAAGCTCAGGCACATCTGCTGATGCCCACAGCAGCACTTCCAGGCTTTCCATTCCATGCCTGTAATTCCAAGATTATTTTTTCACATTCTTGCCCCCTTTTTTTGCCTGCCATATCAACTCCACTCTTTTATGCTGCACTGTAATTGAAATCCAAGGGAAAAGCCCAAGGATATTTATGTAACTCCTGTGCATCCTAAATTGCAATTTATGACATCTCCAATACGGTCTGTGATGCAGACACAGCCTTGAAACCATCATCTGTCTTGCATTTGATGGCTGATTGGTATCCTGGTCAATAAGGAGCGAGCACATTCCAGCTGGAGAGCAGGCATGCTTTGTTGTGTTACGGGTTTTCCAGATTTTTAATAGGAGCAATTTCTTATGCCTTATTTGATCATCTGTTATCCTAAACATATTAAATCCATATTAAACATGCCAAGCCCCAAATTTCATTTTTAAAAAGGTGAAAAGTCCGATAATTATTTTAAATAAAATTTGCTCTATTAGAATCAGCATATGGTGGTAATTTATAAACATTTGCTGCTGTGAGCCTGCACTGACTGCAATGCCCATTATGTTGCCTCATATTAAAATCAAAATATATAACCTATATGCCACAACAATGTGACCTGCAAGTATAAGAGCCATCAGCACAGCTTGTAGGCAAGAAATTCTTTTAAATTTTCAATTATATTTGCAGGATTCAAATTTACTGTTAACCTAATATCAGAAGCAAATCAGTGGAAGAGGGCAATGGTGCAACAGCTCCCATGGAAAAATCAAGAAACCCCATTATTCTCAGCTCATGGGAGCTGCTTTATCCTGCAATTTGCCAAAAGACTCGTTGGTTCTGACACAGCTTTTTCATTGTATCAGAGAAAAACATCTTAACAACCAAGAGAAGCAGTAAGTGAAGTGAGTGCCTATGCAGGGGTACTGCAAGAAATTAACTTCTTACAGATTTTTGAGGCCACACAACCCCCAAACTTTGCCTTCCCCTCTTAATATTTTTACTTGCTTTTTGGGTTGTCAAAGGAAACTTGTCTGGTAGGGAAGTAAGACAATAATTGTCTGTTTTGGGGGAAGATGAAGAACAAGGGTTGACGTGATGACTGGCAGGATACAGAGCTGCTCACAATAGTGTTATTTTAGGGAGAAGAACTGAGAGATGGTTGGTGTCTGCTGCGAGAGAAGAACAGTCCTGAAGGTCTGTGGGAGTCTGTCTGTTCAGGAGCAGGAGTTTCCATGTGGAATGTCTGGAAAGCAGCGGGAAGGGGAATATTGCCGGGCCAGGAGGCAGCCTCAGCTCTCCCTGCTTGGAAAACTGCAGGGAAAAGTGAAGCTGGAAGGAGAAAGGGGGTAATCCCACAGCTTTTATGGGCAAAGGACTCCACGGTGACAACCCCAAGAGCTGGTTCGTCTTTACTTTCAGCCTCACACAGATGTGCAGAACTGTGGTAATCATCCTGCCCCACCCCTCCACCTCCAAACATCCCACAGAATTTGGGCTTATTAGAAAAGCTGTGCCCCTTATTTAGGTGCTCAGACACACACTCAGGAATCTGGTCTTATGTGCTTGTGTTAACCACACATTTTCCGAGTACTTCTCTGGTGAATGTGGCTTTTATTCCATCCTGAGACGACATCCTACTTCCCACTTTGGGATGGCTGCCATTTCTGGACGAGGATGATCTAATCCACACTGCAGTGTGTAACACAGCCGACACCAAAGTCACTACAAGGCAGCAACAATGAGTGAGCATCGAAGAGAAGCAGAATGGACAACACAGAACAGTCCATGCTTTATGGTCGTCACTTACTTCGTGGCGCTTCAGCATGGCTCTCCTCTGACAACAGCAGTCATGACAGCAAATAAAAATGACAAAATGGAATGACTGAAACACTGCAAGAATCACTGACAAAGCAAGCAGACCTGTGAAATTGGCTGGCAAACAGTAAATGACATGAAATGAATCCAGTGGGAGAGCAGCAAAGTGAAAAATCAAGGCACTTCTTTCATCATCTGCCAAACCCAGACATCCTTCACCATAAATGTAGGATCAGGCCCTATATGCAGGACTCGCTACCAAGTTCAGTTCTGCCTTACCTGTTTGTGAAAAAAAAAAGAAAAGAAAAGGAACTTTTCCAGACACTCATGAGAAAGATAATTCAGAGATTGCCAAAACCACTGGCCAGTTTCACTTTTAAAACTTATTATTCCAACACAGTACAGGTTATTCTTTCTAGAGGACTCGATTCCACCTGGTGACACGTCCTCGGTAACTCCCACATTTGCCATGAGCACTTCCCACTGCCAGGAGTGATGCCAACGTGCCCCAGAGGCCACGGGCACCATGTGCAAACACAGCTGGAGAACCACGAGCACTGCCTGAACCGGAATGTGTTTGTCCCTCTGGCACAGCCATGGAACCTTCTGGCACGGTGCTGGTGGAGAGCAGCACAAGTTGCTGCCCATTATTCCTCACCAGTGCTCCGGAGGCACGGCGGGGAGGAGGCTGTGCTCACTGGGGGCTGTGCTGTCTCTCCCTGGCAGCCACTGGGTTTATCCTGTGCTGATCACGCTGACTTTATTCCCAGGATCTCGCAGGCTGGCACCGGGTGGTGACGCTGCTACGCGACTGCCGGGTCACAGGCAGAGCAGGCAATCCTCCCCTCACCCCGGCACAACCTGCACTGCTCTTCCCCCCAGCCCTTTCAGCAGCTCCCTATAAAAGTCAGTAGCCCCTCAAGAGGATTTACGGCACCTGTGTATTTATGGCACTGTGGTCGGTGCCGCGGCCACACGTCCCATCCTCCTCGCCCGCAGGAGGACATGGATAAATCACATTAAACCCTCTGTCACCAGGACTATGGCCATGATCTCTGCAAGTAAACAGTGGCCAAAACTGGGACTGGGATCTGGAGCTCTGTCCTTGAACCTTCTGATCAAACCCTTTAATCAGGCCTTTATTAGTACAAAGTAAGCCAGTGCATCCTCTCACTTTTTCCTCCTTTTCCCTCTCCTACCCAGCTCCTTTTCCCTATCCCATGGCTGGTCACTGCCACTGAGAAGCAGATGGTTTCCAGCCAAACATTTCCATACCCCATTTAAGAATCTTGAAACTCAGTGTCTCCATAAGAACCATGGGAAACTATAAATACACCGTGTAAAATTATTGCTAAACCAAGGTGCAGGGAATAAAGGCAAGCCTAGGCTGGTTTGAATGTAATAATTGAGAAATGCTGTTCAGTACCGTAGAATGATCTCTTCCTAATCCTCATTTATGAAAAACACACAAAGAAGGTATTTTTATGGGTTTCTGTAGCCAGCCATCACCATCATCTATAGTTTAATTCACCTCTATGCCACCCCAACAGGGCAATTGCCTGAAGTGACCCACAGTTTTACATGCACTGGCTGTGCCGGCTGTGCAAAATGAATTTCTAGTGGTATTTAGGATTCCAATCTGGTTTATAATTTCATATATGGCCCAATAAGCAAATACATATTTTTAATTTCATCAGGCTGCTTGTGGTGTGAACACCACCCAAGCGAGCCTGTGAACGTTGTTCCTATTTATAACACCTCCCAATCCCTCTCTTTGGCTGAAGGATAGGAACAGGCGGGCTCATGTTTTATCCCTGTTCTGTTCGCAGAGCTAACGAGTTGTTCTTTAATATAGCGGGATCCCTGCTTTTTGTGAGCTAAAATTCCTCGGTCCCTTTCTAATGCTACCTCACAGGGAAGGGCTACAAGCTCTGCAATTGGTTGTCATAGGCTTTAGAGTATTAGGGGTAAAAAAAAAAAAGGCAAGAAACTCTAGGAATTTTACCTTTGTAATTTAAATAGTAGCTTTTATACTTGAAATTTTCACAAGATGGTATTCCTTGGTCATAATATTTGACAGCTTTGTAAAAAATTGTGTCAGTTGTGCAATCGCGCTAGAAAGGCTGTAATTTATTTAACTTCTAGAGAGGTAAGGAGGGAGTAAGAGCAGTGAAAAAAAACCACAGGGCTTCTGAACCCACAAGTGAACCTCTCCATTTACATCTCTCTGCCTTACTCTTGCTGAGATGAAAAGACACTGCCTGCAGCACCTTCTCAAACACACTTTTAGTGCCTGTAGATTGCTGCTTCTCTTCTGCTGTCTCTGCTTTATTACTGCGCTTAAAAAAAGAATCCTGAGCAACCTTTCCTGGTGGTTTTAGCAGCTTCAATTCAGCTCATAATTAAAAAGTAATCACGTCAGTTTGGGAAAGAGAAGGAAACAAAACACAGCCCTCTTCCCTAGCGTTCCCACGGGGAGTTCTGTGGAGGTGTCATTTTCTCCCACAGTCAAACGGCAGCCAAGAGTTTTGCTGCTCTTTGCCACTGCCAACTTACCCTATTTATTCCCTCAAAGCTCTTTTGGCATTGCTGCATCCCAGGATCCTCTCCCCAGTTTGCGAAGATGAGTAGTGTTTGGGTTTACTTTTCAGGAAAGAAGTAGGATTTCAGCCATGTTGAAATAATGCTTTGGGTGGTTTAGTTCCCAAATTGAGCCTCTGTATTCCATAATGAAGACTAATTTGCCAAAGCTGAGGTAGGAAAATTAAAAAACCTCAAGGGCAGAAAAGCAACATAAATTTGTGACACAGTCAAAGCCACATCTTTCTTTAGAATGTACCATATGGGGTTATTTTTGCTTACATAATAGTTTGTTTTTCTCCAATGAAGTGAAATAGTTTTTCAATTTTCCCCAGCTTTTATATCTTTTAAAATGTCTTTTCACACACACACAAAAAAGCATCTCTATTTTCTACTTTTCATTTTTCGTTCAGTAATGACAGTATTTTGACATATTTTACAGTACATTGTAGTTGGGAGCCTCAGTTATTTACTAATAAAATAGGGATGCTAAAGATCTCCACTGTAACTTGGAAATACCTATCAGTTTAAAAATAGAAGATAATAAATAATACTATACACATCAAGCTAAAGGCAACACATCCAGGGGATTTAACAAGGAACATGACAAACATCTAGAAAAATATATATTTTTTTCATATATGAAGGCTTTTCCTGTACAGCCAACTCAATTCCTGCCCTGTTTAGTCAATGCCACTGACAGGAATTCCAGAATTTCAGAGTTTTATTCCCATTTCTCAAGTCTAAAAATTGAATTCCCTCCCTGTCACCAGTTTGATGACTTCCATCTTGCAGGAAATAATATATAACTATGTGACTCTGGGGCTGTTGATCACACTGTTTTCTGAATGAGCAATCGTTTGCAATCAGCAGAGACACCCTTCCCTTAAAAACAAATTATCTTCATGCTTGCAAAGTACTGCAGCTTCTCAAAGCCTGAGCTATTTATTAACCTGCAGAATAATTCTAATAAAATTTACTTAGGTGGTATATTTTTTTAAAAAAAAAACAAAGCTAGCGTTGCATTTTTGCAAAAAGAAATACCTCAGTCTCCTAAAACACTTAACAAAATTACTTAAAAAAAATAAAACAACCTGTGGATTTCATGATATTATGTCCACATTCCCCACAAAAGTGGCTACACAATTACCTGTACAGTCACCCAGGGGTGTCTGACTGCTGTATGTCCCTTATCAATGAATTACCATTCAGAAACCACCTGCATGTGAACGTATGGCCCTGCCAGGGCCACCTCCTTCAACCTGTGGACATCAGAGATTATTCACTAACCAGCATGTGCCGGAAAAAGACAGAACTTAAACCCCATAAAACTTCATGGCAGAGATGCTAAATTAACTTTGCAGCAATAACATGAACAGCACAAAGTGATTTTAAGGAGTAATTCTCTAAAGTAGCTTTATACTTTATGATAAAGTAGATTATGAGAGGTCTCAGCGTGAATCAAATGACACCACACAGTGAATGTGAAGCAACCCTTGGGAAAAACACTTTTTACCTGTTTGAAGGCAAACTACCTCATGGGACTGAGGAAAAAATAAATTATCACCACATTTTAAAGGGAAAAAAATTAAAGAGGAAAAAAATTAAAGAGAAATCTCAGAAATTCACATCAAAACAACTTAAAGGTTTGTGCAAACTGTCTTTGAAGTTGGAGAAGGCTGAGAAAGCTCCTGTCCTATCGTGTGGGCAACACAAATGTTGACAGTGTAAGAAATTCTTGTTTGACACAGACTATTCATTAAACAAACACAGAGTACACTCTTCTTTAATCTATGTGATTTACAGGGAAGTTAGCCAAGGGATGGAAAAAAAAAAAAAAAAAAGAATCAAGCCTCTTTAGTAAATGATTTGGTTAATTACTTTTACCTTGTACTGAGACTCGCAGTTTTTGTTCCAGTCGGTGACTCCAACCCTTCCCCTGGCTTTGAGGATTTCTCTCTGTTCATTTGCTGGAGTATTGAGTTCAATTCACTAATGACATTAGCCTTTGGGCCTGAGAGAATTGGGCTTTTCACCTCCGGCACGTCCCCCCATAGCTTGGATGTCCTTTGGGGGACAACTTTAGCCATGTTGGGCTGGGCACTGATCGGAGGCGGGGGCGGAGCGGGAGGAGGGATAACAAAGCTGTCTACAGTTTCCTCGATCAGCGCGTCCTTGTAAAGTGCATTGCTTTTGTTGATTATGGGCTTCATTTTTGGCTTAGGAGGTACTGGGGGTTTGTCCACCAGAAATGTTTGCCCATCTGCATAGACTGTACAAGTATCCACGTTCTCCCCCCCTTCCGAGGATAAGGTAGAGATGCTGGACACCGTTGAGATAGTGCTGGTTGTCTCTAAGTGATGGTCACTACTGCTCCGACTGTCTACCTCCTCAATCCCAGAGTCAGCCACGTTGTCAAAGCTGTCAGGGGGTGGCAGGAAGGAGGCAGGCAAACAGTTTGAAAGACCCGCTTGCTTTTTGCTGTCCAAGGAGTTTGCTGGCTGGCTGGCCGCAGGGGTGCCGTTCTTCCTTTGCGCCATCAGGTCTGTCAGCGCCGAGCCGGGAGCCGCGCGGTCGTCGGGGATGTCGAAGCTGTTGGCAAACTCCAGGGGAGGGGGCAGTGGCTCGGTGAAGAGGAACTCCTCGTCGATGTCCACGGACGCCAGGGGCGGCGGAGGGATGCGGAAGGGCAGGATGACGGGGTCGTCCACGGAGCTGGCGGCCACGATGGTTTTGCAGGGAGATGCCGGGGGCTCGGGCGCGGCAGGGACGCTCAGCTCGCTCTCCGCTTCCTCGCTCCCTTCCGGCCGCTCCGGCGGGGAGTTTTCAGGGCTCGGCTCCATTTCAGCTCCCTTTTCCTCCTCATCTTCGGGCGTGTCGTCCGACTTTGCCGTGTCCACGGTGTGGACCATCAACAAGCCAGCTGACTTTTGCTGCGAGGTATCCACGATGTTTATCAACATGTTTTTCTTCTCCTCAGCTTTCTTCTCTTTCCCTGCATCCATTTCGTACTTGTTCTCAGTCTCTTGCCGTCTCAACAGGCCACGAGTGTTTTGCCTTGTGACAGTGGCAGTAACAGGAAAAGTTGTTTCCATGTTGGGTCTCAGTTTTGTATCGATGTAAAGCGGTTTATTAAGGTCAGTTTTCACAGCGTCCCCTTTGCCTGGAATCTGCTGTGTTTGTTCTTTCATGGCTCTGTCCCTGGCGGAGAGCGCGAGGGCAAGTGGTGAGTTTGGATCCAACAGTTTCCCTGTGACCGGGTGGACGTAACTATCTGAGCTGGGAGCACTCAAGGGCTTAGCTGCCACTGTACTGTTCTCAGTACCTTTCGTTTTGGACGGAGCATTTAATGTCCTTGAATCACTCTGACTGCTGGGCTCGTTGCTATTAAAAAGGTTTTCGGGCTCTCTGGGTGCAGGGATGGGAGATGGCGACATGAGCTGTCTGAAACCATCCTCACTGCTGAACATCGCCTCCTCGGTGAACTTGGACTGCCTCATGCGTGGTGTTGGCGGCGTTAGTCCAACGTCCTCGTCTCCCAGGTCTGTGGAGAGGAAGGCTGGGGAATTGCGCCTCGCCTCCAGCCTCTTTTCCCTGTCCCTCACCGCCCCTGCAATGGCTGCTGCAAACGGACTGCTGACTCCCAGGCTGTCGTCAGGTCGGAGCTGTCCGGGCTGCTCCGAGGACTGAGGATCGATCTCCATGCTGCTCCCTTGGCTGCTTTTCCCACTGCTGCTGGTGGATGGCTCTTTCACGATAATTGTTGGGATTGGAATAGAGCAGGTCTTTTCCGGACTGTCCTCAACATTGGACTGTTTCACCAGCATCCCCTTCCGCCTCGCTGGCTTGGCCGGCACGTAAACTGCTTTGCTGGCAATCTTCCCAACCTCGGAATACGGGTTTTCCGGCATCTGACCCCTCTTGTTCCTGAAGTTTGCCTGAGCTGCGGCACTCCGACTGTACAGGTCTTCCGAGTCCAGCGAGTATCGGTCCAGTTCTCGCCTGTAATAGATCCCTTTGTCCCTTATCATTGTCCCCACACTCTCAGGCCTAACCAAGGAAATTTTTGCACCTGAATTCTGGGTGAACGGAGGTTTGATAGTTCCGTAGCTCCTGGATGTCAGGGACTTGGGGGAGTTGTACAGGGAGGGAGAAGGTGGTGGTGGTGAAGGAGGTAAGGACTGTGGTGGCGGTGGGATATCTTCAGAGGTGTCAGGCATTGAAAGACTTCTGGTGAACTTCAGCATAGGAGGAGCCAGGAACTGCCGCTCTTCCTCTGTTATTCCTAAAAATCAGAAAGTGTGTTTAGAACTCTGTCACCGACTGGGATCCCCCCCATTGCATTATTTCTCTATCCAACGCAAAATGCCGGGGTGCATTTCCCACTAAGCGAGCAATACGCAAAATTATAGAACAGGTCTTTTGGTTGATTCCTACCACAATCACTCTTTCTTGTTGGACTTCCCAGGTCCCAGGATTGAAAAGGGTGCTATGGAATTTTAATTCAACTCATCACTGATGTGTAGGTAAATGTTTTGGGTTTGTGCATCACCAAGGTGGCTGTAGAGAAGCACATTTTCTTTGAAAACTATTGAACAGGGAAGACATTCTGAGCAGAAGAGCAGCTTCTGCCTTGCTCAGGAACTCTATAAAGGCATATAATAAAACAACTTCAAAACCTAATGAATTTTTAAGATGCATCTGAAATTTAGCAAAGGGACTGTGAAGATCCTATTGGGGAAAAGAATCATAATGTTTAATTTCAAAAGATGACATTATATTATTACAAATACGGCTTTTAACATAAATAAACCCGGTAATACTGGAATAGTTTGGATGCTAATTTTACATCAGCATAATGTGTTTCTAAATTGATAAAAGTCACTACTAAGATTACTAACATGAACAAAGCAAGTCCAAATTTGGTCTGCTCTTTGTTTCCTTGTTGTAAAATCATCTATTGCCATCATTTGAAATAAAAAAAAAAGGTGAATTTTGATCCATTTGATCAACAGGATTTCTTTGTAAACTACACAGCATTACAATGCTTTTACCTCAATAAAAAGGAAAAAAAGGATAACATTTTTCCCTATTTTTTCCCCATTTTTCCCTTTTTGCAAAAGGCTTGTACTGATCTGTTTTTTTCTTGTTAGAGGGAACAGTCTAAAGAAAATAATTAAATATAATTCCATACTTGCCAAGCAGAATGTGGAAATTACCTCATCTTACACACAAACTTCTTTTCTCATGAACTTTGTATAAAAATTAAACAGCCACTCACTGAGGTAAAGATGTCGGAGAAATATGCTTTAGGAAAGAAGCAAAGTTACTAAAAGTACGTGGTTAATGCACAAGAAAACTATACATGAGAGGCATTTTACCTATAGATTTTTGTCTCCTCATTGTACCCCGAGGTATACCCAGAAAAGGACCTTGAGGACTCCCTGGGACAGTGGGCGTCATCACAGCAATACCCTGTCTCTCATACATGGACTACAAAAAAAGCAAACAAAAACCCCACCAGCATTAAAGCATGAAAGTCTCTCCCATGTGGAAATAATGCCTCACCCATTACCCCTTTTACTGAGAATTCTCATGGAAAATAGTAAATTTGGGGTCATTCTGGGGAGGAGGGGACAAGAAAGGGAAGGCTGGGCTCTGTTTACATGCTCTTAAAATGACTGCAGCTGGATGTGGAGTTTGTTGGTATTATTTACAAAGCGATAGATTAAGGTGGGTAGTGGAAAAATATATCCAAAATGCAATAAAACCGATTCCTTTTTTTACATGCAAAGTTTTCTAAGAGCAAATTCTGCAGCTGAACAGTGCAATTTCAGAATTCTGGAGGTTAATTTTTAATAGGTGCTACAGCATTAATGTCAATTCTTCCCTTACAAACCATTTTGCGTTGTTTAATTGAGGTATTATATATGGCATTAGGAATAAAGCAGCACTCCACAGCTCCCACTCACATTCATATCTGTAGCTGAGGGAAAACATCTACTAGAAGGCCGCTGTTTTATGGTTGCCACTCTTGAGTCCACAGTTGCATTGTCTGCAATTCTTGATGGCTTGGAAACTGGCACTATTTCATCCACCTTATCTGTAATATAAAAGCATTCAGTAAAATAAATATCATTTGTCCAAAGAGACTGAAAAGTTAAGTATTGCAAGGTCAAAGGAAGAGATTTACTTTTCAAAAAAATGCAAAGAAAAAGTTTTTTTGGCATTTTAACAAGGCAACGCTTGAGCATCATAAGTCGTGCAAGCCGAGCACTTTTTATTGCTGCTACATAACATGCATGCTTTAGTTTTAAGCCTGCATGCATTTAATGTTTACTTAGTGTGACTCGAAAAACAATCCTCTTCTTCAAACCTTCAAAATGTGAAGGGAGAATATCTATATAGAAATGGAAAGAAGACCTTTAGAAATAGTGAATCCGTACAGCACTGTTTCAAATAGAGATAAGCAGACTGTACTTAGTCATCAGAATTTCAGTGATATTTTGGACAATAACAAGTACTCCAGAAGTGCTCTTTTATGCCTATTCTCCTTAAGTAATCACATCCTAATTTGTTCACACTCTTGGACTTGTAGAGTAGCATTGCTAACTATCTCCTTTGTTTAAATGAAACTTTAAGTGTTGGGTTTTAAAATTTTTTAATATTTTAATAAGAGTCTGGGAATGCATTTAGTTGCGGTCAGAAACAGACCAAAAACAGGCAAAGTCCAAATCTCAATGAGAACTTCAACATTTGGATTTAGGATTCTGATCTACCATATGATGTGATGGTGAAATACAGGGAAGATTTAATCAGGATATTCCAAAACTGAGTGCTACTGTTAGCCCTGTCTCCAACTTTGGTCACAAACAAGGTTCAACGTTTAATACGTAATGTTACTCCCTCACACTGAAGACCTCAAAGTACCATGTAATCAACTAATTATTGCCTGACAGCTCCTTTTTTTTCACCCCTTCTACTACTACGAAACCAAGGCATGGAGAAATTAAATGACTGGCCTAAGCCACCAGGAGAGTTTGAGTTTGAAATCTCTACTAGAATCCAAACTTCAATCAGACCAACAGGTTTCTTTACTACGCCTTTCATTGCATTTGCTTTCCTGTATCACTTTAATTTATTTTCTTTTCCTTTGAAGTTTAACCAAAGCAAGGATTATTTGCATAGCCTGTGGTGTTTGTGTGAGTGGAATCCCTCAGCCTGGCTCCTGGGCTTCCACAGCACAAGTCAGAGCAATGCTACTCTTCAGCAATTAGATCCATCTCCCAAGTAATTGATTATTTGCTCCAGCAAACAAGGATAGTTACTTCATTAGGATACTACAGACTTTAAAAAACCCCCAGGTTTTTGGTGGTCTAGAGCTGGTGTTACTATGTCAAGTACTGTATTTAGGGATTTAAATTTTACCTCTCACTGGAGAGAAGTGCACTCGGGGCCCTGGGTATTGATATGGATGGGAATAAGGCAGGAGGAAAAGAGCTTTTGATCCCTCTAAACAGTAGTTCTGGCTGATGCAAGGATGATATTTTAAATGGAAGAAGAAGAGAGGGAAGAACTTTCAGCCTTCATGTTAGGAAGAAGGTTGTCCTAGAAGTGGGTATTTCAGTGTCACAGAGGGTCAGGGAGCAGGCAGGAAAGGAAAGGCTGAGCAGGACCAGTAAGCTGAACACTGCTGAAAACTGTCTCACAAGAGTAGTGTTGCTGTTTCTTTTCAATTGAAGTTAGCATTCAATTCTTTTCATTGGTCTGCTTTATTTTGTGTGGGGTTTAAATCATCCAGTGCAAGGAGAAAAGGAAAAAAATTCTTAAAATCGTCACATGTATTCAAAAATAAAAACAAACTTCACGTCACATTTCATAAGGCTTTGTCATACAAACTGAGAACTTCTGGAAGAAAAATATCTGCACTTCTGCTCAGCAAAATGCATCAGAAAGCAATGGTGTAACCATGAACATTTGACCTATACAGCAAAAATGTGGCTCCACTGCAGAATCGTACTCAGGGGATCTATCACCAAGAGCTTCCACTGGGCAGGGATTTCCTCTTAAGGCTCTCCCACCCTTGTTCTCATCCCAGAAGCCAAACAACTGGTCTTTGGGATACAGAAAGAAGGAAGCCTTGGAAACTGAAGCACTGGTAATCTGCACATGAGAAATATAAGTATACCATGTAAGACTGATCCCCTTTATTTTTAACAGACACATGTAACCATATACCCATTCAGACAACAAAAAGCTACAGGGAAAGAGTGATGAGGCTATGACAGACACTTGGAAAAGCATGAAAATATTTGTTGGGGATGAAACATACATACCCTCCAACTGCACTGATTTTGCTAGGCAATCCTAGAAGTCAGATCCTAATTTTGGATCTGACCAAAATATCAGTTGGTACCAATCCTTAATACCATCTACTATTTCCATGTGGGGAAAAAAAACCCCCTTGGTTTTGTGTGAGTTTATCGCAGGTTTCTTGTAGAAACGTTTTCAGTCCTCACCCTGTGGCTGCTCCCATTTGCCATATTTTGCTAAAGCACTTGGAAATGGGAGAGGAGGGCAGGTTAAAGCTTAAGCTGCTTTGCAAGTAATTCTTTAGGGCTTCCTCGCGTGGCACTTCCAACAGCAGCACCGCTACATCTGCACAGCTTCTTCTCTTGCTCTACTGCCCTTTGATCAGAAAGCAAAGGTAGAGTGGAGGTTGTCCTTTTGGAGCTACAACAAAAAATTGAAGGCCACGGAAGCAGCCAGCACGTGGAGACTGATCCTGAATGGCAGCAGCTACATGGCGGGTCCTGCAGGATACGTCAAAATCTGAACATCTGGCCGCAACTGCACCACCCTGCTGAAGTGAAAGCACTGCGTGAAATAAAAACACTCTCCCTGTGTTATCAAACGTGCTCGTTAGGCCAAGGAAATGGACTGGCTGAACTGCACTCAACTTCACTCAAACTCATCCCAGAGAAAGGAGATGTAAGGGTGTTGGGCCAAACCTTCACTCGCCTGTGCCTCGAGCTGTTCATCTCCACAGCACCAGCATGCAAACCCCTGCTGCACCAGAACCACATGCTCCAAATGTACCCTTACTGGAATAATTTGTCAGGCTCACTAATTAGCTCTTCTCCCAACCTCCTCATGACCTCAAATACTCTGCAGCATGCACTCCTCGTCCCAATGAGAAGGGAAGCTTATGAGCTCGTGTTGGAAATTCTCTAAGGATAACTTTACAAATAACCCTGACAAAAGAGAGAGGAAAAAAAAGCCACAAAGTGGATGCAAAAATTGGCACCTGGTGTGAAGTATGTTGACAGAGTGGCCCAAAGAAGCCCGCCTCCAATGGCATTTTTGAAAGGAACGCAGCTGGATGGAGGTGAAAAGGAAGGAATATGTGGTGGTGGGAAAAGCCTGCACTGGAGGGTGGCCAGGCCGGCTGTGTTTCCTCCTTGAACCCATCGTTTAGCAGAGTACAGCCACAGGCACGCACGCACACACACCTACACGGGAGCGCTTGGTGGCTGGCTGGTGCAATATCTGCAAAATCTGATCTGCTTCACTCTGAATACCCTCAGCCTCGCAGAAAGACAGGGAAGAAGAGCCTACGTCTCACTGGCCAGAGAGCACAGCTCAGCTGCAGTCACAGAAGAGGATGTTTAGGCCTGCCATTATTCCCTGGCATTTTCCATCTGTCTCTCCTTTGCCATATGAGCTGCTCTGCACCTTCCCGAGAAGTCACAACAGCGTGTTGAGAGTCAAACACAGGAGCCATGCTACACCTGTGAGAACCTGTCCCCACCGCTCCAGGGCCTCCTGGGAACAGCATCCTTTCGGAGAACTGTCAGGGATACCACATGTAAAAGCCAGTCTGATGCCTCTGCATGCATATAGCAATTTGAGTGCCACTATATTAAATTCCCCCGAGAGAGGCAGCACCAACAGATATAAAATAATTTATTGCCAAGTGCGTTTCCATCTGCCCTGTGGGTTACCAATGGGACCCGTGCCCTGCTCAGGGTGCCAGCCCTCAGGAAATTGGATGGCCTAAAGGCACAGAAAGTAGTTGTGTTTTATCAAGATGTAGGTCTCGTCTCTGATGAAAAGCTCTTAATCACAAACAGAGTAGCACAGTACCCAACAGCGTGTCATGACTTTTACATTCGCAAGAGCTCTGGCTGCTAGGCAGGTTGCTTTTTTTTTTTTTAATCTTTTTCTTAAATAATTAATATCTGTGATAATTTCAGGGGACAGTCTCCTCCTAATTGATTTGTTGCAGGAGATGGCTCTTTATCCCCGTAGAACACATTGCTTAGTGACTCCTGTTTCGAATCCCCAGACTCTCTCAGAGGAAAAAGTATAATGCTGCCCATCTAGCCACCAGATCCATCATCAAATGAACTTTGAAAACGAGAGTCAGGAGCCTGGATAGATCTGGTGGCACGTCACTATACAGCCCCCAAAAAGAGAAATATGAGGTATGATCCTGGCAACATTACTTTTTGTACGACATAGCCAAGACATGTGGATTAGCTCCACCGAGGGTCTGAGGAACTGAGCTGGTGAGACCCACAGAGGATAAGAATGATCATGATCCGGTACAGGCTATCCCCCAACACCTCAGGCTGGCATGCCAGAAACACCAGGCAAAGACTGATCGAACACAGGTTTGGAGGCGAGTATTGCCAAGACCTCTATACTTACCACCAAGTCCCAAGTGCTTGCTCAGAGGGGATGGGATAATGGAGAAAGAAAACTCAAAAAACAGCTGCCTCAAGAAATGACTTGTATTTGTAAGAAAAGCAATGAATGCCTGGCACAGAGTAAAAAAATGCTCGTATGAAGTTAAAGTGAAAGAACAGAGGCAAATGTTCTTCAAATACCAGCAGCACACATCGTTAACAGTGCAAATATAAACTACAAAATGTTAGACTAATCTAGTCAGCCAGAATACAATGTTAGCCAATGTAGGAAATGGTTGAACTCTGCCACCGATGGCCTTATGGCTAAGAATTAAAAGGACAGGCACATTAAAAAAAACTCTAAAAATCCTATGGAGTGGTTATTTTTTCTTCCCTCCCCCTTTTGCCTGGCGTGTGGGCATGGGCAGCGAGGCCCTCTCGGTTATGGCTCTCTGCAGCCGGCCGCTGCGACAAGGCAGGGTGGCCTGCGGCGGGTCCCGAGAGTCGCTCGTCCCTTGGGCCCCTGGTAAGCACACAGTGGAGGATGCCACTGCGTCCTCACCAGTCCATGTCGAGGCACACGTCAACTCGACATGGGGGGTGGCTCTTTGGGAGATGCGCGTTTCAAGGACCTGCGTCCTCGGCTGCTTGAGGAAAGCTAAAATCTCTGACAGGTAGTTATGGATGGCTCTTGTGGAGGTAGCCACAATGCCCAGCTGCAGCTCCATACGGCCCATGGACTGGGACATGAGACCCATGGACTGTGCATGCTCCCTCTTGATATTTTCCAGCAGCTGCACAATCCTACTGTTGGTTTCCATCAACAGCTTCTCTCCCTCTGTTAGCTGGGGCTGCCCTCTCCAACCCCGATCCCTAGGGACAGGCTCAACACCGCAGCGCTCTTCATTCATCTCATCATTTCCCTCCTCCTCAGGAGAGTCACTTTCAAACTGAGGAGTCCTACTGAGTGACTGATCCCCGGGAGACTGTATGTCCATGGTGCACTCCGGAGTCCGCGCTGGCGTTTGAAATCCCTCAAAATCCTCCCCAACGTTGCTGTGCGTTTCAGACGAGGACAGCGGCCACTGCCAGCTCTCTGTGGTCCTGGCTGGCGAGTCTTCGTCAGAGGCAGGCACCGAGGATTCCTGTTCTTCGGCCGGCGTGGACAGCGAGCTCCCTCGGTGATGGCTGGCTTGCCCCGAGGATCCAGGAACCTCCCCATCTTGCTCCCCAGTGACATCTGGCAATCAAATAGAGGAGCAACAACCACTGTATCTGAGGCCAGGCAGATGGAGGTATCTACATGCATTGGACAACACATAGAAAGAAGCCAGTTGGGGAGCCAGAGTGTATGTGTTTGGGCAAACGGAAGGGCGGACTAAAGTTTAGTGACTGCATCGGGCACGTGGCAATTGGCGTCATTAAGCACTTTTGGTCTCAATGCACACTGTCCTGTACCCAGAACACACACAGCCATGCTGCATCCCAAGGCAGGAGCTACCAAATTCCCCTCACCGTGACTGTGACAGGAAATGTCAGTGAACCTACGAGAAGCTCACCTATGCACTGCAGTGGTGTCAGTCAGAAATCCCTGGGACGAGCTCAGGGCCAAGGGTCCAATTGAGCTTCCTGGGGTGCCAGATGTGCTCCACCACTGGCTGAGGGCAGCCCTTTGTTGCTCTGAAGCACTGCTGGCTATCTTCACTTTTGTCCGACGTCTCACGTCACCCCCACCCAAAATCTCTCCCACATCACTGCTGCAGCGCGGCGGTGGCCGTCCGTGGGATTATCCCGCGAGCAATGCCCTCCCCAACATTTGCCGGATTTTCCTTGATCTCTTCTCCAAACGGTAGGAAATGCTATCCGAGGGCATTGCTCGCCGGGATCTCTTTGTCTCCTGGAAATGAACTGAGTTTTGCCCTCCCCTGGCTACCTCTTCCCTTGCCTGAGGGCATGTGCTGGAAATCTGGGTGCAAGCGCTTTCCCCGTGGCAGCTCAGCGTGCAAAGAGGCATCGTCACAGGCATTAAGGAGGAGGACATTATCTATGTGCTTACAGAAGATCCTCCCCTATGAAAAATGCTCTCCCAAAGAGTAGGAAAGGCTCAGCCTTTTGCATCCACAGCAATCTCCGGCTCACAGTGGAGCATGATCTGCTCACCTCCACCCTGCACCGCTCTGCATTTCGTGAGGCTGTGGCCAGGACTCTCACCCTTTCCATGCTTCAGATAAAAAAATGAGTCCACTTCTGGGCTTTTGTGGTTTGTTTTTTGGGTTTTTTTTTAAGGGGGCCAATTTGGTGGTCAGAAATTCCCCTGCGGCAGTGTGGCTGAAGTGCAGCCCAAAGCCCTGCACCCCCAACGCTCAGGCAAGGGACAGGTGAGGGAAGCGCTTCTGTTGGTAGCACTGAGACCCGACCAGGCTGCTGCTGCCTGTGCTGCTCACACTGCAGTGGCCTGAATGCCAGAGCAATGTCGTGCCTACTCTCTGGCATCCCAGTCTTGAAAAAAGTTGTTGGTTTTTTTTTTTTTTTAAGGATTAATTTCTGCTTTTTGAAATATGCTGCTCTTCAGACCTCAGTGGAAGCTGTAAGCTTACATCTGCAAGGTGTTGCTGAGGTCATCTTAAACGATACTTTTGGTTCTGTTTATGAATCAGGGTGGGGTTTTTTTAAAAAACATTCTTTTATGTGGTTTAAAATGAAAGCTCCTTCTGACAGACCCAAGGATCTCTCCTCCTATATCTCAATCCCTGTCTACCACAATGTGGCACTCATTATTTCTACACCAAAGTGCCTCCAATATTATAGTGCTCTAAAAGGGGTTCTGTGTGACTTAACAGAATGATGATTTTTAAGTGCTAAAATAATGGATATTATTCGTGCATTTAGCATATTCACTACTTCAAAGTATTCACATTGAAAGTATTCATATTCTCTCTGCGTCTGGCTGGACTGTCCAGTTGCATGTTTTATGGAAAGTGAGGATGAGATTGTATTTGTAAAAAGGCATGAGCTCCTTATGAAAATGAATTTTAGGGACAAACTGTCATGCAATCATTGGCTCATCCACTCCATGGAGATTTGAAAGGGCCTATCTATCAACCTCACTAATAACCGCTTCTTCCTTGGCAATTCTTCTCCTGCTTTGCCTAACACAGCCACAGCTGCATTCCTTCATTAACAAATCTCTCTTAACAACTATAATGTAGGACCATGAGACTATTTCTCAGCATTTTCCTATCTGAGTACACATGAAAAATGTAAAGAACAAAAAAAACAAACCAGGGGACCTATTTTTACCACACAAAGCAAACACACAATTCAGTTAAAGTCTATGGAATCAGAGTGAGGTAAGGGATCAAATATACTCATTCTGGTAGAGCCACTGGTCATACAAAATGTCTCGGCATTTCTTTTGACATGTCAACAGAAAATTTCCCATATTTGAAAACCCCATTTACCTGGCAAGTGTTCTAAACAGAGCCCACCTAACAACTGGTAAGTAATAGAATCAAACTATACTAAAAGCCAAAAACTGAAGCAAAATGAAATCAAAAAACCTCCAAACTCCACACTGATTTATGAATACTTCTGTAAATGGTATCCCTGAGTCTAGTTAGCTCAGATTCAGGGGGACCAGAATATTTTTGTTATTTGTGCATGACTACACATCTGCCAGAGGCTCGTGAAGAAAAATTTCTCAGAAAAAGCATAATAATAAAAAATTTTTGCAAAATTCCTTATTTCCTATGAAATTTTTACCACTTGCCATCCTCCTAATCAGCATTTTCAGCCTTTCAGAGCTGAAAGAACAGCATCTGGCACAGGTGACCAATGACACAAATGACAAAGGGTGCAAGCAAAGAGTCTGTGGAAACCCCTGAGCAGAAAGATAACTGTGGAAACTCTTGGCGAATACTTCTGAATAATGAATACATGCACAGGCTTTAGGTTAGGTTGGTAAACTTGGCTAGCAATGAAAAGGAGGAATAATCATAGCTGTTATTATTTGTAACAAGGTGCTCAGCATCCCTCAGCGACTCCGGTTTCTGGAAGTTTTGTGAAGCATTGGCATGGGGAACTGAGGGTGTGCTACAGGCATGGCCTTCCACAAACTTTCCTTCACTACGGAGCAATCACGGGAAAATTGCCTGGAGGCCACTGGCTGACACCACCTCGGTGAACGTGCCAGTCTCTGCCCAAGAAATCCATTCCTAGGTGACCAAAATTCACCCTAAATTCAACAGATCTTGGTCAAAGAGTTGCACCGGTGCCCAGGCTGGGGCTGTGGGAAAGGTGTGCCAGGCACAGCAGGGGCACTGGAAAACTGGATTCAGCCAGAAACTGCCCTTATGTTTGAACGGCTGACTGAGTGACCTCAACTAACTGCCTTTGCCTCCTTGGAAAAGGGGTGACTTCCAAAAAAAAGAGAGAGAGAGAGGCCACTACAACTGTGAAGTCAAAGTTGGCCATAGATCAAACTATGCACCAACACGGTTGACCTCAGTTGGTTGTTAATTTGCTTTAAAAAGACATCTCTCTTTTTTCAAACCAGGCTGTAAATAGAGTGGGTACAAAGAAGCACCGCTGGCTTCCTTGGGTGTGAAGCAAAGGGAAGAGGTCAGATTCCCTGATCTTTCTAGCAATTTCCACCTTACACACCATTCCTACATGCAGTATTTTGCTCACTGTGAGAGATACAACTTACAGGCAAAATAGGTCACTTCTGTCTTTTATAGATATCTTTACACCTAGTGACAGCAGCCATCAAACCTGCAGCCTCCAAGGTTCATGTTCCTAACCTCATGTCCCTTGCTCTGCCAGGGCATGACTTCCATTTCCATCCTTAAGTGACCAAGCAAGGGACTCAGGAAGGAGCATGCACATGGGCTAAAGGGAGCAGAAACATCTGGAAGTCAGTGACCCACTGCACTCTAACTCTAGGATTTGACCACTGTGAGTACTAGGCAGCTATTTCCAAAAGCCCCGTGGGACTTGCAAGCTTCTGGAGACTGCATTTTGCTTTACCTCACTGACTCTGTTGTGTTTAAAGAAAAAATGAGAACTGGTGTTAAAGTGGTCCATGTAATAGCAACTGGTGAGCCTCCACCAAAGTCCTGGCTGCCTCCCTTTCTCCCCTGTTGGACAGCTACTCTGTTTCTGCAGCAGAGCAGGAGCTGTTGGACAGATTCTCTGCTGCTGCTGCTGCCTGTCCAGGTGTTTGCCCTGGGCTGACACAGAGCCTGGTCTGATGTGGTGGATCAGCAGCTGTTCCTGGAGGCCAGGGGAGAACTGCTCCAGGTGTGCCTGCAGGGGAGAGCTGTGGTTTGCCCCACCCTGTCCTGAGCATGCTGATCGGAAGCCAAGTTTATTCCAGCCTTTAGGTTCATGAATATGTCCATTATTTTGGAGCACTCCTATATCGTGCTGTCTCCTTGCACCACAACGCTCATCACCAGTGAGAGTCCTTTACGTTGGTCATTAGGCACATTTAGGATTGTAGCAATTAGTGGGTTGAGATACACAGAGAACTGAACAGCTGATTCAGCTGCAGGGGTAGAGGACTGAGACAGAGGCCGAGAACAGAGCAGGGCTTTGGTTATACACAAACTTTAGAGACATCAGAAGTATTTCTTTAACTTTTGTTCACTGGAGAACATTTGAGATTTATGCCTGTGTTGTGCCTTACCTGCCACTTGGACTGGCAGCTGATCCCTCCCCTGAGATGTGCTGCTCTTTAAGAAGCCCTCCTTTTGAAATCCCACCATTCCTGTTTCACCTCTGCTACCGGATCGTTGCCTTTTCCATTATCTTTCCTTTCCAGACTGCCCACCAGCGGAGCTGGACGTGTGGGGTGGGGCACCGTCTTCCTGCTGACGGGTGGGTGGAGATGTTCCTTGGCCACAACAAGTGGGCCAGGAGCTCAACATCAGCGGGAACACAGCTGGGGAGCTTCCCGGGCCCTGCCTCTGCTGCTCTGGGCCTGGGCCTCTGTCTGTATCTCATCATCCCTCCTGGGGTGGGTGCATTTCTCAAACTGCTTAGGTACCAAGGTGATAGGTGCCTTGTAAATACCTAAGATAGATACAGACAGAAACTGTACCAGGCGCGTTATGCAAAACTTCAGACAATGCCAATGGCACCTCAGTGCTGTAGGATCACCCACCTGGTCTAGCATCTGCAGGCAAATATTGGGCACATGCATTTTTCCTTTGCAAAAATGATGGGAACACAGGACAGTCATTCTTCCTTGGTGGCAACAGGTTTGGGCACTCAGCCCTTAATGTCAGGTACTGCACATGCACAGATTTTGTTCCATCGCCTTCCCTAAATACGAGTTTGCAAGTTTAGTTTAATTTCCTTCATTAGCCGATAAAATTTGTTTCCTTGTCAGTAATCTGCAGAAATGGGTTACGGAAGCAGCACCAAAACTAAAGGGGTAGTCTTCACATGTACCTATTAAAAATGCACAGAGAGTCTTTTAAACTGCTTAAAAATATGGCTGTGCTGCTGCTTTTATCTTATGGATTAATCTTTTTCCAATTTCTTTTAACTACAAGCAGCTTGTTTTTAGCATGAAGACCAGGAGTGATCATGCATATAATTAAGTTTCCATGCCTGAAAAAAAAAAAAAAAAAAGAAAAAAAAGTGCATCTGAAACAAGTAGGTGCAATTATTTACACTGCTTTCCTTTTAGGATTTTGGCATTTTCCACATATATATGCCAAAGACCTTGCCTTGCTTAGTTTGTGAAAGAATAGATGGGAAGTAACCTGCTAAAAACTTCAGGGTGAATGTCTGTGGGTGGGAGAACTGCTAAGGGACAATTTAGGCAAACAGTGGGTCTGGGGATCTGGACATGGCTTCCAAAGAAGCAGATGAACAAAATTCTAGGCCGTCTTTCCAATACTAATGGACAGGTGAGAACCCACTGATTTCAAAAGAAAGCTTGATCAGACTGCAGGAGTTCCTTTGGTAACCTTGCTTGACTTAGAAGCCATTGCATCTGGTGAGCAGAACTCCAGTGTCCCTGGGGAAAAACAGGTGACTCCTGTTTGGAGATGGTTAAAAATGGATCTCTGTTACATTGTCTATGCCCACCGGGAACTAATGGCTCTCTTTTTAGCTATTCAAACAGGATTAGATGCATAAAAATTCATCAAAGACCAAAAGTAGGTAAAGTATAACAAGGCCTTCAACACACCACTAAGCATTTAAAGACTAACCTTAGCTAAAGCATTGATTCAGAGTAAGAATATTAAAGGTTAAGGCTGAAATCCAAATTTGTTGTTTATGATCATAATTAGAGGAAAGAAACAAGTTCAGCCTACAATTATATCCTGTAAATGTGTAGTTAAAAAGATACAGAAATGGAATGACCTCAGTTTGGACAATTAGGCTAATCTTCATAAATCTGCCACCACATTTTAATCTGGAATTAACTTCTTCCAGCCCCACCCCAAATGAACAATTTGCAGGATTGTGTTTAAATCACAATGCCCAAATCACACATTTTCCATACTGCAAACAACAGGCAGAGAATATTATTTTAGCAGTCAGCATAATGAAGAAATAACAAAAGTGCTTTGCAATACAGTCAAACACATAAGGCACTTGAAACACTTTCCTTGTATGAGAATTAACTTAAAAATACTTGTCTGTTCTCTGGGATACTGGAAATTCTATAAAGTATGCTAAAATAAAATAAAATAAAGAAAAGTATAGAAAATAAATCAGAAAAATATAAAAACTTCAGTAACTAAAATTAATCATTTAACATTGAGTATCTATAAATACCATTACATGATTTATGAAAATGATTTGTAGGTATTCACAATAAAGAGCTATAAAAACTTTCTTGAAAGAAAGTCTTATTTGTGTTTCTAGGGCTGAAAATAGCTTCACATTAGTACACACAAGTCACATTTACACATTATAATCACACCATCAAAAGTAATTTTAAGGAAGGCAGAAAACTGGTAAATTCAAATTCCTTTCTAGAGATACAATTTTCAAGTACCAGCTCTTTAACAGCATGTTCAATTAATGAAATAATGATACAGGCATTTAAAATACACCTGCAATCCTGCAGCCTTGCAATTCAGCCTACCTTGAAAGAGGAATGGTCATTGTCTAACAGTGGTTTCTGTTCAAGAACAAAAACAAAGCAGAGAATATAGTCAATACCCACTCCTACCCTGCAAGCCAGGTGGAATTTAAGTGGCAATTTGATGTTCTGTTTAAGAGGCAGCATTTGAAAATTTGGCCTAGTCACAAAAGAAAGACAATCAACTCAAAGAAATCAAAAAGAAAGTGGAGGATCTAAGACACTTGCAGCCTTCTCTGGTCTTACACTTACTCTCACGCTTCCACACCGAGGGGAAAAACCAAACAAACTATAAGGAATTATCTAAAACCATTTATTTTTAATTGTATTAGAAATTAATTAACATGGGTATGTGAACATTTGAAGGCAGAAAAAAAAAAAGAAATAGCAGCAAAGGGAGTTTTGAGATGAGGGAGATAAGTCCTTCATCTCCCTGGCTCCTGAAAAAGAGAGAGAACACATTAAAAGGGCTGAAAAAGTTTTCCATTGCCCTAACTGTGCCATGTTGGGAAACACATGCAATTTTAGCTGTTCCTCGAGCCCTCATGATTTTGAATATGTGCTTAGATATTAAATTGATAATATCTGAGCATAGCCACACTCACATAAACCAATGCATTTAATTCGTCGCTTTCCAAATGCTACAAACCCCACATTTTCTGTAACACTTACAATTCCTTTTCCAGCTTCTTTTATACCGTTGTCTTGTTTGCCTGATGCAGAAAGGTTTTGAAAACCTTTTCAATTACAGTCCTGTAGTGAAGAAAGACAAGTATCATGACAAGGCGCTACATACAGAGAATCAGCTGATAAATTCAAAATAATAACAGTGTAAATAAGAACACCCACACAAAGATTCAGGCAGCCTCTGCTCAGGGTTCCCGGTGTTTCCCAAATGGTACTTAAAGCACCTCACCAAAGGTAAATCCTGGTTTGAAGGAGTTTTTAGTGCCAAGAGTTACCTCTGAAGGTCAGATTCTGTGGCACAAGTTGCTAATCAGCACATTGCCAGTGAGGTGCCAAATTGTTTTTCGGTGGAAGACACAGGGTTAGCATTGTTCCCTTTTAGAAACATGCCAATTTCCAACACTTTTCTCTCATGAAGTGTTTTACAAGCACTTCTATCAGTCCTAACCCTGCACTTATGCTGCTGTGGACCCCCCACAAGTTACACCAGCAGCCATAAAATCTATAACCTCGCTGCACCAACAACAAATGGGGCTGGCATTTCTCCACACAGACCTGACAAATTCCACCCCGAGCTTTCTGCTTGCGACAAATGACAACCCGATGACAACCTTTTCCTCATGACTACATTGCCATCTCATTAGAATTTCAAATAGGCAATGCGAATCAATTACTTACAAGGACAACCTTCAAGAATTCTTCATTAAGCCCGATGCCTTTTGCTCTCATCTTCTGAAAGACAGTGTCTGGAAGATCAGAGAACGTTCTTCCTACAGAGGAGCACTGCAGGTGCTGGAAGCTATCCCAGGAGTTGTGAGTGCTGTAAAAGTTGCTTTGGTGATGTTTCCATTGTTTCCTGCAGACAAATCTCCATCATCAACTCCACCACAGTGAAATAAAAAAATGAGTTTTGAACCCAGACGAGTTTGGGGGTGGTCTCTTCAAACAGAACAGAACACTGTGAGCTAATCCACTGCTTGGCATTCATTTATATATATTTGCTCTGCAATTTCATTGTTTCAGATGCCATTGGAAGGTGCCACCTTTGAAACAATGGACAACAGGAATGGGATGAAGTGGGAATGCTTATTGCAGACAGAGCTAATAATATTTCTTTTGAATGCCATCAACTGATATTTTTCTATTCAAATGCCAGTAAGACTTGATGCCAGGTAAGGATATTCTGTGTTGATGATATCACTTTTATTCTGTATCTGTGAGGTGGTGATAGAATCTAAACTCTTCAAAGGAGGAAAATCCTTTATTTATAGTTGGTACTGTAGCCCACATCAAACCCCAAAGACCAGTATGAACACACACTTTATCAGTATATGGTATAGATCAATATTTTATATTGATTACCATATCAAGTCTAAGAACAAACAAACCACCACCCCTAGCTCACAACTGGCACCCACATGACACTGTCAGCAGAATATTTATTAACGCAGAAGAATTATTTATCATGGCAATCCCCTTTTGCTGTGGAAATTTAACCTGCTTCATTTTGTCCTTTCTCTTAGGGGATGTTTATATGAGGTATTTTTAAATGAAGCACTGTCCACTTTAGCTTTCACTGACAATCCCAAATTATTCACTAAATCAAACCCATTTCCTGGCAGCAAAGAAAGCTTAGGAGCAGGCAACTTTTAAATCATGTATCTAGACATTTACAGATCTTAATTTATGGATGTGTTCCTTAAGGATCATATAATTTTAAAATTCTCCATCCGCAAGGAGTTATTGATAAGTCAAAACAAAAACTGAAGAAAAAGCTATTTAAAAGCAAACTTTCCACCAGCTGCATAAAGTTTTTATGAACAGAGTTAAATTTATTCTTTTAAAATATTAATTTTTAAGCTCTAATGATACCTATTTTTCCATAGTGATGATGAAAATTATGACCTCAAATTTTTCTTTTAATGGTTTATTTTCAGAGTAGTTTCAAATCTTCCTTTTAATTTGCTGCACTAATATCTTGGTTATTCTTCGGGATTAATGGAATTATATTTCAGGCACTGCCTCCAACAAATTGCTGCTACACCCTGTTAGTTTACACATTGCTGTAACTTACTCATTCAACAGTTCTTGGAAAACTACAGGCCACAAGAAAGAAGAACGCCTCCTCCCCATCCCAGATATCCCACAAAATCCAGAAAGTAGTTTGGCTGTTGGAAACACGTCCCCTCCACACACGCATTTTAAGTCAGGCAACTGCTACAAGCAGGAAGCCAGTGGCACAGATGAAGTTAAATTTAAGTAATTCATGCTATGAAACTGCAGTAAAATGCCAGTACTGCCCATGCCATACTGCTCCAGGCCTAAAGGTTTTATTACCTATCTCTTTTGACACAAATATCATATTTTCTATCCTGAATATCCAAAAATACAGCCTATGTCTTTCCTTTCTCCTGCTCTCCCAGCGAACCAGAACCCATCTCCAAAGCCAACCAACAAAACCAGTCAGACAGAACCACAAGCCATTATTTTCATTTTAATGCCTCCCTCATCTCTGACCCAGAAAACTGAATTTTTGGTTGACGGAAGACTCTACATAACAACGCAAGGATTTTTTTGATATGCTGCCAAAACATATTTTTCAGTAGCAATGTGGTTTATTCTGTCACATCCTCTGAATGGAGAATGGCAAATATCACTAGCTGGAACCTCTGTTAATCACCTGAAAGGAGGTCAGGAAAGAGCAGAAAAATAAAGAGTGGAAAATAACCCAATTTAGTGCTGTTTAATGTTAAAAGGGAAAAGCTTCCCTGCTGAGAGAAGACACTGCCTACAGCCTAGATTTCCTTTCTGTGACACTGAGCCTTGTCCAAGAGCAGGACACAGCCTGTTTTTTCACCAGCTACCACCCAGGGGCTCAGGGAGGTGGGAGACTCTTCCTTGGGCCAGACGCCATGAGAAGGTGGAAATGACACAGCCCCTGCTCGGGAGAGCTCACAATCTAGGAAAGCAAAATGATGCACAGGAGCATGGAAAAAAGTACAGCTCAACACAAACAAACTCTCTGTACACGAAAATAGGGTTACACTCAGAGAAACTATTAGAACAGCACCGCTATTTCTACCTGCCCCTCTGCCTTGCCATCAGTGCTTGGATGATTGCTCAGTAGGGATCTAGGGAAAGGGGGTCTTTGGGAGAGAGCTCGGGGAGAAGGTGGTGGGTGGCCTCATGAATCAGTCCAGGGAGGGCACTCCATGCATACAGGACAGCGTGGAAGATGTTCTATTGGACACTAAAAAATTGTGCAGAGCAGCATTTCTCCAGGTCAAAAGTTCAGGTGTTGTGTGCAAGGTCCCTGATCCCTGAGACAGAGACAGTGTGGGCACGGGAGGAACGTGTGGCCATTGAAGAGACAAGGGGGTCACTAACGTGGGACTACACTGGGGGTGTCACTGGCCACTGACTCTCTGTGGCTGCCAGTCAGCACAGGAGCTGTGAGGAGATGAGATGGAAGGGATTGGAAAAGAGTTGGGTACAAAGAAGGAAAAAAAAGGCAAGATGAAGGAGAGGAGACAAAAGGAAGAAATGCGGGGAGTATTTTCAAATGTAGTCTTCTGTTTGAGTTTCTTAGTGTGTTTGCAATTTATTAACTAAATAACTAAAAAAACATATACAATAATTAATGTACATTTGACACCATAAAATAAACTGGACCATATGCCAACATTTACATTATGTTATTATCCTTCACTATGGAAAGGTGAGAAACAGGTTAAACAAGAGACAAAATGCTTCCCCTTACCCTTCTTCTTCCGTACTGAAGCTTGGAAATAGAAAGGGAATGAACTGTGAATCAATTCTGAAGGTAATTTTTTAAATGCTAAATCCTTGTCTGTCATTTTGAGCACAAACATTATCCTTCCATCTAAGATGTCAGTCTCTCCCTGCTCATCTCTACTAAACAAGCCTCTATCAACCCACAGTAGATAAAATCTGCTTTTGCCAAGCTGTTTATCAGGGTTTATGGTAACTGTAAGAAATTTCTCTCCTGCGGGTATTAGGGATACATGCACAATTAATTTTTTTTCTAAGTTCTTTTTCAAAAACAGTAATTGGGGCAACTTATTGACACCAGGGCTGTCAAACTATGACAAAATCAGGCATTTCCAAACCTTTGCAGATTGAAATGGAAAGGAATCATTAGCACACTGCCATCTTTTGGATTAATTAATTTGAAAGAGAGCAACTGAGATGGTCTGCTCAGTATTATGAAGAACAGAACAACTAAAAACAAGTCAATACAACTGTAAGTGGAGTTCAGAGCCACACAAAGGAAGTAGCTGTAATTATTGCAAGATGTATAATTTTTTTTGAAAAAAAAGATGTGGTTTAACTCAGCTAGGAGTTATTACAAACCTATATACACTAAGGGAAAACAAATGGAGAGTTTCTATATATCTTTCTTCTTCTATTACATAACAAGGGACATTTAATAAAATTAAAGGCATCACATTTAAAACCAATAAAAAGGAAATACATTTGTACACAGCACATAATTAGCCCGTGGGATTCTTTGTCACGAGACACTGTTGAGACCATGAGCTTCTTCAGTTCAGGAAAAAGGGTTACACATATGTATTGATGAGAACATCCACAGTGCTCATTTATAGCTATTTCCTGTTCAGTTTGCACTTATATGTCATGAAAGAAATGCTTATTCATTAGATAGTTTAATGGATGTAAAAATGTGGGTGTTCTCATAGTTCTCACAGATGTCCAATATATACACATATACATATAGAGAGATATAAATTATATATAAATACACACATACAATCTGTGTTTTATGTCAGGAGACAACTTTTAACTGATGGTAGGGAGAACGTTTTCTCTTTGGAAGCTTGGTCAGTTGCTGTGCAATTTAAGAATTCTTGTTCCTTCTGATAACAGCCCTTTTCCAGGACAGATACAAAAATAGGTAGACCACAGATGTTATTTGTAACAGCAGTCACATTGTCTGCCAGGGCGGCAAATGTTCAGTGTCACACAAGTGGCATTTGCAGCCTTGTTTAGGAAGAAAACAAATTTCTGCCACTGCTACAGCTTTACTAGGGGACAAACACCTCTGGAACACGGTGCAGGGCTGTTCTTCAGAACAGAAAACTCTTGCCACTGTGATATCTGACCCATCTGGATAAAGATATGAGTGGGAAACGTGCTTAGAAATGGAAATGTGTCCCATGGCTGCTTGTTAAAAGAATTGCAGTGGTTTCTGCCTGTTGGTGAGGACAGACAGCAGATCAAGGGCTACAGCCTGAGCAGGGGGTGAGCAAGTTAAAATATGATGGCCTTCACTGCACAGGGGATGTTACTATTAACAAGCTGTTCCTTCCCTAGGAAAGTGCTGCTTCTGCTTTAAGAACAGTATCTACCATGGAAGATTGAAAAGTCAGCAGAACAGAATATCCTCAGTTTGAAAGCAATTTGCAGAGGAGGATAATGAAGGGGCAAAAATGGTGCCTAAGTACTGCTGTCCCCTTGGGAGAGGTTGTTGATAAACCAGCAAAGTTTTACCAAGCTCTCAGCATTCTAAGAAAGAAAAGCAAATAAAAACACCCAGGCCAACAAGTGGCTCCAGAAGTGGTATTTTACATTTTAACCCTGCAAGAAAATTGATGGAGCATTCACAAGCTGTTGATACCTTGAGTTAAGCTCCTAAACATCCTTGCACATAAAAATCAGATTTTATGAAGTCTGCTAGAGCTAAATGTTTTCTTTCAGTCTTCATTTGGTTGTTAGACCATAGAGAAGACAGTACCCACTTCTGTACCCCTTTGCTGGGAAGACTTCCCACCTGAATTATGCGACTTGACTCACTAAAGGATGGGTGGGTCCATCTGCTCCAGAACACACAGACTTTCAGGGGGAAAAAATTGGCCACAAGGCTATGATTCCTTCCAGTTGGCCTTCATATGAGTCCATGTCAGGAAAACCCCAAGATTATAAAATGTAAGTATTTAAATCACTGTAGAATTACATGGACAAATGGTTTTACTGTATGATTTATTATCATCTATTACTCTGCAGTGAGGGATGTGGTTTGGTTTTATACCCAATTCTCTCTTGCTAAACACCCTGTTTTACTGCTATAGCCACAGAGAAATATGTACTGGGCTTTTCTCTTTTTATATAGGATCTATTCCTATTTCTATTTCTTAGTCTAGCTGCAGAAATTCTACCTTTTAGTGACCTAACAGATTAAAACCAGGAAGAAAATAATTACCTTCCTCACTTCTATAAAATGAATAAAAATTCCTGAAGAATTATGCATATCTAGAATGGATATCAAGCAAAAGAGTCTGCAAACTCATTTCTTAAAATTAGCAAATAAAAGACTGAACGTTCAATAATTTTTTATTACCAACAGTGAGAGGAATTAAGTTTAGATCATGCAGAGAAGTCAAAGTGATATCATAATATGCACTTTTTCAGATCAGCTTAATGAAACAAGTTGAAGTTGAAGCTGCTTTAACACTGTCAGCTTTTAACAACAGCTTCTGGCAGCTTACCTTTATCCACTAATGAGAGGCCACAGAAATTTAAAATAAAACAATATTAGATGAACTGAAAATTTAGAAAGCAAAGCTAACAAAACATGATACGGCATTATTTCCTTTTTTGTTTGTTTGTTTGGGTTTTTTTTTTTTTTTGGTAGATGTGCCAAACTTTGATGATGCATAAAATGTATCAACATTCCCTTGCGTAGCAGTAAAGGCACAAGTTTAAACAAAAATCATTCATGCGACTCATGCACATTTGAACTCTCCAAAGATGCAGCATTCTGAAAACCTTTTCTGCTCTATCCGCTGTACACAGTGCAGCTCCCTCTATCCATTTAACACATATACATAGATATATTTACATCTCTACGAAGCCAGCATGCTTGCCAAAAAACACTTTCTTACCAAGCTCTTCAAGCTCTGAGGTCATGGACTTGGACCGCAGGGTCAGTGCAGTGGTTGGAGCTCGCTTGGGAGGTGGTGGGGCTTTGCATGGAACAGAGAAACACACAGGGTGAGCCAACACACACCCTGAAAGCCCTGCATTCACATCCACAATGCCATGTTAATTTAAAAGAATAAGCTGCACGAAATAAGGCGAGGATAAATACATACATGCAGAGGAAAAAGCCCTGAGATGCTTTTCATGGACTGAATTTCTCCACTGTTTCTGGTTTTAGCGTAGGTTGTTTGACACATCCGCAAGCTTTTATGTAACAGGATACATAGAAACATTTAAAGCTAAATAACTGTGTGCACTTCTGTTCTCCAGCCCGAAAAAGACTTTCTAGAGAAAGGACCTCCTGGGAGTCGTGCCCCTTCTGAGAAACCAATGGGGCTAAAAACCTCCTGGGGAGCAGCCAATCCCTGCCAGATTAATTTAATTTTTGGAGAAACTGAGAAATGCAGGAAAGAAGATTCACATTTATCTGAATGGTTATGGTGAGTCTAAGGGAAGCAGGTGATCCTCAGAATAAATAAGATCTTAAGATATCGGGGCAATCATCCAGCACAGAAACAAAAATCCAGCATGTGCTTTAGTATCCTGATAACAAATACTTCTGGTGGCCAGAAAGGAGCTTAACATCAAAAAAGAAAATGCCAGTGCTGACAGGGAAGTTGGAGATTTCCAGTAAACAGAACTGCCACCAGGAAAAAGAAAAAAAGGGATCTTGAAGCCTTTGGTCAATAAAAACCAGCTAGAGAATTATAGCAGGAGGTGGCAAAGCAGTTTGAGGGCAAGAAGGACTGCTGGCAGGAAGAGGCAGACAATGTTCTTAATCATGAGGTTGTTAAATGAGGCTGGGTGTCTGACATTGGCCTCACCATCAGGGAGACCGATGGCAGGAAAATCCTTCCTTGCCACAATTCCCAAGGTACAGTGGCAATTGCCAGGGAGCAGGCAAGGCTACAAACTGCCATCAAAAAGGAACAAGATTCAAAGGGGAAAGTTTTTGGTGAACAACATGTTATCATTAGAAACCTCTGGAAGGATGACAAAGGACTGGGTTTGTTTTTATAGAAGCAACTGCCCTTTGTGTTGTAGACAGTAGCACTTTTCTTTTTTTGAATCATAAAATGGTTTGGGCTGGACGGACCTTAAAGCCCATCCCATTCCAACCCCTCTGCCATGGGCAGAGACACCTCCCATGTGGCTCCATCCCCATCCAACCGGGCCTTGAACACTTCCAGGGATGGGGCAGCCACAGATTCTCTGGGCAACCTATGCCCAGGCCCGACAATAAAGAATTTCTCCCTCATATTTAGTCTAAACCTACTGTCTTTCAGTTTAAAGCACTGCCCCTTGTCCTATCACCACATTTAAGGCCAATATGACACATCCTAAAAGGCAGAGGCAAGAGGTTTGTTTGAAATGTGTGAATAGTAATTCCATCAAGCTAAAAATAATGCAGGACCATGTTTGGACATGATTTACTTTAATACAGGCTTTCCCCTTCATCCCTCAAGGTGGTCTAACTATTTTTTAAAAATTTTGTTGTTGTTGGGTTTTTTTAGCTATTATTTTTTTTAATAAGCAGTAGAGGTGAAAAACACTTCCAGCATGGACAGAAAGTTTTAGCGATGGATCAGGAAGGAGCCCTGGGGTGTCAGCTCCTCACCTGCCCTTGTGTTGAAGAGCCAGGTGTCCGTGAGTGATAACTCCAGGAACTGGTGGGAGGAACAGGAATTTTCAGCAACGTGCTGCTGCTGTATGGAACACTGGTTAGCAGCAGCAATCTTTTCTGCTTAATGATAATTATGAGGGCCTAATGACTTCCCAGCATCGCCGGGAAAGCAAACTCAGGAGCATCTAAGGTGAAGGAACTAGTGTAAATTCCTGGCTTTGTTTCCTCTTTCTTTGGTGGAGTTTTGGTGGTTGCTTTCTGGGTGGGTGGGTGAGAAACACGCTGTTGAACTACCCCCATCTCAAGTACATTTGAAATTAATAAAAGATCATCTGTTCTTTGTGCTTTTCCTCTCTCGCTAATGCAAGAAATTTTACTACAGGTTACTCAAACACAGACATGTGAAATACCCAAAAAGATGAACTTTCATGCCAAGCATGATGAGATAATATTGCCCTTTTGGTCACATATTTACGTCTAAGCCAGCAGAATTAAATTGCTCTAAATTAAACAAGAATAGGGGGCATTTCAAAATTTAATAGCAAAGTCTAATAAATCAGACATTACAAACCAGCAATTCCATGTCCACACTTTGTTTTCTGTGAAGCAAGAGTAGAAGAGTCCCTTAGGAAAAGAGAAAAATGTACCTTTCTTTCTAGCTGTGTCATCCGGATCAAGATTCCTGGTTACTGTGACAACCTTCAGAACGAGGTGATTGCCCCCTTGTCGAATCATGTTCACCACCTGCCTGTGGCCAACTTTCACTACATTCTCATTATTAACCTGCAGAGAAAGGAAGGAGTCTTTTAGACCAAAATGCAGAAAATTTTTGTTCTATCAGTTTTAAAACCAGAAGGTGGAAAACCCAGGAAGATGCAGAATTTCTAGTTACTGTCTTTTAATGAAAATGTGTATTTAAGGAAACAGTGCATAGCTGACATGATGACAGGAAGATAAAGCTACTCCTTCAGGAAATAAGCAGCTAAATAAGTTCAACCAGATCCCCTCCTTTACATATTTTATTTAGAACAATTAGCATTTCCCTTCTGCAAGTTTCTGGAAGGATCTGATGTCCTGGACACAAAGGCAGCAGCAGGCCAAAAGAGTCTTCATGGAAAAAGAAGAGTTAACTACACCAGCTACTGTGGTCATGCCAATTAAACTTCAAACTGCACTGCAACATTCAACTTCTAAATATATATATATAGATGTATATATATATATACACTCCCTCAGGAATTCCTAGTGCTACATCATCCTTTTTGCTGAATGTGTCTTTCCACGATATTAATTAATAGACATAGAAGAAAGCAGAGGCATAAAAAGTGTAAATAAGCACAAAGTAATTTATTTATTCATTCAATCTATAAGGAGCCACTGAAAGTTATCTGAAATTTGAATGATGGCAACACATAAGACTGAAGTGCTCCATGTGCTATTTGAACATAAAAGATATTGAGGAATGAAGAAGAAATGCTGCCAGAATACATGCTGGGAAGTTGATCTCTCTCCAAAATTCAACTGACTCAGTAATATTGCAGTGAGATCACTCAATGCCTTCCAAAATGAACAGTCATTTTCAAAGCAAGTGTTTTTAGCCTCCTCTATTTATTCTGACAGGCTGGGCATCTCACACTCGAAAGAATTTACAGTTTAGAGCAAAATCTCTCATTAAATATTATTGCCATTTAGCAGAACAAACAGCAGAAGCCACCTCACTCCAACTTGAAATAATTTTTCCATCCATTGTCTGGAAGGAAAAGCTTCCCTTTTTTCAGGCTTTAGCTGAGACAAAATGCATTTTAATGAAACAACGTATTGGTAAATCATATTTTCAATACAATGCTGCAGTCAGAAGCCTAAAGATTGATCTGTGTGCTCTGTCTATGAGCTCGAGGTGCTTCTGGAGATGCTTTTTTAGTTTCATGGACTGTGACGTAGGTGTAACACATGCTGAACATCCAGACCTGTTGAGCAGGCAAATATGAAGTGCTCTCATTCTGTAGGTGGAGGGTATAAAAGAATATTGATTTAAATAGGACTCTTGCTGGTTTGTTTTATTTTACACCTTCTTAGCATCTGGTATTTAATTCCAGGAGATATTTATTTAGCTGGACCAATGGCATCTAAATTTAATCTGTCTAAAATGCTGAAGCAGAGTTATCCATTTACTTCTGAACTCCTTCTGGTATTAAAACCTCAACCAGGTAATTCTTTTCCACAGGAAAAAAGAAAAAAAAAAATCATGTAATTAAGAATTATGGAATGCATCTACTCTATTTTCACTGGAATTAAATTTCAAGCTTGGAAGCCAGTAAGGATTACAATATAATCCCTAATGCTGTCAAAAAATAGAGCCCTCCAAATAAATCAAAAGTCAATATTAATCAAACACATGTACACTTCACTAGTGTAAAGTGATAAATGTGTAATATGATGAACAGCTTATGCAGCATCCCATCTGTTCCCATCATTATGTGCAATGATATTTAA
This sequence comes from Atrichornis clamosus, assembly GCA_013400975.1. Taxonomy (NCBI): domain Eukaryota; kingdom Metazoa; phylum Chordata; class Aves; order Passeriformes; family Menuridae; genus Atrichornis; species Atrichornis clamosus. Next base: position 72,621 of record WBMZ01012760.1, read on the forward strand.
CATTTAGAGCAGGAGCAAATATATACAACACATTTTTTTTAAAGCTGCCTCAGAAACAGAACCTGTAAATGACTGTTTATAGCAGCTTTGTTTAAAAGGCACAGTTACAAAAGCTGGTACAAAAAAGATTTATACGGTGAAAATAAAAATATTGATAGGAGAGCTGAAGGTTATTTAACTCAAGAGTCTACAGAAATACTGGAGAAAAAAAGAATCATGAAACCAGCAGAGCAGAACCTCATCTTCACAGTCTTTAGCACCTCAGGGGGTAAAACTGTGCCATGATTACAAAGCAATAACTCTGGAATTGTCAATAGCTTATAAAGATTTCAGTGACATTATTTCTTTTACCCTTCTTCAGTATTTTACACGGAAGCTAAATGACTGCAGAAAGGGTCGTTAAGCAGGGAGACACCAGAGTTCAAGCAGGTTTGTTTGATAGTTTCACTTTGATATTATTCAGCAAAACTTTTCCAGGTGTGAATAATTGCATGAATCTCTCTGTACTTCCCCGTCAAGCTTTGGCAGGGGGGTCTCTCTAAATTAGCTGAAGGAGGTCAATTTTTAACAATCAGTTAAACAGATATCGCTTCCAACTGTGCCAATTAATTTCATAATCACCTATGTTCTCAGTATTAAATATAATCACGCTCTTTAAAACACTAAAGATCTAGTTTTTCTTTTAGTAGTAAAGTGTTTACAAGGAAGCTCTAAACAGTCAAATAATAAAGTTGTTTGCAGGCACAAATTTGTGTCTTTCCCTCTCTTCAACCCAACCTTTCAGCATATTTTCTGTAAATTTTCACTGCAAAACCTTAAGTACTTCTTTTCCCTCAACTATTCCCCAAAACTTTCCTGCACTGAACTTTTTATGCCACGTCCTTCATAAATAGGTGAAAATAGATAATAGAAACAGATATGTGAGGAGGCTGGGTCTGTGCTACATCAATGGCAACTGGTCATGCCATAAGCCAAATCCAAGGAAAACCTGGGACAGCCAACAATTTCAGTAACTCTCCTCTATCAAGCCAGACACTCAGGAAAAGCCTCCAAACTCTGTATTTTTGAAAATCACACTTTATTACTATCATTTGGTTCAAAACTGGGCAGTGGGATGGAAATTACTTTGAGAGAATTGATGTATGAAATAATATGATCTCACAGACCAAATGTCTCTAAAACACAGCCTAAACTGGAAGCCTGGGCTGTCTCAAGCTGAACTTAAGTTTTGAAGCTTAAAACTCCAAACCAGAGATTGTGACCAACAGTGATGTTCCTCTTGCACAAAGGGCTTTGAACACCAGGGGTGAAGAGTTTTCTTTCCAACACAGCCATTCCCTCCAGAGATGACCCAAAACCAGGGAGTAATCCAGTGACAAAGGCAAGTGACGGTCACAAACCTCCCTGCCTGCAATATCCAGGTCCTCCACTCTGGTATTATTTTACTGAGCATTTATACATAGCAACAGCTAAAGCCTAATAAACCTGACAAAAATAATGCAACTTTATTAAAAATTTTTTTTTTTCTGAAATGTATAGTTATGAGTTGAAAAATAAGATAACATAATATAATATAATAGTAAAATAACCTACCCATTGTAAGTTAGCAGATGCATGAGCTGGAACTCATTCACCAGANTTATGAGTTGAAAAATAAGATAACATAATATAATATATGAGCTGGAACTCATTCACCAGAGCAGCCTTCCCGTAGGAAGGTGCAAAAGGAGAAAAAGACCACTACCAGAGAAAGGGACCCTTGCAGATTCTGTTCTATTAATAAAAACATTTTTTTAAAAACCTTAATTTCTTCAGTGCATCATGCTAATCCTTCCATTACCTAAACATTCCCTCAGTGGAAAAGGTAGTTAATCACTTGTAACAGTATTGAAGCAGACAAAACTCCACCATTCTGCCAGAAGCAGCTTCTCAGGAGCTCCTCCTTATCCATTGAACTACTTGAAGAAAACCACCAAACCCCCAAACACACACTTACAACCCCCTGCCTACACATTTCTTAGAATTTACCCTTTAGGATAAATTTTTAACAGGCACAAACTCAATTACAATTTGCCCCAGCAAAACTAAAGAGCCCACAAGTGATTTTGTGGGCTTAAGTTATGCTTTTGCATTTCAAGTCACCATGGAGTTGTGCCCATGGCACCGCCTGTCATCAGCCAGAAGGAGTTTCCCCCCTGCAGATTAAAATGTGAGAGGAAGAAAGTCACAGTGACCCCAGAGAGTTTTTGGGAATTTATTGGCTCTCCACAGTGCCAACGCGGGACTCACCCACTGCAAACCAGCGACGGGTTGTGGTGTCTGTGGTCATTCTGGCCTGAAACCTTTTGGGATGGGCTGGAACAGCATTCAGCACAAACTCAGACCATGTCCCACATTTGCACTTGGCAAGCATATTTAGTGTCAGAAATCTGGGTGTTTTACCCTCTAAATTCATTCTAAATGCTGAATTAAACAGGCTCATGGACAGCACAAGGGCGCACCTAGAAAGGCTTCTGTGAAAGCAAATTATAACAAATTCTGTATTTTACCCTGAGCATCCCGGGAAAGGACTGAATGCAAGCATTTACTGATAGAGTTTGGAGATCCAAACTAGGAGGCAAGTAGAAAAGGTCCAAAGCCAAAAGATGCTTTGGTGTAATGATATTTTATGTGCTTGCAAAATGCGTTTAACCACAGTGATATCAAGATTCATTGTCTCAAAAAGCTAGCAGATGAGTTTAACCTGTGTCTTAGATTAAAATAGAAAATAATTAATATATAGATGAGTCCCACAATGGAAATTAATTTATGAATTTGTCTCTGCAAACCTAATTATTCCCATCATACCACAGAAGTTCAAGCAGACAGAAGCACATGGCTTCAGTCCACTGGGCTCCAACTGTTCATTTATTGGAACAGTTTCTGAAACAGGCCTGGAAGAGTCTCTGGAAAATTCCTGAAGACTTTCTAATACAAATGGAAAGTTTGTTTACATTCTGATCTCCAACACAAACATCATTGATGGCTATTAGTGTTTGACCATATCCCATTTAATCTACTTTAGTGTAAAAGATGCTTCAGAGACTTCACACACTCTGTTGACCTAAAAGGTGTGACTAAATAAAAAAACAAAAGGGGAAAAAAAAAAAAGCTTCACAAAACCAGGGATACAAGGATGTGGAAATTCCAGCTGACATCTTGCATTAATAATTTTTTGTAGTAATCCACTAGCTCATAGATTTGCCTGGACTGGTGGCTTTAATGCCTGGGAGGATGTAAAGACAAAGCCAGTGATCACTAGGTGATCAAGGGAGGCAACTTCCCACCTGAATTATCTCATTCTATGGGGTTTCTTCCAAAGAAGAAATATTATAAGGAAGTACTGACAGCCTTTCAGGGAAAAAAAGTACATACCAATTAGGGGAAAAACATCAAAATCATTCCTAGCATTTCTATGGTACGAATTTCTTTGCATAAACTCAAATATTGGGGTACACAAACAAGAGGTAAGATCTCTAAAGGAAAACACCCTGTGGAGACACAATGTCTTGAGGTTTTGGAGTCCATCCTGTCGCCACATTCCCCCCTGTTTGCACACAGGGAATGCCGTGCCTTTTCTGCTGCAGCTCCCACGGCAAGCGGAGGTGTTACCGCCTGGAGCTTGCTCTGGGCAAGGGCAGCAGGACAGGCTGGAGCCTGGTGAAACCTGGGATCTGCAGGGCTGCTCCAGCCAGGCAGAGACTTTTCCCTCAATAGATTCACCAGTGGAAAATCCACTGTCTTCTGGAGAGCAGCGTGGATGTGGGGTCTCTGCCTGGAGACAGCAGAGCTGTCGAGGAAGGGCTCAGGCGGCACCGCTTCATCCCCCTGAGCAGCACCAGATCTTCAGCTGCACTTAGGAACATCCGTTTCTGATGGAAGCACTGGAATGAAGAGGCATATCAGATCATAAACTCCAGACTCCTTGGTTGTCATGGCAACTGCATCACATAGTTTGTTTCTTAGCATTTAGCCAAGCTCCATCTTGGAACGTCTCAGATTTCTTGTCCCTCTTAATTCCTGTTAGGCCCAGAACCTCTGAAAAAAACTGGTATTTTTCTCTAATGTCCATCCTAGGTGTGACTGGTTAATATTAATCCTTTTTTCCTGTGCCAGACTGCCAAAAGCCTAAATAAACATTATTTTCCCACTTTCCCAGCATTCTACAAATGCATCATGTGGGAGTAATGTCCTGCCTTGGTTAAACAAGTGTTTTCATAACCTATTATGACAAAGTTGAAAACCCAAATGAAGCACAACAGCTGTCAGTCCTTCCAAGACTTGAAAAAAATTGTTTTAGTATGTCTAACTTCAGTCAAAAAAGCTTATAAAGATGGTCATAGGTTCACCTGTATTTCACCCAACTTCCACTGCCCCAAGTCAGTGTCTGACCTCTCTGAAGGCAAATGCACAACTTGTTTTCTTCTAATGAGTACAAAATCAATGGTCAAGTTTGGGATCAAAGTTGATCCCCCCCAGAAAAAGCATCAGAGTTAAAGTTTGCTGTTCATCTCTTACCCGTGCCATGATTTAAAAGGCAGAACTATGTTAAATTAGCATTGTCATGTAAAATGTTGCATTTTGCATGCTTATATCTAACCTGAAAGCTGTTGAAAGTAAGTGACTACAGTCCTCATGAGACTGCACAGAACATTTAAACATCACTCAATTACTTGGACCCTGTCCTATTAAAAATAATGGTCTCCATTAATCAGTACCTGTTACTATTTTGAATGCTTTGGTTTAAGTCACATTTCATTGGAGAGGTTCAATTAACTTTATTGCAGCTGATTGAACTGCAGGGTACTGCAATCAATTAAGTGGCACTTAGGATGAATTTGTCCGACGTCTGCCAGGTGCGAGAAATGGCAGCTCCTCATGTTGCAACTTCTCTCAGGAACAAAAAATCCAGTGAACTGTGCATATCCGTTCTGCTTATTTTTTCCTTAAAATAAACTCACTGAAGATCAGCCTATAACTCATCTTTTTTTTTCAAATTCCAGTGCTCAAAAAGAATAAAATGTTCTAGTTTAAAACTCAGTAAAATTAAAATGAAGTTTGAAGTGCAACAGAGAGTATCTTAGCATTCATCTTGTGAACATGCCTCTTACATTGAATTTGTTCTCAGATGCTATTACAGCCTATAAATTATGGCACACAGACAACACCAAAAATAGGGAACCAAAAATAGCAAACTAGAGGTCACCCATACAGTAAAGAAACCTCTCTAGCATGTCTGCCCTTCACAGATGAAAGCATGCACGAAAATCCAAAACTGCTTAACCACTGCAACCAGAGCTGCTTGCACCTCCTTACCCTGACATGCCCACAGTCACCCACCTCTGCTCTGAGGCCTCAGCAAACTCAGGAGAACAAATGCCACCCAAGCTGCACATTCAAACAGTGGGAAAACAAACCCTCAGCCCTCTACTCTCCTCTGCTGACCAGTCACCCCTGTCTCAGTTTGCCAATTCTCTGAGCAGTCGCCGATGCTTTGTGGGGCCCTTCTGATAAACTGACTCCAGAGGGAAAAAACAATTCAAAAAGTAAAAAAGATGATTTTACTCTGGATTGTCGCCGTGGTCGGAGTGCTGGGCCAGCTCTGAGCAGCACAGTGGTTGGAGCTGGTCTGTTCTGCTGACAAGTTGTGGACAAGCCTCCTTTCGGCAGCCCTGTGCCACCATCGGCCCCTGTGGCCTCCCACAGCTCACCTGGGACAAGCCTTTGCAGGGCAGCACGAAGAACAGGATCCCTTTTGGACAGAGTGCATTTCTGCTATGCCTGGAGCCAGCTCCAGCTTCCCTCTCACCTTCCCCTGTGCTGGGGTGTGGGGACAGGAACGGCGAGCAGGGGAAGCTGAAGCAGCATTCCCGCTGTGCCCTGGGAACAGCACCCATTGCACACTCTGCCCTCAACAGTGACGAAATGCTTCAGACCCCAATGAAACAATTCCCAACTTCACACTTCAGAAAAACAGAAGGCTGTGTTCAACCCTAAAAATATAATATTTTTTTCAAATCAGGAATACAGCGCTATTATGCAAGCACCGAGAGGACAATGGATCTTTATTTGAATTCTGAATGAACCACTTGATAAGTGTTTACAGGAGGTAGAAGCTCGCAGGCTGAGCCCTTCTATTTTTAAAGCTGTGCATACCTACATTAAAGGCCATTAGGCAGAGAATTTTAAAATATGTATCAAAATATAGATCTCTTTAATAATACAGCCCAATATTAATTTACATTAGATAAGCACACATTAGTCAGGCAACACAATTTAAAATTAAACCTTGTACATGTGATATAAATGGACTGGTTCTGTACATTTCAATGATTTTCTGTTAAAACCTTCACAGAGATTACACAGATCTATTGACAGAAAGTGTTGTCATCATGTGTTGATAATCTATATTTCCTCCTCCCACATACAGTCACTTTCCAGAAAATGCATCTGCTCTAGGAACAATTAAAAAAAATGTATTGCTCATGCATCCCTCTTTATGCAGGAAAGCCTAATCTTAGAGCAGATAGAGATAAATCTTCCTTAAAGCCATGTTAGTTTTAACTAGGCTGCCTTAAACTTGGAATCCCTTGTAAGTTTAATTTGGAGGTCATGTGAGTGAGGACTGAAGTCTGGCCCTAACAAATGTCTAAGTACATACAGAATAATCAAGCTCACATAACAAATGTTTCTGGTGTTAGATTAGAATGAAGAACTACCCATCAGTCAGTTGAGTGAGGAACTTGGTGATGTGTCCCACTCTAATTTAGAAAATTACTAATTACACTAACCATGCTGAGCTTTATGCAAGACTTCCAAAACTGAAGATAAACCCCCAAAAGAGATATCATTGCACAACAGTTACAAACATGGAAATGTTTAGTTTAAAAGAACCTCAAAAGAACATCCGAATGTATAGCCATAATTGCAGTGTAAAACAGACACAAGACACAAACACAGTGTTACACAACATTAACTCAACAAAAGACAACTTTTGCAGTTCTCTTTAAAGAAAACAAACTTGTTTATAAGAGCAACTTCATTAATTCATAATGAGGCTTTTTGTTACCACTTCAAAGAAGCAACGTTCTAATTTACTCTCCACAGAGAATAATCACTTTTTATCATCTCAGGCAAGAGTAGAAGTGCAAAAAGCTTTTCTTTATTTTGGTTAGTGAACAAGCATCATAGAAGGATGATGGCGGATTCCTCAGAGCATTTTGTCATAGTGAATAAGAATCACCAACAAACCTTTCATTAAGCTTGATTTTATTTGTAAATAGTTCGAAACAAAAATCTATTTTTGTATGAACTGGTGACTCACAGAGCACGAGGCGATTTTGTGGCCTTTAAAGCAGCTCCACCTTGCCTACACAGAGCACCAGTCCCGAGGGAACATCCTCCCAGCAAAAGGCAGGACCAGCGGAGCAAGGCTTTGCCTTCTGCACTGCTCCCAGTCCGCGGGTGCCCCACGAGATGCTGCAGCCACTCCTTTGGAAACATTGGCTCCAGAGCCAAACTCCCCATCAAAACAAGGCTTTGGGAACACTTCTTGCCTTCCAGTGGCCAAAAGGATCCCAAACCTGCCTTTTCCTTCCTTTCAGCACCTGAAGCCAGCAGCACACTCCAGCCGGGCGCTGCCGCGTGTGGGTCAGTGCTGTTACACACTGACATTTTAGGAGCACGCTGAGCAAACGCAGCAGCTCAGCACAAGAATCTTGTGGGGGTAAACATGCCCCAAAACTGAGCACAGGCACTGACGAGAGGGAGGCAGATGAAGCACAGGCAGTGAGAAGGTAACCAGGGTTTCAATCAGAAGCAGCCACCTCATTTGTACAAACAGCAATTTTAGAATTATTAGAAAGGTCCTCCAAGATCACAGTTTTGCAGGCTTGTTTTCCTGCCACTCTTATATTCTGTGCATTGAATTTTAAAAAAACCCAACCCAAACACCCAAATTAACGAATAGTAAAACCCCAGTAAATTTGAATCTATGTTAAATATTTTGGAATCTGAGTTAATTCTTAAGCACACTAAGAAAGATCAGAACAGGAATTTGGTATGTTAAGAAGAACAGAAAGAGATGGTGCTGAAGGGCAGCAGTGCTACGTGCTTCCAAAAGTAAGGGAGAGAAACTTAGATTTAAACATCAAATCTTATGCAAATCCCTTATAATTCAAATTAGATTTGTAACTGGGTGATGTAGAATGGAGTTTAAATGTCAACTGAGCTCTTAGGCAAAGGTTTAAAACTGAGAGGCACTGCAGAGAGAGCTAGTATTTCCCACAGAGCTGGAATTGTCAAAAGCTGTGTCAGGATCACTCGGCTACTGCCCTTGACAGAGAGATGGATGGGTTCAGGGAGGTGCTGGGGCTCAAATTCCTGAGGGGCTCAGCAACCTGCATCCCCCTGCCAAGGAGATACAACTACCCAAGATGCTGGAACGGCTCCTGTGAGCACTTGATGTGCCAAAGCTTCATCCTCAATCACCATCACGGGGCAGGAGCAGGCCTCTCTGGTGACAGCCATGCAGATGGAATGTCACCCGCCCGGCCCAGCCCCTCCGGAGCACTGAGCTCCTGATGGGCCGCTAAACCCTGCTTGGCCAGCACCTCCAAGGTGCTGGATTTGGGAACCCAGCATGGGCTGGGGACCATGTCCAGAGACTCCATGGAGGCAGCTGCCTTGCTCTGGGGCCTGACCCCATCCGTGTGACAGCACATTGCTCCCTGCCAGCGGCCACACATGCCAGGGAAGCTGGAATATTTTAATTTACCAGCCTGTGTGAATGTTACATGCTACAGATAAAGCTGGGGAAAACAACTTTGCTCTCTGCCAAACATGCACCAAGCAACCCTGCTGGAGGTTACCAATTTCAGTTCATAGCTAGCAGGAACCATTTCTTTAATGCCATGTTGCTGACATGGCTTTCCCATCTCACACGGAGATAGAACTGTGAGAAGGAGGCACGCTCACAGCTCTAATGTATAAATTTTAGATGATTTTAAGGTAGTAATTGATTCTCTTTGAATGCCATCCCCTTTTTCACTCCAGCCTCTTAGCTCTCTGCCTAATTGCCCAAATTGCAGTAGCATCACATCTGATTTCTCTCCAAATACCTTGACCTAACTCAGCCTTGTCCCATCTACTGGCATTGACAAGTCTGGCAGCGGTAGAGGGACAATTTCAGTGCATCCTAATATGCTGTTTATTGATTTCCAGGTGGTTTGTTTTTGTTTTTGTTTTTTTTTTTTTTTGACTACAAGGAAGACAGCCATGAAAGACATGATTTAGATTCTGAAGTCTGACTAAGGCAACATAAAAGCTTCAGCTCTAGGAAACGTTGTAAAAAGTAACCTTAATGTGTGCTTCTCACTCATACCACTGTCCCCGCCAAATCTTGCACAGGCAGCAGTGATGCAACTGCCCAAATCTGAAGCAGAATATTTTCTGCCATTGGATTTCATTATTTCATAACTGCCAGCCTTCAGAGCACCTTCCTGCAGAACGCAAGGGACGCCTGATCCACAACCAAGGCTCCCAAGAGCCTCTGAAAAGAAAACTATTTTTGGACACCCTTAAATATATGCTGTCTGAAATGGTTAAGTGAGCCATTGTTACTAATACAGAGCTTGTTTCACACACATGTATAATACATGCTTATCAGCAAGAGCACACTTCTTACCCAGGGAGCACAATTTTGTCCAGGGGAACGGAGGAAAATGTAGGTGTGCTTTTGACAACGTAGAGATGCACTAGAAATAACTCTGCTGAAAGGCATGGGAGCAGCAAAGCATGGGGTGTACGGAGGCAGCTCTTTAAAAACAAATAAATAAAGAAACAGAGCAGGCAAAATATGCCATTAATTCGTTCTTTTCAAAGCAGGGAAGAGCAGCTCTAATCTGATAGAGCCTTTACTGACTCTATCAAATGGCCAGTGTTGGTACAACAGGTAAGGGCTGAAAAATAATACAGAAGGACAGTGGACTGGGAAAATAAGTCACTCTTCTAACAGCATATTGACTCCAATTTTAGTGTTTTCTCAACATAAAGCTTTAAAGCCATTTTGCTCATGTTTACATGGCAGTTTTTTCTCAGTGTTCTTGCTCAGAAGGAAGTTTTATGCTCCTGGAGAGACTGAATCTCATTATTTAATTCAGAAATTGACTGCATACAAAACTGGGAAAACTAAGTTGTAAAATTCACTGGCTTTTGTATGCCAAAGGGCAGCTAATTAGGGTTTTCTGATTTTCTGTGCTCTTCCTGTGGGTTTGGTGGCTGTTTCTTTGGGAATCCCTGCTCTCTAATGTGGTAACGCTCCTGTGCATCCTTCCCATGAACCACTCTGTCCACACTGTGCTCATAAGAGAAAGACCTTGAATAAATACTTTCCTATCTAGATTTATTTTCAAAGAGAAAAGAAGAAAATGCCTCACAAAGTAGGACTCAGAAATTAAGGGTATCCAACAAAGTAGCAACAACTTGCCAGAAAGTTTTCCTGTGTCTATGGCACAGGCAGAACTTCCATGTGTAGGAAGTAGTGTGGATGCAAGAACTCTAAAAACAGACATTCTGTCACTTTGGTTAGAGATCAAAGACCTAGAAAACAGGAAGCAGCCTCCTCAAAGCATCAGATTCTCAATTTGCCATCTAATATACTTCCACCATGTCTCCAAAATAAATAATTCTTATCATAAAATCACAGCATGGCTTGGATTGGAAGGGATCTTTAGAGTCCAACTCCCCCTGACATGGGCATGGACATCCTTCACTAGGTTGGGTTCCTTCACATAAATCCAGACCCTAGGATAGAGGCAAAGAAATGTCCCCATTGCACATAAAATAAAGCAAATATATTGAAATTTTAGAAGCCAAGCCAAGACTGTGTCTTAGAACTGTATCACTATCTATCTGCACCAAGATTAAACTCATAACAGCTCCAAGACAGACAGGATCTCAGTATTAGCTGTTTAACAACTGAGACTTTTCTCTTTCAGAACCCAGTGGAGGCCTAAGCACTTTCTGTGATTTTAACTGAAGGTTTTCCGTCATGACAGTACAGTTGTGATGTCATTAGTTATAAATCAATCACCTAAACCTTTGCTTTATTTTGATAACACGATTCCTGCTCTGATGGGAATATATTCCTGTCTGCCTGAATTCTAAGCTCCATATTTCATTAAAGGCTTAATTTGGGGCCAGTAAAGTCCATTCCCATTGAAGGTGGCTCTGCTTTTCTTCACTGCACTGAGAGGCTTCACCAATTCCAGATGATCACCCTTACCAGGCTGGAATATTGCAAATGCAAAATCTTTTCAATCAACTTTATCCCACTCACTTCAGTAAGATAACTAAATATTCAGGGAAACAGGGATGGAGTAAGAATGAGGATGAAACTAACCAGAGAAGAAGTTTCTCATAACTCTGAGGAGTTAAGTGACTAACAAAGCATAACTCATAAGTGGGCCAGAGCCTGTTTTCTTCAGTCAGGAAGAAATATTCCCAAAAACAGAGTGAAACAGATAATTTTTAAAAGCCAAGAATAGAAAGGAAGGATGGACTGCAGGCTGGGATAAAAAATTAAGGTTAGTTTCCTGCACCTGAAAAAGATGAGGGGATTTTTCACTTTTCAAACCAGTGTGGCTCAAGTGACATATTTTATGTTTTTACTTCTTGCTTTGCCTTCTAAGCAGGAAATGTAGTATAAGTTCTAATTTTTTTTAAAGCCTTGAGTACTGAATTCATCACAGCTCCAACCAAAACAGTAGCAAAGTCCTCTTAAACATTTCCACTGGGTGATCCTAATTACCACTGGGACTTGAGGGCTTATGGATTAACTTCTTTGCTCTTGGTTTTGCTTTCAGTGGAGAAGTGACATTCATTTTGGCTTGGAGCATGTGCTACTTCTATGTTTTCCTCTTCATGCCTTTCAGAACGAGCACCACCAAAGCTCCATGGGCAATCTCTCACTCCCAGCTCCTGCAGCATCCCTGAGCTGCCTCCCTCTCCAGCATCTCCACCTCGGGTTAATGAAGAATGCCCTCACTTAACTATGCATAACTGGATTTATTTCTCCTGATTTTTTTTTTTTTTTAGTCTCACCCCGGGGGTTATCACATAATTTATCAAGAAGAGATGAAGAATTTTGTTTGACATAGCTGCAGCCCATCTGGAAGGTTGCAGGAGATGTAATGTGGCCGAGAGCGATGATTTCATACCGCACCATGACAGCCAGCAAGAAGCAGCAAACAACAAAAAAACCTCACTGTGAATTATACAGGTTCAGAACTTTCAGTGCAGATGCTGTATTAGTTAAAAGCTTCCTAGGTAATACTTAGTCACAGAAAAAAAAACCAACTGTGGTTACTTATCTTCTTCCACGCACAGATTAAAAAGACAGACACGGAAAAACCAGGCACTTTGAGGGTTTGCCAGTATTTTGATTAGTGACCAAAGTCACTGAACTGCACTTTGTCTTGTCTTTTATGTAAGAATAAGGATGAGTCATGCAAGACTAAAATAAACACCTTCTTAGAGGCAGTCTTGCTAATAATAGCTGCTACATCTTCATTTGAAACTACTCTATTACTAAAACAGTAGTATGGGCCAGAGCACACTCTGGGGTGAATTTTACCTCTGCTGATTCCACCTCTCTGATTTGCTCTCTTGGTGATATCAAACCAGGTGATTCACACCAGACACTGGTTCTGGGTTTGTGTGGCACAGTTTGGCAGTGGGGGGGCTACGGGGGTGGCTTCTGGGAGAAGCTGCTGGAAGGTTCTGCTGAGTCCAGTTGGCTCCAGGATGGACTCGATGCTGGACCGTGGCTGAGCCCATCAGCGACAGTGGAAGCACCCTGAGTGAGAAAATAGGAGAGAAGCAGCTCTGCAGAGCCCCAGGTCGGGGAAGAAGGAGGGGCAGGAGGTGCTCCAGGTGCCAGAGGTGCAGCCCGTGGTGGAGCAGCTGTGGCCCTGCAGCCCATGGAGGAGCCCACGCTGGAGCAGGGGGATGCCCAGCAGAGGCTGTGGCCCCACAGGAAGGCTGTGCTGGAGCAGGGTCCTGGCAGGACCTGTGATCCTGCAGGAAACCCACACTGGAGCAGCCTGTGCCTGAAGGACTGCACCCCATGGAAGGACTGATGGGGGAGTTTGTGAAGAACTGCAGTCCACGGGAAGGAATGATGCTGGAGAAGTTCACGGACAACTGTTTTCCCCTCTCTGGAGCAAGGAAGAGTGTGAGGAGTCCAGCCACTGAGGAGGAATGACAACAATGACAGCAAGTGATGGACTGACCACTGTCCCCATTCCCCATCCCAGTGTGCCACTGTCGGGCAGCAGGTGGAGAAAACCAGGAGTTAATTTAAGCCTGGGAAGAAGGGAGGGGTGGAGAAGAAATTCTTTTAAGATTTGTTTTGTATTTCTCACTGCCCTGGTTTGAGTTGCTATAAATTAAATTAATTTTTCTCCAAGTCAAGTCTGTTTTGCCCATGACAGTAGCTGCTGAGTGATCTCTCCCTGCCTTTATCTCAGTCCAGGAGCCTCTTGTGCTATTTTCTCTCCCTGAAACATTGATACATCCATGAATCCTACATGGCAGAGTTACCAATGGGAAGCTCGACTGCAATACCAACCTAGAAAGCAGGAATACTACTTATTCCCAAAATAGAAACCATGTCTGTGAACTGTTCTGTACAAAGAAAACTCTTTCAACATATGCATCTCATAATAAACACATGAATTATATTTTGACACTTTGAGGAAACTATTAAACCATTGTATGTCTTTCAGGTGTCATTGGGTAAGAATGAGCATAACCATCTTCAGTACTTTTATGCAGAAAATTCAAATACTGGATGTATGTCAAGTGCCAAACACTACCCAGGTGACATCAGCCAAGGAAAAAAAAGCCTTGCACAGCAGAGCAGAGCTCAACAAACCAAATGAAAGGAAAACTTCCCCGGGTTACAACTGGACCATGACAAACTCTTCGTGCTTATCCCAACAGACAGGTTCTTCCTGCTTGAACCTGCCTCAGACAACGGTACTGGATTTATGTTTCTCTGGAATTAAACAGTTTTCAGATGCTGTCAAGCCCTCTAACCTCTCCATACGAACAATCACCTCCTGTTCCTTCCTCTGAGCAGTTAAAACAGCAGCTGAACAATGAGCTTGATATATTGGTGCTCATCCTTCAAGACATTATGGACAAGAATCAATCACTTTTTCTGGGTTTGATCAGCCTTTTGTACAGGGAAGACTTACCCCGGTTAGAACCTGCCTCTGCATCAGAGCTGTTTTATTCAAAGATAGCCAGAATGATAATTTTTTAAAATACATTTTATAATTGTTCAAGGGGGAAAAGCAATTTTTAGAAAAACAAGAAAACGCCCTGCAGGTTCAACACAACTGATCTTTCATTACAAGCCTCAAACTGTAAGGTCACTGAATATTGTCCTTCAACACTGACAGCCACGACTGGCTCTTATTAGAAAAACATTCTCAATGGCTTCCCCAAGACTTAAAAACCCCATTTAGCTCTCAATTTCCTCTGTGAAGTTCTTTTAATTATGCAGCCAAGCTTGGGAAAGCCAGACAACAACAGATCCTTTTATGGTTCTCACAGTCCTCTCACATTCTGAACATATGTCATTTGTGTTTTATCAGGCACCAAAGGAACTTAATCTTGTTTCTTGGGCACTTCTGAATGATTTCTGGCAAAAAGAGGTATTGAGACTAGAAAGTGAATAGTCCTGGCAGCAAGAGCAGTTTCTCTGTAGCCTTTAAACCATGCTCACTCCACACATACAGAGAAAGTATTCCAAGTTTTCATATATATAAATATATAACTTTATTCCCCGAAGTTAATGAACTAAGTCAGCGCAGTAAATTAATAGGTTATGAGGAACTTTTTCACAGAAGCAGGAAAGAGATGAAGCTACAAAAGGCAATATTCCAGCAGACCACTAACAGGTCTACTGGCAGGGGGGCCCACAGGTCTGGCAGGAAGGCACCTGCATGGCAGAAAGGAGTGGGGATTGCCTTCCTGGCCCTGCCTTCCCAAATGTCTCTCCCAGCACACCATATGTTTCACACGGAATATCCCAGATGGATGCTTAAAGGGTTCATTAATTCCTCAAACCCAGATTTCTGAGGGCCTGGACAACTCAGACCTTTGTAAAATAGGGAGGGAGAAGTAAGAGGCAAAAACAAAATTGGGGGAAAGGGAGTTGGTTTAAGATGTGTGTGCAGGGGTGGTGATGAGCACTTGGAACCAGCTCCAGATTCCTTCCTTTGGATCCAACGCTCCAGGACTGTCTAATTCAATTGAAATCATTATCTGTACACAAATGACATTTTAAACACAGCTTCACTTCCGTGACACCAGGCACAACTTTGGAGGCTCAGTTTTGCTAAGAGCTGCAGACTGCATTAGTCATAACATTAGTTACAGTGATCCTTAATCTTTAAAGGAGAAAATGCATGGCCCACTAACATTTTTGGAGGGAAAAAACTTCATAACACTCCAGCAGCCAGAACAATCCACTGGTGCCCCTCCAAATGACTCTCTTTGCTTTACTCTTTTGTGGTACCACTGTCTGCTCTGCCATCCTGGGCGCTCTTCCACTGCCACAAGGCAAGGTTGTAACGAATAATATTCAGTCACTCACTCCCTATGTGTTGGGTCAGAACAATGCTGCATATACAACCTAATGAGAGGTGAATGGCATCCTGGAAACACTTCCTTCAGGAAATGTGCTCAAATCCCACTGCATTTGAAGGTGGAGCTTGGGAAGATCACGATGCAGGTCAGCCAACAGAGCAGACAAACAAGACTGGAAAAATCTAGGAGGAACAAGCAGCATTTCTGGAGTAGAAAGTCAAGGGAAGATGTAGAAACGCAAGTATGGAGAAGAGCTGGAAATGGTGAAGAGACAGGAAATGCTGAGACAAGAATGGAAAGAGGAAAACTGAGGAGTTAGAGAACAGAAAGGTGGGACAGATTCATAAGGAGAAAAGGAAAATCTGCAGTAGGATCTGGCTACTGAGGCCACAGAGTACCCCAAAACAATAATGCTCTTATTCATGATACCACATCACATCTCTATTTAGAGCAAAACATACTAAAGGCAACTATTACCCAGGCTAAAAGTAAAAATCTGTCAGAGATAACAAACGTTTTGCAATTGTGTCAGCCTCTCCTCTGGGAAGCCCTGTTGTTCCTTAATTCAACATCACCCAGCAACAACAGGTAGGGGCAGAGCTCTGCTTGCCATCCACCCAAGAGTTTCCACCGATGTACAGCATCACACAGACCACAGGAGGACCTCTAATCTTCCTCATGCAAATTAACTGGAAGCTGCACTTCAGGAAAAAAAAACCAAACCACCAAGCTAAAATACAAATTCGTTGGAACGTCCGTAAAAACTTCATTGGTAGATAGCAAAGAAAATGGAGCAAAATTTGTAATGCAGATTTCTGCTGCCTTCTATTGTCATCTAAAATTTCACTGGTGCTATTTGACCTCTTTTCCAGCTCTTCTCTGTAAGAACAGATGGAAGTCAAGTGAAAAACATGGAAAGGAACAGCAAAGTCTTATACCCCTCTGGGAACAACAAACAAGTGGTAGAAATATTTTCTTTCCTTTGCAATGATTTTTTTTCTAGATATTTCCTCAGTTACACCCTTTTCTCCATTGTCTCTATAACTGATAAACAAAAAAAGACAGCTTCCATTAAAACATTTTCTAAATGTCTTTAATTTTTTTTTTGTCTTGTCACTGACCTAATAATAAAAGGTTCTGACATTTCCCATTGGCCTTTGAGGAAGGCACAGATCATCTATGATCAATTTTTATCGTCTATCTCTGCAGCATCTGGACAATTCCTATCCATATTAGAAGCCTTTGGAGCCAAAGAACTAACAGAATGTATGTCATCCATGAAAAAACTAATAAAAATACCTATCCACTGAAGTACTTATTTGGAATTTTGTGAAGTCTGTGGCTCTGAAAGATGAAAAACATGTGAAAGAACATCCATTCCAGAAGAGCATCTCAAGGTGACAGGACAAGGGGGAAGGGCTTCAAGCTGACATAGGGTAGGTTTAGATTGGATATTGGAAAGGAATTCTTCCCTGTGAGGGTGGTGAGGCCCTGGCACAGGTTTTCCAGAGAAGCTGTGGCTGCCCCATCCCTGGAAGTGTCCAAGGCCAGGTTGGACGGGGCTTGGAGCACCCTGGGATAGTGGGAGGCGTGGGAGGCAGGGGGGGTCTGAACTAAATGATGTTTAAAGCTCCCTTCCAACACAAACCATTCCATGACTCCATGACTGGAATTCAAAGCTAGCTGCAGAATCGATTATGCAGCTCTAGAGATGAAAACAAAGTCAAACCTAAGAGGATGGGAGCAGCTCCTCACACAGCAGCAGCTCTTGCAAAGGACTCTGGGCCACCACTGCTGTGTGAGCCTGCTGTGGATCCAGAGGGATGCATCAGCCTGTTCCTGCTCCTCCTGCTTCTCCTGCACCACAGGTCATCTTCTTATCAAAACCTTCAGCTAGTTCTGACCTGATTTTAATTGGTGATCCTGTCTGCCCTAATAATGTAAATGATGGTTCTCTTTTCATCTGAAGCAGCCAGATAACGAATAACTTGGCCACAATGTCATCCCTTTATTCCCTCTGACTGTGTCATTTTTAGACCCTCGGGATCTAACTTTTCTTCTAAATATGGCCCTGCTATTGCTTGAAAAAAAACCCTAGAAATTTTCTGCAAAATATTGAAAAGTCTTTAAAGTTATTTTTTTTCAACTCCCCGGACTTTGAAGTGGAAGAGGCTAGAGAGGATATCAAAATTATTATTGATTTTGAATTTCAAGAATCTGAGTATTTTTGGAAAATCCAGCCCTTAAGATATACTTCATCTGGTCTGCCTGTAAATTGTGGGCATAAGACACAAGTCATTGCTCAGTGCAGAAAAGGAATCAGGAGGGCAAAAGTCCAGCAATGTCTACCTACAGGAGCAAGGAAAAGTTTTGAGGGACATAGCATATTTACGTCATTATGCCTTGATGAAAACTAAAATCTAATCCAATTAGAGCAAAGAGTGAATGTACAGCAGTTTCTGTGCATGAATCCAAGCAACTGGATAGAAATACAGATTCTCTAAAAGTGCCAGAGATCTGATTTTGACTGTTATCAAATTAGGAGGAAATATGAGTAAGAAAACATTTCACTGTTCAAGTGTGCTGAAGAAAGTCTGCAAAAAAAAAAAATAATGTGTATTTATTTTTACCCAATTTCTTAACCAGCATTAAAGCCCAGTCTTTGTTTCCCACTAGACAGCAGGTTTGATCTGTTAAACCACTTTTTAATGAGGAATTAATAACAACAGCTACAGCAAAGCATGTAACATCCATTTGCCCATATCAGCTTTCACCACAAGAACCAAAGGTGTCATTTGCAATAGATTAAAAGCAGACTGAAGTCCCCGTGGTATTTCCTTAGGAAGTAATTGAAATAATTTCCAGCTTTGTTTCATCTTCTTTCAGAATATTACTTAATCCTCTTTGCAGATAATTCTGCATGTACCAAACACAGCAATTTTGAGACCAGGATTATACAAAATGTGCCTTAGCGCACAATAACTTTGATTTTCCAAAAGGCACGAGCAAGTCCAGACTTCCAAGGAAATCCATAAAATGTGCAGGTGAGAACTTTTTAGATGGGAAGATCCCTGATCTATC
Source organism: Atrichornis clamosus (assembly GCA_013400975.1). Classification (NCBI taxonomy): domain Eukaryota; kingdom Metazoa; phylum Chordata; class Aves; order Passeriformes; family Menuridae; genus Atrichornis; species Atrichornis clamosus. The sequence goes on from WBMZ01012760.1 coordinate 91,401, forward strand.
TAAATGGTCAACTTAGGGCCAATGGTCAAAGGCCATTTTGGTCAATTTTGCCAATGTGCATTTGGAAATGCTGCTCTCAAATATCTGACACCTAATTCAGTCCAGCAGCAAGTTCAATATTCAAACCAGGTAGCGGATTACTGGGTTTATGTATAATCATGGAAGAAGCAAGGCCAGAAAAAACATCAGGAGAACATTGTTAGAGATAAATTCATTCAGAGAATCATTCAGAGAATGAATTTATTCCACAGTTTCTTGCAGTATACTGAGTAAATAATTTAATAGCTTGTTTGAAATGATTACTACTTTAAAAATAAAAAATCAATAAAATGATAATCAAAAGGTTTGGGGCTTTTTTTTCAGATAACGAGTTCTTAAAATTAAAAGTAACAAATAATCTACTCTAGCCAGATTTACTTGGTCTGCAGTGACACAGTAACATTGTATGTCTTAAACTCTGATAGGGAAGGAATAAAAAATTGGAACTTTCCCGTGATAATAAATAAAGTTAGAGATATTCTGCTGAATAAATTGACAGAAATGCAAATAACAGCAGGATTTGCACTAAGGGAGCCTCCTGTGCAAGTACCAAAATGTGAATTTTAAGCTTACTGAATACACAATAATTTCAGCATCCAGACCTGAATTACAATTATTTTTTAAGTAAGAAAACTCACATAGATATTGATATATTAGGTTGTCATTAGAAGCTGATCATGCTCTTGTGAGATGAAGTTTGTTAATTCTCTTTCCTTAACTAATCTAAAATTAATGAACAACAGTAAGAAATAGTCAGTAAGAGCTCAAAATAATGCAACAGTAAAAACTTAGCCAGATAATGATTTATTTTTCTTCATGCTGATGTAGTACATGGAAAAACAATGAATAAAGCAGGATATTTGTGGGTCAGCATGGCCACTCAAACAGGCCTGGCTTCACCTTCAGCATGGTATTTTGTAGACTGATTGTGCTCCAGCAGAGGAAATCATCCAGCTGGTGTATTTTGATCACGCATTTTAATTTTACACCCTCTCTTCCTTAGGCAGAAAACGTGCCTTGCTGGCTCAACATTTCTTTGATATCGGTGTACCTGTACCTTTATTTTAAAAACCTCCAAAACTTTAATACTTTTTGTATGATGTGAATATATGGAATTCATATGTCTGTATCACATAATGGTTTGGGTTGGAAGGGACCCTAAAGATCAACTATTTCCCACTCCCAGATGTGTAACACATCTTAGCATTCCAAGACGACGGTGGCAATATTCATCAATTATTCTTTTCTCAGTCCTGTTGGCAGTCAGGAAAAAGTTAAAACTAATACTGAAAACAAATGCTAACTGCATGACTGAGGCCTTAAGCAACCAGTCATAAGCTACTGCTATCAGCAAAATAATCCTCTGCAGAACCCTGTTAATTAGAGCAAACACACCAAGCAGCAAAACCACAGCAAGAGAGAAATGCTCATCTTTGTTACAACATCTGCAGTTTCCTCTGGTAACGGTCAGAATTTGGGTCAGACACTGAAACTCCTCACTATTTATCATTTTCCAGGAAGAACTCCAGTGGCACATCCAGCAGCTGATTCCCTAAACCAAAACGATTCCCACCACCTCCTGGGAAACTACGACCCATGAGCACAAGGATAAACACATCTAAGCTTCCTTTCAAAAGCAAAAGCAGTTAATAGCACAAACCTCTGTCCACCCGTGCGTGGGTTTGAAATTGCCCCTCACGTAAGCTGGAATGTTTCTTTGATAACACACACCTGAAAAAACTGCCATTATCCAAAAAATGTTTTTAAAAGGCTTTTATAATTTATAATTTAGGCTCTTCAACCTCTTAGGATCATCAAGTCCAAACATTAGCCTGGCACAAATATTCTGTTTGTTTTCCTCAAAATGTGGAGTGCAGACATTTAGGTGTGTTGGCTCTTCCAGCCATTTTTCAATGTGCTGCCAAGGAAAACTCAGTTTTCCACCCAAAAACCAACTTCTGAGAGAAGACAAGCCCAAGGAAGGAGCCCCACCTGACACTGTCAACACACAAATGCTGAAAGCAGCAGAGCTGAGAGAGAAAACAGAGGTCACTCAGAACTGGGGAAAGGGCAGCGTAAGAGACAGAATGCAAAAATACAGATGGTCACGAGCCAGAAATACACAAAGAGCTGATAACAGCTGAAGGTTGCTTAGAGAACAAAGCAGAAATGTGTAGACAGGGCTACAGAAAACCTCTAAAGTGACCCAGGAGTTCAGCTGTACTCAGCACACCCCGAACAGCAGAGCTGTGCTGTGCTGCTGCCCAAGCGTGCACAGCAACGTTGGCCGCAGGAATTTAGGATAGAGGTGGAAGACAAAGAGATAACCCCTGAAAATAATGTAAAGTAAGGGCTGTTCATTCTGGATATGAGTCAAGGGCTAGAAAATATCAAAGTCAAGAGAAAGGAAAAACAGGTTTCAGAATATTTGGAGGTGAAAAACAAAGGTGTTGGTTGGATGTGAAAGACGTGAAAGAACAGAGTTATCAGGACAAAAATATTGATGGCACACAGAATTACTTGGAGAGAAAGACAGAAGACACATTCAATTGGCAGTGGGAAGCTGATTGCATCTTACCAAGTGAGGATTCAATCCAAATGGCAAAGGCAAGACTAAATTTTATTCTGTAACTGCAGAATGTGAATTATTTTAGAGATGGTAATAAAAGAAAGAGTAAACACCAGCAGAGAACACTGAAGTAAAAAAGACACAATGAAAAGGAGGGGATTCAAGCAGCAAGAACATCTTTCATTATTTATATTGATTTTTTCCCCTGAATATTATTAAATTAATACTGTGGGTGGCAAGACATTGATCTTTAGAATCAGAGCAAAAAAACCTGGAAGTCCATGTGAAGGAAAGAGACACACAGCATTAATTTCTTGAACCCTGGTGTAATGAACCTATTTCACACAGGATTCATTTATTAAATGGAATAAATTAGATTTTTGCCAAGATTAAGGTCAAGGTAAAAATACTACTGAGCTGCAAGGCAGTGATTTAGTGGTATTTTTGCAGGAGCTCAGCACTAACTTATAGAATCCACATGTATAGATAAATATCTGGGATATAAAATAGTATGCCATAAATTTCTATTGGCACCACTATAGGAAAATTTGGGAAATGGGTTAAAATAGCCTGTGGTGTTAATCCCTGCATCACCCACGTACATCTTTTCTCTTAGTTCACTAAATAAGAACCACTCCAAAGAGGCAAGTCCAGACAGAATGACCAAAGCCATTTTAGTTTTTGAGACGGGGAATCTATTTTAAGAACTGTGACTTTCTCTCCTAAATTTAATGATTCTTCTATTCATCATCTTATCTGTGTAGTTCTAGGAGAGTTTATAGCTAAAATTTGCTTACATGTAAATGCACAGGATCTGAAGGGGATTTTTTCCTTTGAGGTCAGCCCTTCCAGTTGTCTAAATTCAATATTCGGTGCAAAGGGCTACAGATCACTGTACCTTTCCTTTCCCACAGCTGCTGCATATCCCATTATTGAGATTCACTCCAACAGAGACCAGTCTAATAACAACAGGCCTGATGCACAAAACCAGTTTTCTGTAATGTTTCCATCTGTGTATATGGAGTTTTCATCATGCTATCTATCCCTGTGAAGACCTCAATACATCTAAATTTGGCTTCATTTGTGTTGGAAGAAAACACAAAAGAGTACAGGTACATTTTTTTTATGGAATCCTCTTGCCCACTGGAGGTGGAAAGCACCGCGGTAAAATCATAAAATACTTGGGGTCCTATGTTCCCTTCCAAATTCCCTCTACGGCAAAAGCACTTGATATTCCTGTTGCTGCTACCACGATATCTGTAAAACAGAATTCAAAGTATTTAATTTCATGTCGACAAGTCTGTGCCTGATAACTGAAAATTCTTTAATCCCTCAGAATATGTCAAATGCTTGAAAAACCATCTGATGTCTGGAACAAATGAAAAATATCCTGGTCTCATTTCCTGCCAAGCAATGAACTCCAGCTCTCTGGCAGCAGCACCCACAGGTTAAACATTTCCCCCTGGTTCCCAAAGCTCCTTATCTCCAGAGCTTGCTCTCATTCAGGAGTGTTGGGTTGTGAGGAGGGAATCCTGGTGACTTCCCTAGAACTAGATAAAAAACGCCACAGAACATCAGCAAACGCTTCCACTCATCTGCTGTAACCATGGAACAGTTCACATAAATTTCATTATCTTTATTACTCCTGATATCACTAAACTGTCTGAAGAGCACTTAAAATATAATTTAAGGAAGTGAGCGATAGCAGTCACTTTCTCATGGCAAACGTAGTCTTTTTTTAGAGCTATTTTTCACCTTAGAAAAGGCAAATTCTTGAGTACAATGTACATTTCAGCTGGACTCTATGATCCTGACAGGTCACTTCCAACACAGGATATTCTATAATTCTATGATTTGCAGTAAAACAAGTTTTATTTTGCTTCAATAAAATCATAGAGATAGAAGCAATTAAAAACCCCTGTAAAAATGAAGCTGTGAATTAGCTATGGAAACGTAGAAAAGCCCCACCACCCATCCATCCCAGTCAGAGTTTTTCTTAAAAATAGGGAACCCTCAGCCTTGCAATTCCTAGCATTACCAGGAAGAAAACTTTATTTGCTAGAAGTATTCAATAAAAATATTCCTTCACCTCTACTATTCATTGATTAAAATTCATGTTGTAGTCCACTTTTTCCAGGACAAGTATTGCTTCCTTATACTCCCTGGCAGATCCAGGGATTACTCCTCTGTTGCAGGATTTTTGTCTGGACCAAGCCAGAGGAGCCAATCAGGCAAGTACCATCATCAGTGGCTCAATTAGAAATGAGTTTGGAGAGGCAATTAATGATTTGGATTAAACACATCAGACTGCACCTCCTGCTCACAGGCTCAACATTTATTTCAGGCCCATTCAAGATAACCTGCCTGCACCCAGAGTAAAACAATGGGATTCAATTTTTATAAATATACCAAGACCCCAAGAAAAACTAGCACTAAAGAGGTTTCTATTTTTGTGTGCTACTGCTATTGTTTTAAAAATTGCAGTTAAGGCAAAATATCTCACAAACCAAGGAGGTGGTGTGGAAATATTCCCGTAAATTCAAACACTGACATGTGTTCGAATTTGTTAATAAGTACAAAAAGCCAGCATTGCAAAGCAGGGTTGGAATATCAAGTTAAAGTCAAGTAAAGGTTTACATCCAACTGTATGGATAGTAACGGGTGTCCTAATAGAGTTTCCTGAAAGCCCCTAAACCAATATGGGCAAGTTATTAGTCTTTTCTAAAAGCTATTGAATAATGCAGGTATTTGAAGGAAAAGCAAGCTGCTCAGTGCAGAATATTGGTTTGAATACCAGTTCCTTTTTCTTCTCCATATTGTACATCTCAGCTCACCCTCCCTGAAGAGGAACAGAGTCCTCAAACCCAAGTACCCAGCACTTGGAAAACAACCCCCTCTGTGACAACTTCATGATTCTAACACCTTTGTGGGGCACTGTAATTTCACTTAGGAACTTCTCACAGTTTTCTTCTCTAAAATCTGATGCAAAAGCAGATTACAACAAAAAACTTGTTTATCCACAGCTACAGCGACAATGAGCAATTGAATGCTGCTCAATAGCAAGAAAATATTTTATGTTCTGTTTCATCTCTTCTGCTGCTCTCTCTTTCTCCACCTCAGCCCTACATCTCTATGACAATCCCTACACAAACCACATCATTCTGCAGCCCACACAGGCAGTTAACAATTTATCCCTGTTGTCTCAATCACATCCACTTAGGAGAGCAGCAACCATTCTTGCTTTGAGACTGGTAAGTGAAGATGAATAATTAATTTCACCCCTTGAGTCTCAACAGTAGTTTCCACTGTCCCTTTAATTACTTGGACAAAGAGGATCTTCTTTTCTGTACCTGTTACACCACAGATCTTTTAATGGGATTGAAGAAACAGCCTGAATACTCCCCATAAAATGTAAGTTAGCAGTGAATCCTGTCACAGTCCTCCCTGCACTGGGAAATTCCAGGTATGTGTCAGCTACTCCACTGACTCAGGTTGAAGGCACACCTGATGATTACCTGGAGTGTCAGCCCTGTTAAAACCCTGCTGCTGGTCTTGTTTGGCCTGTCTGGCTCTTACAGTAGTGAAACCTCTTTTTCCCCATCAGAAAAATCCCACACAGAACACGGACAGGTTCCACCCCCAGAAAAATCAATCCTGCTTTTGCTCGAATTCAGCTTTTCTTTTTTTGTTCCTTTCTTTCCATTTTCCCTTTCAATGAGAAGATGTAAGTTGTTACTCAGATCCCTCTCAAACACCAACATGTCATCTGTCACCCAACACACTGCCTGGCTTTCAGGCTGACACTGGGATTGCTTTTAGTGATGTTTCAAAAGGCTCCCCTTCACAAAAAGAGAAAACATCCTGTGGTTGGCTTAGCCAAGATCACCAAACAGGGGCACAAATGAAAGCCAGCGTTGGGATTGTCACTGCTCAGTTAAGGAACAATGTGAGCCTAAAGCTGAATTTCAGCATAAGCAAAGCACCTTTTGATTATCTCATCATTTGACCATGCCTACATGGGAAACATACTGTGCCAGGAATAGCACAGTCTGAGTAATTCCAACTCCTCTCATGAAGTTAATATTTAACCTGAAAATTCCCTGTAATCCACGGAAACTCACAGCAAATCCAAAAGGGTTACTTTGTCTCAGAAACAATCAAGGTATGAGCTGGCTTTTTGTTATTTACAGAAAAAGCCAAAACATTCTATTAGATCATTTATGGGCTTTAACTGATATAAACCATGATGCATCCTTAAAGGACTCTGAGAGATTCAAAAGAGGAGAATTACAGTTTTCTATTCATTATGTCTCCCAAGCTCACAGAAACTGCAAATATTATGCTTTCTCACATCTTACTGCCAAAGCTGAACCCCAGGTTAAGTGGATACAGCTTTCTTTAAGAGCTATGCCAGATCAACACAGAAAATGGCATAAATCTGATCCCAAAAGCCTGTGTTATATATGATTTGTAAACTTTTTTCATGTTAGATAACAAATCATTGTCTTCCAGAAGGCAAATTTTAAAAAAACCCCTCTCATTTTGCACTTATTTTTGCATTAAACCCAGGACATATGTGTGATGTTGTTGCTACTTGATGCACATCAGTGGCTAATTAAATCAGCCACATATATTTCATTGTTTAGCACTGCAGGTGGTCTAAACAAATCTTTTCCAGCTCATATTCCAGAGGACTGTAACAGAACTGGGATCTTAATTTCTCCATGCTTAGTTCCCTCTTCCCCCTCAAAGCTGTATTTTTAAGATCCATTTTAAGAGTCAGTCCATTTTGAGGGCAACAAGAACTTCCTTTCTTTCATGTACAGGATGTTCTGACTGAAAATATAAAAGAATTAAAAGAATAAATTAAAAAATCAGGCTGGTCTCTGAAAGACATGGCCAGTCTATGCATGGAGCAATCTCAGTTCCTTCAATGTAATCTAAAGCTTTGATTTTCTGCTAATAACTCCATGGATTTGTGACAGACCAGGAGCACGAAGAGGGCAGGGTGTTATAAACAAGCTGTGAATTGACTTTGATAATCTAAATATAACCACATGAATACCTGAGAGCCAGCAAAAATCTAATTCATTAAATGGAAAAAATAATGAATGTGCAAATTCACTTTGTCTGTCACACACTGACTTCTGTGGGGCCAGGATCCCATCTCTACATTTTCAGTGGCAGGTATTAACCCGGGATACATGGATTTAGTGAGCCAAAGAACCATTTAAAGGGATGAACTGAGGAGAAAGCCAGTTTGTCTTGTCACTTATTACTTTATATCACCGACAGGAATGCAAAATTTTAAATATGAATTTGATTTCTAGCAAAATTTTCCTGTATTCCTTGCAATCAACACTACACAGTTAGGATACATTCACTGAAAGGTGGAAGGAAGAGGCAAAAAGGAGTTTGGAAAACAACTTTTTAAAAGGCATCACCGATCGTGTTATCTGTCCTGGGACAAACCTTTAAAGAAAGGTGCACAACAAAAAAGGGCTGGTATTTATCTATGCAAGCACAAGGTGCTTGTGAGGCAGTGACAGTCAGCCCACAGATTTATTCACTTTTGCTGAAACCATTGGAAGAGAGACAAAGAAAGTCAGGAGAAAATCACGTGGACAGCAAGCAGTCTACAAAGAAGCCACATCTGAATAATCCATGGTAGTCACTAGGAATTTCTTGATGGAAAGCCCCTATATGTCCTAAAGGAGCTTTACAGACCTAAGGACTTGGCCTGAAAAAATACTATTTTTTTCGGAACTTTCTTCTAAGAGTTTCTAAATAATCTCTAAAAATACCTCCAGTGATGCTAACCCGGGCATTTAACATTTTATGCTTCCAAATACTTTTTGAGTATGTGTCAGTCAACACACAATAAAAAAGCCAAAGCCATCAGAAACAGCTTTCCTCTCTTTTGCTGGGTTGGTACTCCAGCTACTGAATTTATACACTCATTGTGGTTTATCACAGACCATTATGGCACAGAAGGGCAAACACAAACTGCATTGATTAACTTCCAGCATCAATAGTCAGATCCAGCAGAAGCTGTTGGACGTGGAAGGGGACAGGTGAAAAAGATAATTAGTGCACTGATGAACCTCTCTGTTAGATCTGCCTGGATATACTACACCAGAAAAATCAAAATTTGCTTTCTTTTCACAGATATAATCACTTTTTTTGCCAGGGGAAGAAACAAAACCCAAGGAAAGAATCACAATCAGACTCACTGGGAAAAAAAATTTTAGTCAAAGTCCAGTTGCTGCTATTGAAATTTTGCAAGGACTTCTCAGTTAGTCTGGGTTAATTTATTCCCTGAGGAACCTGTTAGGAACAGCGATTATGAATACTGAGGATGAATATCCAAAGGGAACTGGAAAACTTGCTATTCTTACCAAGAAGAAGGCTAAGAAAAACAAGGACCTTGGCTGCAGCAGGAAACAGTCTTCAGTAAAACAAAATCTCAGCCCCCAAAACAATGCACACAGGGATGCCAAGTGGCTGCTGCCAGGCTGAGGCTCTGCCCACCCTTCCCCTCAAGAGAAAGGACTTCTCTGGGCCTCTATCATCAAATCAACCAGCAGCTTTTATTACATTTGTAGGAATGATGATCTTATGACTAACGACTTAAATATAATGACTAGATCTTATGACTAACGATTAGATCTAATGACTTCTGGCTCTGTCAAATTTGCATTAAATTAACCAATGTGTCGAAAACCGAGGAGGAGGCTGGGTAGTGATAAATGGCTGAGCAGGCAGACATGGAGACTGTAAAATTTGTCCCCCAGGAAGCCAGTCTAAAAATAAAGAAACACCAACTAGGTGAACAATCAATTTATTTTAAATTTCTCTGGCAACCATTTCCCCTCAGAACAGGCAACAACTCCCCAGTCGAAGTCTGTGAGCAAACAAAGTTCAATTTACAGCAGTTTCATATCAGCAGGAATTAAGCCAACCCGGTATTTATGAGCCTTTCCACCCTTCCTCATTGGAAAGAGTGCCTTACACTGTGCATCCTAAATCCCCTCTCCACTGAAGTAGGACACAGATGGAAATAGGAAATCTGTATCCTGCTGAAGAAAATGTTGCAGTTGAATTGCACATTGGAGAGCGGGTGAAGATTATTGGAGGTTTGAAGGAAATGGGTTCTTCCTTGGAAAAACACATTTGGGATGCAGGGCATGGGACTCGTAAGGAAGAAAAGGTGGTGTGGATACACAGGATGAATGCTCCCAGCTTCCTGGCACTATCAGAGCGAGTCCTGGGCACCCCAGAGAGGGCTGCAAGGGGAATTAAGACCTTCTACAACAAGAAAAGTGGTTGTTGAGCAAGCCAGGCAACATCCCCTCCCTAGTGACACAAAACCATGCAATGCAGCTCACTAGTAACATCAACTCAATGTTTAAAACCAGCTAAAACAGATTAGCTGTGCTTTCAAATTTATGTGAAATTAAAAAAAAAAGACATCAACTTCATGGCAAGATTGTGACTAAATGTTTTCCACTCACCAGCAAACCTTGGCTATGCATTTACCACTCATATTGCATTTTATTTATTCATACAGTCACAGAATCGTTAAAGCTGGAAAACAACTTTAAGATCAAACCAAAACTGTCATTCAGGTTATCTGAGTCTCTAATTGTAAAATTCTAATTCTAATGTAAAACTCAACTAAAATCTGATCTAAACTAAGTAAATCCCAACACTGATGCTTAAATAAAAAGAAAACAAAGTAGTGGAAGTGCATAGATTAAAAAAAAATTTAAAAAGGCACCTTTAGTGAGACTGACTAAAAAGCAGATTCTCTTTTTGCCTGAAGAATCTCAGGCATTAAAAATTCAGATGGGAAGCACAGCCAGAGACTTCCTGTGCAGAGACCTGAGAAGAGAGCTGGAATCTCTTTCTCCAAGTTGCCCGTTGATTTGTTAACCAAACCCCTCCGGTAATGCCAGGCTGTTTCCCCAGGTGACAAATGCAGCAAGACCCTCACGAACAAAACACTTTTCAATGCCCACATTTCTCCGAACCTACAAAATTCTCTCCATGGTCCCTCCTGGCATTTATTAACACAACAGGAGAGACTTTGGGGCCAGACAAGTGGGGGAAGCGAGTGAATGGTGGAAAACTGGGAAAAAGAATGCGCGTGTGGGGGAGGACTCACACGAAACATGTGGAGGAGCTAATGACATCGTTAACACCAAATTAAATGGAGTTTTAATGAGCGTTTTCCCCACAGGAGACAGGGCAGTAAAAATGTTACTTTCTACAAGTACTAACGAGATGAAGATTTGGGGAGACTTTTCTGAATCTCTGAGACACAACTCGTGTAAATGGAATTTTTTGACAAAATGCCGTGATATAAATACACAGTATTCTGTGTATCCGCCAGATTTTTTCATCACCCAGAAGCACAACTTTTTATCTGAGTCTCTCCCATAGGCTTAGATGTGAAGTGGCTAGGAAAACAAACATCTGGGACCTAATGTGACATGTTTGAAACCAGGTTGAAAATTGTTTTGAGATTACTGAGCTGAAATGTCAATTATATTTTTTTAATTATTATTATTATCACTTTTGAACCCCACCCTTACCTTCTCAAAATGTAAACATTTCTGAGCTGGGAATTCTAAGCATCAAAAAATCCTTAGTCAGCTGTTTGACCGGAAATTTAAAAGGGGAGTCACCAAATCAAAGAAACTTCTCCCCCAAACCAGGTGATAAAATCCACACTAGTTCAGATTGGTTGGATGAAGGAAGGAAGAAGGGCATTGATACTGAACTTTTCTCTTGCTGATTACCTGTGACTGAGAAAGAAAACTGTGAGCTGGTCTATTCCTGGCAAGGAAAAGGCATTTAAGTGGTGCTTCGAGGCCAGAAATACAAAAGGTGCCTCGCAAAATAGCACATTTGTAGATGACATTAAGCACTTGGCCCTCTCTATGAAGACCTTCCATTAACTGGTTTCTTCAAAATCAAATTTATACTTCAAAGGATTAGATTTTCAGGTTGCCATTTTAGCACAGTTAAATTTTCTAATATTAATGGCCATAAATTAAATCTAGTTCAGCTCAAAATCAAGTTATGTATTTAATTCCATTAACTTCTTGGCACAGAAAATGGACCCAGACAATGAGATGCTCTGCACACTTGTAACTGACAGCAATATTTATTTAAAAGCGTTTTCTAAAAAAGTCATGTCTTTCTTTCCCCAAAATCTAGAAAGTTTCATGTTTTTTCCTGGTGGCTTTTCCCGTTTATCTCTTTGCTCTGGAACACAAAGTATAAAGAGCAAAGATGGATGGAGCCAATCTGTGTGCAGTTCTTAGATTTGTCTTGCAGCCTTTTTTGCCTGTGTGGATGAATTAAGTTAAATTTTCATGCAGCTGAGCAGAAGCCAAATCGTTTTATCTGTATTCTATTGTAAATTATTAATTCTTATGACTTATTAATGCATGTTCAATGCAGAAATCTTTAGATGCTTCATAAACATTCTGCAGCAGGACAAGATTTTGAATAGTACTTTTCTTTAAATGCAAAGCAAAAATAAATAGTTTTATTTACTATACATGTAGTAGAGTAGCTGTGGCATAGTAATAATGACCTCTTTTTGTATTTACCTAATTCTCATATATCTAGTCAACCCAGGGAAAAAAATGTATCGTTTGACTATATTTCTTTTGCGTATTAAAGACACATAATTAATCTATGAATCCATTCAAAGCACTGTGATTTAAAATCAACAAGCCCAAGGCACCAGATAAGACAAAATAAATATTGTCAGCAAACTTTGCCCTGTGGACTACCAGGTGACAGATACTGCTTGGAAAGCAACCACGCAGCATCTGAGCCTGAAACTTCCATTCTGGCTTGGCAGGATCATGACTTTCAGAGGAAAACTGCAGTGTTCTCAATGCTCTTTTGCTCAGAATAATTTGGTTGCGCTGAGAAAATGCTGAAGTTTTAAAATTCACAAAAAGAGGAAAAATATCAAAGTGATGTCTTACAAATTCTGCCTTCTGGAGCCAGACAGGTTTTGTCCCGTATTTAGTAAAAAGGCATGCAGGCACCTCTGGGTTTAACACCCTTCTTACAAAGCTAGGGCAGTTTTCCAGCTGCTGAAAAACCAAGATAAAGCATTTCTAAATCATAACAGGAGAAAGAGATCAGAGAACGTGACAAGAGAAATAAGTGGTGTCAGCGTGGCAGGGAAAGGTCACGTTTCTTCAGACAGGAACGGAGAACGTGCACATAGCACTTCGGACGCACGTTATTTCTTCTCACAAGTGGTTAAATGAATCAACATTACCAGGCCAGGACAGAGGCAGTGAAACGTAACACAAAGAGATTGCAGCTGCTGCTGATTCAAGGAACAGCACGCGGGTGCGTTTTAGCTAAAATTCCAACATTTCCTTTTAATTTGGAAATGATCTTGGCTCAAAGTACCCAGGCACTGCATCTGTACACAGACATGGCAATTTCCTCCCATGAACTCAACCACTTGGCTGTGCTGGTGCTACAAGTGGCTGCAAAATGATCCTTTAAAACCGAAATCATCTTGTTTTAGAACTCTGGTTTGAGGCAGAGCATCAAAACGTGCAGCAATGAGTTTTACTACAACTGCTGGGCTGGAACACACAGCACTGAGAAAGAAAAAGCTCCTTTCTCAGCCTTCCCTCTGCAAGTTTATCTGCAGATAGGGCAGTTAGACACCTTCAAGCTGGATTTTTGGGAGATTTGATACATCACAGAACCACAGTAAGGTGTGATACCTGAGAGAGGATTCCTTTAAGGTCTATCCTAAAAGAGCTGAGAATAACAGTGTTCTTATGTCTCCTCCTGTTGTATCTTCCTCTTGCTCGGACTTCAGGAAAACTAAAAATCAGTGCAAACTCCCAGAAACCTGAAGCTATGTTGAAAAGGGGGCTCTGGATTCAGTATTTTGTCCATAGTAAACTTCCACTCGCACAATATTTGAATTATATATACACCCCCACAGAAAAGCTGGGAATTATCCCACAATTCTTTCTTACCTTTTTGGGCTGGAAACTGTCACCATGGAATTAGTAATATCGGTAGTTATTAATACTCCTCAACCAAGGTGATTAAATCAATTAGTAGCAGAAGGGGGTTTCACAGAAGTTTCACCAGAATATCAGAACCATTTAGGTTGGAAAAGCCCTCCAAAATCTTTGAGTCCAACCATTAACCCAGCACTAGACCATAAATCTGTGTCTATTAACTACAAGTGAAAAAGGCACAGATGATTTACAGCGTGTCCTGTCAGGGGTGTTGCAGCCTTTAAGGCATTTTTCCAGCTTTCAGAAGGAATTTTTTTAACATGCATTGTGACTCTGTGGAAGGAAGGATTATTAACTCAAAACGTAACTCGTAAGCATAAGTTATACCTGAGGAATTATTTAAAACTGTTCTGAAAACAGCCCAATCCATAAGTATTTAGGCAGATAAATATAATATATGATATTTTTGTAGCTTTACCAAGTCTGTGAAGTGACCAAGCACTAAAAGCAATCCCTGGCCTTAAAATACCAGTACTTAATAGCAATTTTTAATATGTTTATTCAAGCTAACTCAACACTGGACTGAGACCTACTCAGTTCCCAGTAAAAAAATTCAGAGACGACTTTTTAAGTTCGCAGTATGCAAAGTACTGGGTTGCACTTGTACAACTTGCAGCTTGGAGAAGGCAGTGGCACTGACTGGCAGAAATTACTGCAACTTCACCACACAGAACATGTGCCTCGACTTGCAAACGTGCATCCCCTCTCAGAGCCAGGAAGCAATTACTTCTATTTCTTCCCTCTCAATAACACTCTTGCATCTGCATAATGCAGTTGTGTGACAGATTATGGAAATTTCTTGACACAGCATTAGCAAGCACACAGGCTAGTTGGGGCTCAGCCTCTCCTCTGGATCCCACACACTTGTAATTACACAGGAACTGTAATTAACCTGCTGGGAAATAGCAGAGATCTTTAAAATCCCCACTCCACATGCAAATAGATGCCATCTCTCTGGTTTACTACAGGCAATTCAGGCTGCTGTCAATCTTAGCAGACTGCACAGGTCCTGGAAGAGTCAACTGCCACAAAGCTCAGCTGATCACTTGGAGGAGTGAGGAGGTGAACACTGGGGGGGAAAAAAAGGAATAGGAAGCATTCTATTTTTATAGGATATCTTTGAGCTGGAAAATTTGATCAAGATCTGAGTTTAGAAGCAGATTTTCAACATGTTTTGATAACCAGCTCTATAATCTCACGAATAAGAAACCTTATGACATTTAAATATTTTTCAGTTAGAAAAGCAAGGAATGAATTCTTTGAGGCCACAGCAGCCAAATACATCAACCCAGCAGAAGCACCTGAAAGGAGCTGCAATATTAAATTTACATCCAAAACACACAAATGGCAAAACGATAGCATTCCAATCAGAAAGCTTATTGGCAACTAGTATCTAATTTGAGATAGTCAACCGGCTTTTAATGAGCCTATATTTCATTCTGTCAAAGGATTTCCAAAGTTGAAAATGGTGAAGAGATCATTTAACATACTACAACTGAAATAATTCTTAATATTGTAGTTGATTCAACAGTGTATGGGACCAGTGCCCAGACCAGAAGCTACATTCAATTAGTTTATGAACATATGTCTTAATGTGTTGGGAAGAACTGGGGTGCAATTAAATTCACAAAAATTATGTAGCAGATGGAATCAAATTAATGTGTTCCTGTGTCCCATGATCATAGAATTGTGTTTATTTTTTAGCTTACAAAACAACCAGCTATAACTCTAAAAAGATTTTTTTTTTTTCTGTCAAGGTGCAAAGATGAGGGTCAAAAGTTGCTTTGAATTCATGGAACAAATTTGTACGGTCTGTGTTTCCTAAATTGTTGTGTATACAGTGCAGGGCATTTCTAGCCAGGAGAGCAACAACTTCAGGAATAAAGATAATAAAGACATGGATGGATTAAAATCCATCCCCACTCCAGAAGGAGGAAGCCAGTGTTGTTTCCAGCTTGAAGGATCTGTCTCCACCCTAAGCATTCAGTCCACTCCGGCTCACCCGGGGCAAGAAAACTGATTAAAATAATTAAGAGTAAATCCATCCTGAAGTGTGTGGCCGCACACGCGGAAAGGAAACCTTGGAAGAAAAACCCCAGCGTGTGCCTACTCCAGTTGTGGAGCACGTGAGGAGAGGGAAATGTAGACGGCTGAAACCCCTGAGAGTGTAGTCGCATTCTGAAAGCCCTTTTGACAAGCTCTGTGCAAGAGCCTATTAAAGCACGAGGTGACGCCGTGAAGCAGAACCTGGTTAAGGAGCAGACAACAGAGGAGGGATGAGTCACCCCTTCCAGCGCCTTGAAAGAGAGTGTAATGTCCCACACTTCCACGATGGGAATTAGCTAGGCTGAGCAGCAGAAAGGCAAACCACCAGAGCAGACAATCACTCTTAGTCAGAGTTTGAGCTTGCTGAAATTCCAAAATGAACCTAAAAGCAGGGAAAGTAAATTCCAAGTCTAACAGCAGGGAAATGTTCATTTATGGGAACAGAGGACGCTCAGCGCTGACAAAAGGAGGCCTGGGCTTCACTGCACAGGTACTTCTGTTCACATTTTGCATTCCACGACAGCTGAACTTCCTCCTAAATGAAAAGCAAATGTACCTGAAAATCTCTACTTTTACTGCTGATAGGTAAATAGATGCTCACAAAAATGAAATATCTCTATCGGTGAGTTCTAGACTGCAGGGAGGCCCCCACTGGCATCAGGATGGACCCAAAAGCTCTTTCGGGAGCACAGCAGTGCTCTGGGGACTTGTGGGTTTAGTGCTGCTTAAATTGAATACTTTCCAAATAAAAAAGAAGAAAGTTCTTTTATAGGACAGACCAAGAAACTCTTGTGCCTTTTCTCAGAATTCAAACTGAGAAAAAGAGGGCATTAGGCAGGGCAGAAGCTGAGCTGTTATTATGTGAAATTGCTGCTTCCCAGTTTCAGCTGAACATCTCGGACACAGCCCTGCTCAGAGCTGTATTTACCCTCCCCCAATACCCAATTTCTGCAGCTGCAGCTCCCCTTCCCAGAAAAGGATCTCCAGCTCCAGTGCCTCCTCCCCATCCCCAGTTCACAATGCTCATCACTGGTGCACAGCTTTGACCACTGCCCTGTAACTTTCTCATATCTACCCATTCCATCCACAATTTCTTTGTATTTGCCCTGAATGATGAGTTTTTCTCCATCTGAGCAAACCCTCTCAGTTTCACATTAGCCAAAATTTAATGAGCAAATATCTAATAATATCTTCTAATCATGGCACAAAATCATTAATCTCTATCCATCCTGAAAATTGTATTTTGTTCACAGCTGCTTGTTGTTGACCCCTTAGCCATCTTCCCATCCAATTTTTTTTCCACCTTCAACAATAATTTCCCATGGAATACTAAAGTAACATTTTGTTTAAAACCAAACAGATTGACTCTCCTGCATTCATCTTGTTAAAAAACCCCAGCTAATCCCTCCCATTAGTCTTCCCAAACTAGCTGGAAAAAAAACCACACTGCCATTTATACCAGTTCCTCTCTGCTTCCCATTTGCTTTCAGCTACCCACCTATCATTTTTAAAATCCTGGGTTCAAACTTCACGCAGAATTGACCATCAGAAAAACAGCAGCTGCCTCACATTTTATCCCTTCGAGTACAGAGGTCACGTTCACTATTCATCTGCCATGCTGGACTGTTCTTGGGCTCCTGAGAAACCCAAGCACCACAAACGCTGTCCACCAGCTCTGTGCTTGACTGCCAGGCTCATTTTCAGCAGGCACCTGGTCACCCACGTGCACAACGTGAACCCTGCAGAAACCTGGCACAGGGCACCCCTTTTTTCTTTCCAGACTTAAAGAAGCAGTGACACTACATGTTGGGAGAGGTGTGAATGTGCTGTGTGTACCCCAAATATCAATAAGAATGAACACAATTTTTTATTTCCTCCCGAATCTCACAGATTTCCACAGCCTCCTTTGCCAACCTTCTAATTGTGCTTTGCACATTTAATTTTGATGCCTAATAGTCCTGCAGGCATCTGGGCAATTTTCAGTCCCCCTCAAAAAAAAGCAGCCATCTATATCTCAAGAAAAGAAAATACCCCAATATCTGCTAGTACTATCATTCTTTTAAAACTGCATTCGAAGCCATTTCATGGCTCTGAGTTATTTCTCTAGAGGAATCCCACTGAAGTTCACCTAAGCTGCAATGGCTTAGAGCATTTTTCACACCGTGTCAAGCCTGTTTCAGCAAGAATCTGGCTGTACCACTTGTTCCAGCAGTAATAACAATAAATTGCCTCTTTTCTATTCCTCAAACACAGGCTTGTATTGCCTCCTTTAGCTGTCAACATCGTTATATAGATTTTCTCCTAACAGATCTATCCATGAGCCCCCACTGGCTCAGATCTCTCAGATGGCTCCAAGTCTGTAAACTGATCCTCGCCTTTCATCCCTCAAAACGTTCCTAACTTATTGTGACTCTGACACTGGACATATTTCATGAGTTCTCTCTTCTCATCTCTGCGGATTGGTCTTTCTTTCCTGCTACACACACCGGGTGCTCCTGGCTCTTCCCTCTCATTTTTTACAGGAGCGGAACTATCCCGTGTAGTCCACAACCAAACGCAGCAGCTCCTGAATTCCCACACAGAGGAATTTCCCTGTGCCGTACACTTCTCAGACAAGTGTTTATCCCTGACCAGGAGGAAGGAGAAAATGGAGGAACACTTTCTTTGCACATCTCCTGGTCTGTCAAAACAGTTGCTCTGCCTGCCAGCACTCGCTACCTTCATGACTGGCATATTCAGCTGGTGTCAGCGATACCCAAAAGCCACCAACTGCTTGGGAAAAAAAATTAAAAATTAAGTATGAATGGAAATGAGGTGCACGAGGACAAGACAAATTCTTGTATTTCGCTCTAATGTTGAGGCCCATGCAGGTAATCCAGGGCACCCTTTTAGAAGCCCTGTCAGAGGGCTGAGCAAAGAGCCCTGCTGGGACTCCAGCTCTCACCTGGTCCAGCACCCAGGGAAAATGTGGCAATAGGCTGAGAGAGTTCCCAAACACAGACTGAACTGTTCTCTGGCATTTCTCTTAGCTGCCATTTCAGGCTCCTCACACCAAACTTCATCCCAGGGCAGTTTCTTATTCTAGAACCGTATTCCCTGCCAAACTTCCTCAAAATTTTTAGCACAAGTTTAGCCTCCATCTTCTGCCAGTCCCAGTCTTTCCAGTTTATCCTCAGTTCCACTTGCCATAGACATGCATCCCCACTTCCCTTTTGTTACTTGGGCATTTCACCTCCTCTACCCCTCATGACCCCATTTCTCTTTATTCATTCCTGACATTTCTTCCCCTGGTTCAGCCTCTCTCCTTCTGTAACTCTTCACTCCACACAAAGGTGGTTCCTGGGTTATCACTGTTTCCCTTCAGTTCCTGTCCCTCTTCCATGGCTGTTCCCAAACCCATGGTTCAGCCAAGACTGCTGCCCCACTCCAGGTGTACCCACAGTTCAGCTCTGTTAGCTCTGGAGAAAGAGATTTCCACCAGATTTTGGAAATTCAACTGAGGGAACGAGTCCAGTTAGAGAACTGACAATCAGAAACAAACAGAGCATATAATTTGGGTATGTTTAAAAAAATAAACCCTTCTTATTCAAAGCATAGGAGCACCATCATTTTTCTAATCAAAGCTCACCAGAACTAAAAAAGAAAATTAACAAAAAGAGGAAAACCAACTAAAACAGAAAACATCAACCCAAACAGTTTCAGCAAATGCTTAATAACTTTAGCAAAGTTTCTAATAGTGACAACTATCTGACAACAGTTTTATCATAAGCAGGAGGAGCACTTTTATAATAAAATCACAGAATAGTTTTGGTTGGAAGGGACCTTCAAGATCACTGAGTGCCAAATCCCCACCATGGGCAGGGATGTCGCCCACTAGAGCAGGATGCTCAGAACCCCATCTGACCTGGCCTTTTCTTCTTATCAGACCTAAATAAATATCAGTTGTGATTATACAACATCTACAAGCTGTGTCAGCGCCTGAGAATTCCAACATGGAATTTATTACAACACGAACAGGAAAGAAAAGTCCAGCTTGGCTTTTTTCCTGCATCCAAAGCACCAAAACAGCTCCATTGCCTAAGAGAGTTAACCACATCCCTAATTAAAGGAGAGAACATAATTACCTGCTTAATATACTTCCAATGCGTATTTGTAAAGCCACATGAAAGTACCTTCTTTTTAAAACATAATCTAACCTGTCATTTGATGGCCTTTCAGAAAAAAGGTGGAGGGGTTTTTGGCATCTCCATGGAAGGATATTTAATATTTGGTGTTTTCATCTTACCCCCAATTTACTTAGCATGTGTTACTCCATTATGGTTTAATTTGGACAAGAAAACTGCATGGCTGCTCAAGCAGTAAATTTAAAGTGTAAATGGATTCTTGGCTGCTGATGGCCCAGTTTCTGTTCCTGTTTCCATAGAAACCCATGTAGGAGTGGCAAGAATGCATCACTTAAAATATGAACTTAAGGGTTTACTTCTCCCTTTTTCCTCCCTCTCATCTCCAAGCAAATGGGATGCAGTTTAAATTTTTAGCCCTTTCTTTCTCGTCCTTTGATTTTACTCACGTAAGTATATGAAGCAATAATCACACCGGACAGCAACTTCCTCTGCTAAATTGCAGATTCTGGGCTGCAAAAAGTGTGTACTTGGAACAGGAGGGGGAAAGCCACGCTTGCACATAGCTCACACGTGTTTGGTACCCTGTCACAAACCGTTCCTGTCCACTGACATTCATACTGATGAAGGGGTGTAAATAGAGACGGCAGAAAATTCATCTTTAAAATGAGATGTACAACACTCAGACCTGCACGGGAGGAAACTCTGTGAATCCTCAGGTCAGATACTGCATACAACTAAGTTCACCTGCTAGATTAATAATAATTCTCTCATTTATTAACCATCACTCTCACAAGATCTTCAACTCAGGATTCAGTTTATGAGTATCTGTGATGAGGCCCAAGTGCGGTGTGTTTCCTACAGTAATATGTCCTGTAATAAAGAAATCACCAACATAAAAACTGAGCGAGTTTGTTCATAAGAAATGGGTAGAGCCCTCAGATGTGACGAAGCAATTCTTTAAGGAAGTGATAGAGACAAATGGGACCTTAACCAGGATTTCATGTTAAGTAAAAGACAAGGATCCAGAGTGCCTCAATCTCACTATGGGGTATTTTTAATTGCAAGCCAGATCCACTGCACACATTTTTAGCCTGCTTTGGGCACTTTCTCAGCACTGAATCTTTTCAGGTTCTTGCAGAAAAGAGCCCCACATCAAACAATCAAGCCCCCATCCCCTGAACCAAAGCAGGTCAGGCAGGGAAACAGAGGAGGAACCAGTTAAGGATGGGAAGGCCACCACCCAGTCATCTTCCACAGCAGGGTCCTTTCCTGCTCTTCAAACACTATTTCTTTCCCCTCCCATGGAATTCTAACACAGTAACCTACTAAGACATAAAATCCATGAGGGTTTGCAAACTTCTTTTCCAGAAATGGGGGAACTCAGTCACAGTACACGAACCCCTCTTCACTTTTACTCTGTAGCAGATGTCTGGAGTCTGAGTTATTTTCCACAAAAAACCCACTTGTTAATAAAACCCCTATCTTTTCCTGCTGGAATTTTTGGTGGGCAACAAGGGCAGAATTTTTCTTCCCAAGCATCAAAAAAAAAANAAAGCAGGTCAGGCAGGGAAACAGAGGAGGAACCAGTTAAGGATGGGAAGGCCACCACCCAGTCATCTTCCACAGCAGGGTCCTTTCCTGCTCTTCAAACACTATTTCTTTCCCCTCCCATGGAATTCTAACACAGTAACCTACTAAGACATAAAATCCATGAGGGTTTGCAAACTTCTTTTCCAGAAATGGGGGAACTCAGTCACAGTACACGAACCCCTCTTCACTTTTACTCTGTAGCAGATGTCTGGAGTCTGAGTTATTTTCCACAAAAAACCCACTTGTTAATAAAACCCCTATCTTTTCCTGCTGGAATTTTTGGTGGGCAACAAGGGCAGAATTTTTCTTCCCAAGCATCAAAAAAAAAAGAAAAAAAAAAAAAAAAGGGGGACATAACTTCACAAACTAATTAAGCTTGCTCTCCAGAACACATATGCCTTGTTATCATCAAACTTGCTGCCACATGGTAAAAACAATTTGAAAAATAAATAAATAAATTTCTAGCCATCTTCTGAGCAAAAGAAAGTGTGTGATGTGATGAGCTGAGAGAACTTTTAATAGGAAAAGCAAAAAAAAAAATGCCTGGAAGAAACCTAGAGAGGTCTTGCCAACTGCCTTCTCTTGCAATGGTATTGATTGTGCCTAAGTCACATATGGCACTGGTTTATGCCACCCATCTCTAGTAGTGAAGATCCTACTATTTATGCTATCAGAATTCTCTAATACTTTGAGAATCTTTCAATCAACGAACAATCTTCTGCATAAATTGTTGCGAAAACTTCAAAACGTTGGCAATCCTCAGTTAGCATTTGCCTTTCTCAGTAAGTATTAATGTATTAAAACCAGCTTATATGTTAAAATAGAGTAATCTAAGGGCTGGAATTTAAAGAAAAAAAATATTTCTCTGGTGTGTTTGACTTCCTCCCCAGCTGCTCCCCCAGAAGTGACTCTCTGAGAGCCTGGCTGCTCTCGTCTGACTGGGAACAGTGGAGTGTCAGGCTTGCAGCCAGACTGGCACATGGCTTTAACAGGGGGAAACTCTACCTGGTGCCAAACTGGCTGCAGCTTCCACCTCAAAAAACCAAAACCCAAAAACAACCCAAAAAAATCCCCAAAAGCCCCACCCCAAACAAACAAACAGACAAAACCCCCGACCGAACCATGAGGTGAATTTTGCTCTTGGTTTCTTCTGGGCTTTCTTTACATGATCTACATTTTTCTTGAAGCCTGATGTCCCTATTAGACATGTGTTGCAAAGGAGGAATTATCATGTTTATGGCTCTAAACAGAGCCATTGCTTATACTTTGCCTGCCCATTAAAAAACAAAACAAAAAAAAGACAAAACCAAACCTTAGTTGCATTTCTCAACATTGCATAGGTTTGTGTTGCAGCAACATAACGTTTTTTGATTCACAGAATCATTTTACCATAAACCAGGCCAACCGCTCAGTTGAGAGCAGGATTTGTAACTACATTTTGCCTGAGAATTCCAAGACACCTCGATCTTGTGCAGATGTCTAAGGGAAGGGATGCATTTATAAACTGCCTTTGGATATTTATTTTTATTTATGCAGTGCCCGTGGTACTTTACAATTAAAGTAAGTGCGGCATCAAAACCTATTGGGGTATGAGGGAATAATTATGCATCAGAATACAAGGAACCCAATTAAGCAGCAAGAACCCTTCAGAATAAAACCCTGATTCTTCCAGACAATCAGGCTTCTTCCATATTTGTGCAACACAAATGAGACAAACAATCCTTTGGAAAAATCCTTGAGATGCCATGGCTGACAATGCAGCTCAAGCCGGCAAAAACTGGCTGTTCAACATAAAAGGCACTTTCTAAAATATTTGCTAACCTCTAGGTGCTGCTTATTTGTTCTTCTGCTGTTCAGTTGTAAGATAATGAACTGTGACAAGTATTTTTTTCTTACATCATTAGTCCTAAATAACAGAGAATTGCACCAATCCCTTTCAGTTGAATACATGCTAATCATAGTGGAGGCTTTGCTGTACCTGTCTACAAGCACAGCAAATTTTCTGGTGGCACCTCTAAGGCTCAGAAGACTTAAAAGGATGATTGCTGTGTTTGGAAATAACTTTTTCCTTGGCTCTCATATGTGACAGAGGGAAAAAATGTCCTCTGAATAAAAAGCCGCTCTCAATCTGAGACATGGATGTGAAGGATTTTAAATCTCACCCATCAGCAATTTGCAACTCCATCCAAAGGTCAAATGATAAAGTAGAACATTTAATATATTTGAGGAAAATACAGCAGTAGGGTATAATATATCTGTCCTACACATTTTTTAAAGTGAATTCCACCAGCTTAAAAATGGACTCCTACGTGCAACTGTGTTGAACACCTAATATTGATAACTGAGATCAGGGTTTTTTTACTAAAAATACATTGGCGGATATAATAAAATGACAATTATAATTCTGGGGCTCTTACACAAAGGTTATGACTCATTCATTAAAATATTTAAATTAGCAAGCCTACTGCTAGCTAAGATGGCAGATGCTAACACAGCCAAAGACTCAACACTCTGCATTATGTATGACTAACAAATCTTTGTGTGGAATGATGTGTAAATATTTCATACAGAGCAAATAGGCTTTGTGAAAAGTAGCATGATCCGAAACACACACAGAGCACATCCCAAGTGTATTCAAAATACCCCTGATTATGTCACACAAGCAGAAAAGAACCAGCTCACACGCTGAGTTCAATTCACCATAAATCAGGACTTTTGCCATCCACGGGGACTGGCAACTGAGCTTCCATAGTGAAATCTGTGTTTTGCTCTCAACACAAGTTTTGAATCTCTACTGCCAATTTGGCTTCAGAAAAAAATACCAAGTACCAGATGACCAACAAATCACCAGAGAACTCTTAGTCATGCAGATATAAGCCAACAGGTCTAAGAACATTGCCCAGATAGGAGCAGAGCTTGAGAAAATTCTTTTAACAATTTATTTATAAATTTGATGTTACGAAAATTGAGACTGCTTCATGTGATATCTTCAAATTCACCATTTGACTCTTACACTTGTAAGCTTTTCCTGCCCTCATCCTTCCCACAAAAAAAGCATTTTAAGTCCAGGCAAGGCTTTCTTGCTTTCCTGCACACTGCAGTTCACGCTCCATTACTTCCTGCACCGAGATAGAAACATGAACCTCTGTTAAACCCACCAGAACAGCAGCATGAAGCAGGCTTGAATCTACAGCTTACTTACCACTGAGCTGTTCTTTCCCTAACAGTTCTGACATTATCCTGTAATTTCCAGTTTAGTTCTGCGTATACGACATTACAGGGTTCACAGCGCCCGCGCCGTGTCAGCAGAGCCCCTTTAGCAGAGAGATAAGAAACGCTGGTAAGAGGAGCCTGCCCGGCTGCTGTGAGCACGCCACGGGAATGCTGCGGGACAGAGGGGAACACTCTGCGTTTGGCTTCTGAAGCACCTCTAACATCACAACTGGAATGACTTCCCACCAGCACCACGAGCTTTCCGTTCAAATTTCACGTTGGCCCAAGTGTTAGTGATGGTATTTCTACACTCACCAACAAAGAAAGTTTTGACCTCCGTCTAATGACACAACAACAATTTTACAAATGTCTTGGATGTGTGGAAGAAGAATCTGGGGCTCTAAGACCCCCACATGACCGATCCCAACCTCAACCACTTGGGAATGCTGTTTATTCCAAAAACAAGTTCTTAACTTCTTTCTTTTAAACTAGTATAGTAGTCACTGATCTAAAGAAAAAAAAAAATGCCATCCAGGCTTTTCCACTGACACCCAGAAATGGCAAAATCCATCAGCAGAAGTTCATTTCATTAATTTCTCCTACCTCTCCATTTCCCATAAAGTGGCCAATCTAATTGCAAGAACTGTAAATAATATTAAATTCCTCATGAAAAGATCAGCAAAAAATGTTAAAATATAGAACCAATATTAAAGAGCACCTCCAGGATTCAAGGAAATGTCTGTAAGGTATTTTCCTAGGAAAAGAATTATTCTGGAAATATCTGTTTAAATTTTTTCCCCAACTTTTATATCAGAGTACAAATGTACTTGGACTTGTAGATTCAATTCTAGAGAAAAAGCTTTCTGTTCCTATGAAATGATTTAAGTCAGGCTGCTTGGTAACAGGAGAAGCAGAGCTCTTAACTTCGAAATCAAAGATATAATATTCTAGAGAAGTCACATGAAATTAGGCAGCTGGGCAGAGCTACTGCCACAGTAGCAGTCAGGTTCCAAGAAATGGATATTAGAAGTAAGCATTTTATTGTCAGCTTTAGCTTTGGGAAATGTGAAGTGCTTGACACATGAGGGAATGCTTGATTCTTTTTTCCTAGATTGGAAACCTGCTTTAGAGCTGTAAGTACTTCTGTGGCTCCATGCCTACCTGGTTTTTATCAATAAAGTCACTACAAACCCCACCTTCAGCTTAATAGTTATCCCCAAAAGAAGGAAAAAGCTGGATTTCTTTCACACAGCAGTAAAGAAACTTGTCAGAGATGCCTCTGTTTCCTCCACGCTTCCCTTTTTGCAGCATCAAATATCGCACTCCAGGACACAAAGACATGTTGTTTTCTCTAAACGCTTGGCAAAAGGTTAGAAGAGACAAGACCCCTGAACATGGACCACACCTGCCTCAGGGAACAGCTCAACCAAACCAAAAAACCCAGCAGTAAAATTCAAATGTGCCTCTGACTGCTGCAAGTAAAAGCTGCCAATTTAAGGTTCCAACACAGTTCTTTTCACTATGGAAAAAAATATGAGACTCTAAAGCTGCAATGAAACAAACCCCCACAGCTTTAATGCAGCAAGTAAATGAACAGCTCCCCAAATTCCAAGTACAGGCCAATATCCTGACGTTCCCTGTTGCTGCTGTTTAAGCGGACGCATGGAAACTGAAGATGCCAACCCTGAAAATACTGCTCTTGCTTAAATTTCTGTTTCCTTACAAAGCAAGGCTGGCCTTCCCACCCGTTAAAAGAGATGTTTCTAAGCCAGGCGTAAAACAAATCTTCCCCAAACCAAAATAATTTTATAGCCTCTACAGTGCTTCCCAGACTTGCATAGCATCTCTTACAAGCGATATCAGTCTAGATACTCTGTTGAGTCATAGCATAAAACAGGTATCAAGATGATCACCAGCAGTGCAGGTGAGTTGCAGGTGAGTGCCAGAGCTGTTTTTTCATGTTCAGGATATAGTCAATCTTTTGTATTTACTAGTCTAAATTAAGGCCTTTGCTCATTCCATTTGGAAAACAAGGGGTTTTTAATAAGAAATTACAATAAAACTTCTAAAACCTCCACATGCAAAACACTCTGTGCATGAACAGAATGTAAAACCTTCCTTGAAAGCAACACATCATGAATGAAATTAAAGTGCAATCTCTTTTTCAGAATTCTCTTCAGTTACAGAGAGCCAAGGAAAGGTCTAGGTTTTTAGAAAAGTGGTTTTGGTCCAGTAGCTCCCAGGAGGAAACACAATACCTATGAAATTAATGTTAATATGTAGCAGATCCTACCTAATTCTAGCAAGCATCAGGTCAACTACAGCAGCAATAAAGCCCACCAGATTTAAAGACAGCTTTCCCTTTCAGCATGTTTGATAAAGATGTGGCAGATCAAAGCTTTCCCCTGTCCGTGTCCACAGCCATGATCTCCGCTGCATTCCACATCTACAATGAAAACACACTCTGGAAAGAATAATACGTTATTTGCTGTTAGCTTCAGCTTTAGGTCAGGTATTTCTACATTAAATTACTATTAATTCCTTCATTTATGTTCCATCATTTAATAAAGGTTCACTGCTGCTGCATGGACATTTAAAGAGTATTCAGAAAATACTAGAAGTAGGAGTAAAGAGACAAAAATCTGCGTTGCTATAGCTAAAATATGTGCAGTCTAGAACCACCTCCACTAGGTACCATCCTACTCCTCCAAACTGGGAATATTTGAAGTGTCTTCTCACTTTGTCAAGCTGCACATTCCAATCCCCAGCAATATTTAACAGGCAGGTCCATGGGGTCAGTTCTTTCCATCCCTAGCAAGTTACTATCAACAATTTTAGCCACTATCTGCATTTCCTCACATTTAATACATGTAAAACTCTACTATAAACTGCTGTTTAGACTTGCTTAAGGATCAAGTCAGCTAAGATTGCTAAACATATGCAACTCTTCAATGGGCATATGGTTAGTTTAGATGTGCAGCTGAGGCTGTACTTCAAAACATCATCATCATCTCTAGAAAGCCCTGAAAAAATTAAGCAATCAATGACGTTTCTGCTTAGAATAGTCCTAGACACAGGTAAAGGCAGAGAGCAGGAGAACATAATCATCACCTTTTCAGCTGTAAAATACTAACATGAGCAGAAATTATCATCAGTACCAGAATGCTAAAAAGCTATTTACACCCTGTAAATGGGAATGGAAACAAACTGAGAAGGCTGTTCAATAGACTCAGATTTTCAGTCCTCAAACATGATTAGATTCTCCTAGCTGTCTCAAGGAACATGTGCATTCTCCCTTGAAAACCTGACAACCTGGAGATTGGAATGTTGTCAGACCAGAATCAAAAAGCAGAGACTCCTTCCTACAATGCCAGAAGAATATGAGCCCTGCAATTTCTATTGTCTGCAAAATTTGTGGCTTTCTCTGATCTATACGTATGCACATATGTACTTATGAGAGTATCTACAGGTCTATATAAATTATGTTTACACCCAAATAAAACAATTGGTGGGTCTGTCTGTCTATCAACCCGTCCACATTTTATAAAACATCTCTGTGCAAGAAAGCACAGAATAAATGCATTTCAAAGCTTGATATACTACAGTGACGGGGGAAAAAAATTCAATGTTCTTCCCACCAGGTAGTGAATTAAATGCCAGAATTACAATAGCATTCCAATGTTAAAAATAGAATTCCGAAGACTTTCCCTTCTCCTGCCAAACAAGCCAGTGAAAACAACTGAGCTACCAGCAAATCACAGCTTGTGACATACAAGATTTAACATTATATGATTATTTTTTTGGTGCAGAGAAACCTAAAAAACCTAACATTTCTTTTTCTGGAATTAGAAACTCTTTTGTCACCCATGATTTAAATGTGACATATTTTGAAGGGCTGTTATTCCTTAAATAAAGACAAGCTAAAATAATGTCAAAACCAGGGGCTAACAACTGTGAAAATCCCCAGTTAAAACTGCTTTTACATGTGTAGTTTTCTAAGGGTGACACCTTTCATTTCTACTTCTTTGTTGTTCTCATTAGGTTGGGATAAGGTCAATGTCAATACCCAGGGAAAGAACTACATTCACACCAAATGTGGGAAGTTATTCTTTGTGTTATGTGTTGGATGTGGATAAAGAAAATCACATTAAATCCCAAAATTAAATAATGTGGTTTTAGGACAGCACAAGATATTTGATAGAAGTCAAGATACTTGAAATAAATCTCATTCCAGGCATAGATGGCAGCTCACAGGAATAGTTATAGAAACAAGTTACAAACTGTATTTCTTTAACTACATACTTAATTAAGTTCTTAATATCTGGATGCAGTAAAAGGCAGTCTTTATATTCTTTTAACTTTATTTTTGTATTGTTATGCATTGTAAATGCATTATCATAAAGATGCTACAGTCGGGGTTGATAAATTAGGAGAACAAGAAGCATAGCGAAGAAAAATGTGTTAGTTTTGTACATTTTTGTATGGATTAGCAATTCCAGCCACATAAAATGGTGAAATCCCCTGTGTAGGCTTGAGTCAACGCCATACTGATGGATTCAGAACTCTGGAAAGCCTCTGCTGTCCTCTGAAAGTGACCTGAAAAGCCTAATTGAACAGTAACAGATGTAATTCGTTGTTCTGTTACATAACTTAATAGAATAAGTAAAGACATCTGCATAAATGGCAAAGTTACCAATTTGGGGGTAGAAAAGTGAAAGTGTTCAAAAGCCTGAAGATGAAGACAAGTGTTTCTCAGCAGACTGTGGTCTTCCTGCTTGAGCTGTGAGTTAGCAAGATTTATAGGAATCACCATGAGGAGCCAGAGCTCCATTCCATCTCCCAATGCCTTCTTTTCCAAATGGTATCCAGTAACTCACTCACTTCCCCCTTGTGCACTCCCAGGCTGGAGTCACTTGGCGCTCCAGAAGCTGCATTTCAACCAGGTCTTAAGATTCACCCATGAACTTGTTCCCCTTTTACATCATCCAGGTCTGTAATCCTGGTGTCTGTAGCGACCTGAGGCCTTGTATGAGGTGGAAAAGTGAATTTAAGCAACCACAACAAAACTGGAGCCTGTGGAGTCTCTGCCCTGACAACCACATTGTTCCCAGCTTCCAGAGCCAGGGCATCCCAGTGCTCTCCTGCCACCTGCCCACTTCAACCCCTGCTGCTTCCAACAAGGCCCCACCAGGTGTTACCTGCACCATGAGGAACCCAGTGCCTCTTAATTTTTTTCATTCTTGGACAAACAGTGTCAGAAAGAAAGAAACAAAGTCTCCTAATTCCAAGACTTATAATTAAACCACTAAGAATGGAGGAGGTTGGGAGGGGCCCTAAAGACCATCCAGTTCCAAGCCCACCCAGTATGAAATCAGAGGTGGTTAAAGTTCAACAAGGCTGAAAGCCTTTGCCATGTTAAAACCAGGAGCAGAATTCAGGCCCAGTTTGAGGATTTTACTCAGCCTTGGTCACTATGAGTGAGATCAACATCAGATCAATGCACGAGATTCTTGTGAGTGCAAATGTCAGCAGGGCCTGACACTTCAGCTCCGTGTTCTTTAAGTGGTCTCGAGTCACACGCACTCAGGGAGAGGAAAAATTCTTCAGCCAAGCAAGAGCAAAGAGAGCAGCCAAAAGGCAACAGAGCATTCCTATGCTATTTCTCCCTTTTTATCTCTTTTGGAGGACAATGATACAACGTTGGTGTCCTTCCAAAGGCACTCATGATTAAAGCCATTACACTTTTAGTAGTTGTGCTGCATATTGCAGCGTAAGCACAAAATTCACTTTGGAATGTCATCTTGCCCATGTGCAAAAGTGTTATCTATTGAGAAGAGGAAAAAAGAAAACTAGTGAAGACATTTTTTTTCCAAGTCTGAAAATAATCTGACAGGTATTGTGGATTTAAATGCATTATCCAACTGCTATGATTTAAAAAATACTAATTTTATAAAAAGACAGAAGTGTAGAGATAATTCCTCCAATCAGGCAGCAGGACTCCATGTTTGTATTCTGAGGAAACAGAAAGGTTTGTGGTTTGGGATTTTTTTGAGCATGAAAAACCAGAGCCCTAGTGTTAAAATTTTTATAACATTCCTGAGCCCAGTGTGAAGTACCCACACTTGAGGACTAAAGAAAAACTTGTGCCAGCTGAGGCCATCAGCATTGTCCTGAAGTCTCAGGACATCTTTCCATGGACTGCCTGAGCAACATCCTTCAGCTGAGCAGTTAGCCAGGATTTAGGGCTTTTGAAGCGTATTTGTGTTAAGATATCAGCAATTCATCAGCTACTCTATTTGGAATCGTCATTTGCTCTGATCTTCCTTATTTGAGAAAACAGTGAGTTAAGCTGCATTTCCTGGGAAAGCAGTAGAAGCAAACAGCAGGAAGTTTCCGTACTCAAAAATCCCCGACTGTGCCACAATTCTGAAAAATTATATTTTAATCTACATAATCAGAGAAAAACCTGAACAGGACCCAACAACAGCTGCCTCCAGATATTCTGGCCCCACCGGCCTCCTGCCTCTCCATCTTGCCCCCTTCATTCTCTGTTGCAATGTGCCACTCCTTCGCTATTTTTGCTTCAGAGCTGAGCTATGAGCCTTTTAGGGGGAAAATCACCAAAACTTCTCTGTACTCATGACTCCCCAGGTAATTTTTCTTTTAAGAAATATTGTATCAGTCCCTTGCTGGGCTGTGGGGTGGGACAACCTCAAATTTCTACCCAACAAGAGCTATATTCCCCCACTACACCTTTATTGTTACACAGTCTCTTGCTATGATCACCTGGGGATATTTTACTGAGAAAAGAGCCTGAATTGCTTCTTCCACTGAGCCTGAAAGAAGGAAAGTGGCACACCTCTCAAATCTCTTTTGGAATTCTCTTCAGGACCCTGGCCTGTACTGGCAGGAATTATTGTCTTTCAAAAATAATTTCAGAAAAAAACCACTTGATTTGATTTGGCAGGGGAATTACTTTTCAGGGTTAATTACTTTAACAACAGATTTAAATAGATAACCACCATTCAGCAGATTTAATGAGTAGAAAGAACTCTCTTGTTGGAAGATGACCGAGAGGTTTTTGCATTATTGCAGTTCAAGTTTTGTCATTAAGTTAACCCGGAGAATAGCTGGATCCCCTTCTCTCCCTTGCTGCTTTAGCAGCTCAGAGTAGCAGCTCCACGTGTGACCACGAAGCTCTGTCACACATCCCAGTTCCTGCTCCAAATCCACAGGCAGAGCAGGCACTGCCATGTTAAGCCTCAGTGAACATTTTTAGGTTTTCCCTCTTAGCACGCCCAGGAAAACCCACCACATGAGTATTTTAAGCACACACACCGAGGGAAAAAGCAGCCACCTCAAAATGCCATCCCTGCTCCCGCTCAGGGAAGGAGGGGTTACCCTGGATAGCGGGAGAGAGAGGAGACTGTGTCTAACACCACTCACTCTGCCAAGCAGAGGTGCCTTCTTCCACTCGCGGGGGGTTAGGCTTGAGCACTCAGTGAGCATTACCTTTGGCATAGACACAACCAAGAGTGGATTCTCCAAGAAAAGCACAATTTTCACCTCAATCCCATTTAAAATATGACTCGAGACACATTCTAAGAGAGCCCCTGTTGCTCTCTGCCTCCATCGCAGAGAATCTCAACATGAAATGCATTAAAACAAAGCAGGCGTTGGATCAGAGGCAGCCAAATAAAAACCTGCTGGGTAAGACAGTGGAAAGAAAATGCAATGGTGTGCTCCTACACTCCTGGTTCTTGTACAAAATCTAACTCCTGAGGCAACCCAAGCAGAATACTGGGAACTCTGCCTTTTAAGAGGGCACATCTGGTCTACAAAAAAAGTTAATACAGGAGTTACAAGGTAAATCAAACAGAGGTCACCTGCACAAAATATTTTTTCACTGTTTAAAAAAACCTGTTCGGCATAAACAGGAGGCTGGAACTTGCATTGTGCATCTAACCCAGCACAATCAGAAACTAAAAATTACAGGTGTGTAAACCTCAGTACTATATTTATTTGAAACCCCCCCCAAAAGTCATATAGAATTTGAAATAATTGCAGTTCTTGGCAGCTGTGTGTATTGACCACAGATTTAAAATAACACCTCACACTAATCCCAACAATTACCCTTTACATAAGAAGCAGAAGTTTATTGTTTGAGACTTCTGGCTGCTTCATCTGATCTTCCCAAAATCTATCTCTTTTTAAAGGTTATCATGCATGTTCAAATCTAATTAAAGAAATTATTTTACACTTATGAGGAAAAAATACTGTTGAATTAGACAACTCAACTGCTTTTCTTCATCTCACTAATAACTATATATAATGCAATAATCATATGGACTTCTTTTGACTATAATGGGCAATAATATGACAGAACTAAAATAATTATTAGCATTACTGATTGGGAGAATGCAATTAAACCTCTGGATATTTGATCAGATTAGCAAACGAAAAGAAAGTCAAAGCTCATCCAAATAATATTTATCTGAGTTTTCTTCATACTTCTATGATATGATGGATGTTGACTGTATTAAGGAAGAGAAGTAGAGGCAAAGGAATGTGGACAAGGCTTGGGAATAAAGCCTGTATCCATCAGCTCCTGGTCTCCAGTCAGTTTTGGGGAAGAAGATAAAAATAAAAATTCTTATCAGCATGAAAAAGGCAAATCCCATATATGAGGCATGGCTAATATAAACACATAGCATATTTACAGAGCATTTGGACACAATAATCCCTCACAACTGCTTTGCACTATGAGACATTCAAATTATGGAATAAGCATCTTAAAAACATGGCATTTTCAATCTCTTAGCAGCCAGCGTGACCAAGCCCTGTGTTTATGCGGGATTCATGGCAAAGATCCATGGCAAGGTCCTGGGCACCCTCCCCGAGGCAGCTGACAGTGTTTTGGGGAGGTGGGAGAAGACAAGCAGCCGTGTTCCTGTCACATTCCCACAGCGCCACGCCGAAACACAAAGCGAAAGGTGCGACGTTCCCAGAGGTGTTACAAGTGTGGGAGGCACATTTTCTAAAAATTAACACCCTGGGTACTCAATAACACACTGCACAGAGAAAACCACGGATAAATCCCACCTGTTCATTAAGTATGGATTTATTTCACATCTTATGAGTGACTTGTGTATAGGTCATATATAAAGGACTTCAGACTGAGCTCTTCAGCTGTGTTTGGCTACCAACACTTTTCATATGCTTTAGACATGTTTGTCTTTCCCTTCAGGCTACAATGACATTTTGGTCTAAGGTCCCGCCCTTGGTACTCCAGAACCCTCAATTCTTTGATGGCTGTGGGCCTCCTGTCACCTTGTTTTCAGCAGTTTCCACTTCAACTGCTGTTCACTGAGAGACTAAAAACATCCAACTGTATTTTGACAAAGTAAAACTTTCAAAATATACGAATATTGTGAACTTTTGTGAACTTTGCCTCCTCAAACGTGCAGACACCAAAATGTAGGCTCTAGAGAGAAACTTCTGTTTTATCTCACAAGCTGTACATGAGGTAAAACAGGGTAAATAAAGTTGTTACTACACTGCCTGTCATTAGTTCACCCTGTGTGGTTCATCTAAAAATGGTTATTCAACTCCAAAGTTTTGCTGATGACCACACACACAAATGAAACGTCTGTCCTATTATTGTCACGGGCCAAAAGCAACGAATAAAAAACCTCAGAGTTCTGAAATAATAATTTTGACACTTTTAACAGCTAATTATGCAGTTAATGGCATCATCTTTTTGTCTTCTTCAATTCCTTTTACATAAATAAAAGCCTTATAGGAAATTCAAGATGGATCTAATTTTACTTTTTTTAAAAGACCCAAGCAGACAAAGCATATCCATGCACATATACTCCAAAATGAGTTACTTAAAACCATTACATTTTGAACAATAAGGAGCTAAATTGAATTAATGGGACAAATTTGCTTTTTGAATGTCTAGCGTTGAAGCAGAACCCATTCTCTTAAAAGCTTAGTGTAGAAAATTGGAAAAAAGATGGT
Organism: Atrichornis clamosus; assembly: GCA_013400975.1. Lineage (NCBI taxonomy): Eukaryota > Metazoa > Chordata > Aves > Passeriformes > Menuridae > Atrichornis > Atrichornis clamosus. The sequence goes on from WBMZ01012760.1 coordinate 126,089, forward strand.
AATTGGAGTAGGCAAACCAAATACCACAGTACAAACATTTCCAGATTATTTCCAGTCACTAATCTCTATGAGGAAAAAAAAAAATTGGGCAAACCCTGTGCACACTCTGCCACCAGTGAATTGTACTAAAACTACAAAACAAACATGCTCTGACAAAAAAAAGCCACTTGGAAAAGTGTGAAAGAAAAGAATTGAAAGGAAGAATGAAGTCTGAAGTCAAAATGGAACAACAGGTAAACACAGGGATTCTGGGCTTGGAAATATCTGCAAAACCTCATGTTTTGAGAACTATTCAGTGCTGCTCAAAGTTTTTCTATGCAATATATTCCTAGGCAGATGGAATTTAACCCACTGGGCAGGCTTTTATCAGTGAATGATGCTGAACATCAAAAATCCTGATAAAATATGATTTTAGCAGGTATTTAAGCTTCTGATAAAGTATCCTTGTCATCCACAGAATTCAAGAGGTGTCTTGAAGTTGTCATTTATGAGGTAGGATCTTGCTTATTAATTAAGTTTACTTATTTTTATAGATGCCGCTTTTTATCCGTAGTAGTATTTCTCAAAAAGCATTACTTTAAGTGCTTTCAATGATAAATAATATCTTCACAGTTAATATGACCTCAGTAATAGCAGTTCTCTCTGCATTTCACATTTTTACCCAACTGCAAAACCTGTACTCTTTCAATAAAAGATGTCTATTTATTGAAGCCTTTAAAAAAACACACCAGGAAAATTTAAATTATAGCAAGAAGATGAACTTGACATTAGCCTAGATCTGTCTCATGAAAAAATATATGAAAATAATTATAGATGCTATCAGATGAGCCTACTTTTTAAAATAATAGTTTTTGAGGGATTTTTGAATGGTAAAATTTAATTTCATAAATTATTAATTAAAGGAGGAGACATTCAAGAAACACCTTGAAAGCAAAAATCCTATCTCTGAAAAGCTGAGAAATTTATGTTAATAAATAGAAATTCAGCTAATAGAACAGTAAAATAACCAGAATTTGACTACATCAAGTACTGCTAAAGTAACATGTCTGTGTGGAAAAAAATAATGTTTTTTATGAAACTGGTAGTGAAACCCGAAAACCTGCAATTTCATATTAATTGAGGGAATATAATAAATATTTTTTATACAGGAAAACTATGCAGAACACATGCAGGAAGAATGAAGGACAAACTCAGGATCCCCAGAAAGCTTTAAGAGTGGGATTGCAGCTCATTTGTTGGGTTCTTTGCTATTCCTTTTGGGTCTCCCAGGAAGGAGAACCCAACTCCTCGCAATCAGCTTCAGCACTCCTTTTGCCATCCTTAGGTCACACAGGTGGTGTTTTCACTTCCTCCCCTTCAGTTTCAGGGGTCTAGACCAAAATAAAAGCATGGAATCACAGGATGGTTTAGATCAGGAGAGACTTTTAAAGCTCATCCAGTGCCACCCCCTGCCCTGGGCAGGGACACCTTCCACTATCCCAGGTGGCTCCAAGCCCCATCCAACCTGGCCTTGGACACTTCCAGGGATGGGGCAGCCACAGCTTCTCCGGGCAACCTGTGCCAGGGCCTCACCAGCCTCACAGTAAAAACTTTCCTTCTTCTGTCCACTCTAAATCTCTCCTCTTCTAGTTTAAAACCGTCACCACTGGCCCTCTCCCCAAAAAAGTCTGTCCCCATCTTTCTCACAAGCCCTGTTTAGGTACTCAAAGGCCACAACAGGGTCTCCCTGGAGCCTTCTCTTCTCTATGCTGAACAATCCCAGCTCCCTCAGCCTTCCACTTGTAGGACACTCTGCTGACAGCTTTATTCCCAGTGCCAGCGTGGGGGTGGAGCGGGAGGCGGAGGAGAAGGGAAGGAGTGGGCCATGGAGCTCCAGATTGGCAGCATGTTTTCCATCTCTCCCTGCGGGAAGCAGAAGGGCAGGAAAGGCTTGAGCTGCCTCGCTGCTCCCTGCAGTGCCAGCCCCGGAGTGTCCCAAAAAGCTCTCCTGATCCCTCAGCAATGTCACAGCAAGGCTTGGGGCACCCCAGGCCTCTGACTTCCCCAGCAGCCAGCAGCCTTCGCCCTCCTGCTGCTACCTTGAGCTAAAGAAAATGAGCTGCCTTTTTTCCCTGAACACACAGAAAATATTCCAGAGGAAGAAAAGGAGAAAACCAGCAGCTTAATCTATATTCACAGAAAAAGAATATATATATATATCTATCTATCTCATATTCTCAGGATGGAGATCTAATCATGGAATGGGTGGGATGCAGTTCAGATCTCTTTGTCAAGCAGAAAGCAACATATATATATATATATATATATATATTCACAGAATTAGAGAACCATTCAGGTTGGAAAAAGATTGAGTCCAAATATTCCCCCAGCACTGCCAAGTCCACTACTACCCCTTGTCCTCAAGTGCCACATCCACATGGCTTTTAAATCCCTCCAGGTATGGTGACTCCACCACTGCCCTGGGCAGCTGTGCCAGGGCTGGGCAATCCTTTTAGTGAAGAAAATTTTCCTAACATCCAACCTAAACATCCCCTGGAATAAGTGGAGGCCATTTCCTCTCTTCCTATAGCTTATCTATATCTGTATTTCTCTATCCCAAGCTGTCAATCCATCCTTCAGAGGTTAATACAGGGTAACAACATCCTGAAGTCCTGTTACCCCCTATCATCAAGTTCATGGAAAGGTCTCCAACTTGGATAAAATGTTTCCAAGGACCACAACCAAAGAGAAGCCTGGAAAAGATAATTTGAGTCTATGAAGCTGCTCAAGGACTGCTGTTAAAAAAGAAAAAAAAGGAAAAAAAAAGAAATTGAATGGTACCATCCTGAAAACATGGATCGTTCCAATGTAGTGGGTGTGCACCAGATGCTGACTGTGTACCATTTATGTTACCAATAAAAACAAACCACATGCAAATAATAAAAATGATAATAATAGTAATCATAATTATTAATAATAACATTTTAGTTAATAATAATATTAATTATGGTCTGAAAGAGGCTAATCACAGGAGCTAGTACTCATGTTGGGTTGTCAGCACATTGACGTTTCTGCAGCGTGATATGCTATCTTCTGCTACCTGGAAAGTTTTACTTTCTTTGAAATAGTTACAGCTGGAGAAGGCAGTTACATTTGTGATATAACCATGTTTGAGTGAGTTTTTTGGCTTGAGTCATTCAGATCAGTAAAACAGAACTTCTGGACTGAATAGGAAGAAACAACAGCAAACTAACAACCAGTAAGCAACCTTGTGTTTGCTACTTTCTTTTTCCCTCTTCCCATCTCTTCCTTCCCCCTAAGAAAAAGATCAAGCTTTCAATCTTCTGAACTGCCACCAGTGTTTTGCCTCAAAACACTTTTGCAAAATTATAATCCCCCAAATCCACAGTCACACAAGTGATTGCACAAATTATACCATCAATGAAAAAAATCCTCCTTAGTTACTACCTTTTGTGGCAAATATCTCACAGATTACAATTCCCTTCCATAAAAGGTTCAAGATATTGGGCTGGAACTAAACAGGTGGAAGCGGAATGCTACATTCCTGCAGCTTTTACAGTGGTTGGAATTGGTCCTAAATGAAACATAATACAGCAAATAACAAAATGATGAGTTTTATCAGATAGACAAGGGCTACAAATGTACAATATTACCTTTTAAAAGAAGTTTCCTACCTATATTGCTAGGTTTGCATTTTGATAAAGCAGCTGGGATGAAATTATATTAAATCTAGACATTTTCTTTCTCCGTTGCATATTGATTGCAATGAATTAGATTAAATCTACATCTGTTTTGAGCTGGGGCTGCCTTGTTTTGGTTTTGAGAGCTTGTTTGGAGTCAGCCGGCTGCAAAACCACCATTCTGACAAGCACTGCTGGCACAGAGAGGCAGCTGAAGTGATTAATACGTTGGGAGTTATTTCGGCAAAATGAGTGATGTGGGCAGCTGGCGACCCAATCCCATCTCCCACCTGCAGGGATAGCGGCATCCTGCCGGGAAGGGCCTCCTGGAACGCAGCTGGAGCCTCTTCCAGCAGGAGGCAGGGCTGAAGGCTGGGTGGGAAGGGGTGCAGAGCTGCCTGACCATGCATGTCCCTGCCGGGTTTTGTATCCCGGTTTTTTATCCTGGTTGTACATCCCGGTATTTCTCACAGTTGCTTGGAGACAGTTGCTGTGTTACAAGTCAGCTGGAGCTGTAAAACAGCACCACGGGCACCAGTTGGTGATACTCTGTCAAGGGGAGATCTTATACTTGCTGGCTGCTCAGAGCTCTTGCTCCTCGCTCCTGAAGGCTCGGAGATTTAGGGATTTAGGAGAGAATATTTAGGAGGAGGTTTCTGTCCTTACTGATGCATTTGTGATCCGTGTTTAACACCAAAGTAAACCTCCCAAAACTGCACCCATTATTTCTCGGTGCTAAATTCTGTTCACAGTATTTTTCTAGTTACACCAAAAAATGTGGAGGTTGTCATTATACAGGACAAGAGAAATATTTCATACGCTTGCTCAATAAAGATATATTTTACACATTAGTAGCTGCATTTTGTTCTTGCTCAACATTAGGATATATAAAACATGTTTCTCTCCGTTATATGAACGTATAACGTGTCAGAGATACCTGATGTGAAACAGGAAGAATTTAATTTACTGCCACTCTTTCTGTCCCTTAGCAGCTTCTCCCTGGTCATATTTCTGCCATCTTTTGCACTTTCCGTGCATGGATTTGAAGTCAACCATGACATAGAGGCACAAATACATTTAATGAACAGAAAGCAGAAATACCAGGACCCCCCAAGTCCTCTGCAAAGCTGCTTTCCAGCTGGCCTGCCCCCAGCATGTCCTGGTGCCCGAGGTGCTTCCCCCCCAGGTGCACTTCCCTCTGACATACTCAACATTGGCACCTACTGCTCTTTTAGTTAAGCTCCAAATGCTTTACTAGTTTTGAATTATGCCTAAGATTCTACACCTGATAACTTTTGTACAAATTTAACAGGGCAGTTCACAGGACACAGCCCTCGAAAATGTCACTCCTTTCCCCTGTATTTTGAAAACGGTCCATTTCTCTCCACTCGTCATTTCTTCTCCTTGGAGGTCACTTTCCCTTACTACACAACAGCCTGGATTTCAAGCACATCTTTCCAAATGCCCATATGAAAGCTGAAAGTGCCAGGGCAGTTATCTGTACAATCACCAGTTTCTTCCAAACACATGATTTCCCATCATAGAATCACTAAGGTTGGAAAAGACCCCCAAGACCATCAAGTCCAACCTTCGGCTGAGCACCACCATGCCCTATAACCACATCAAGAAGTGCTAAATTTTGACTCCTGGAGGTTTGGATTTTTTAATGACTTTTCTAGCAATTCTAATCTTTATGACATCAGCACCAGCCCTCCAGCTGTGGGAACATTCTTAGCTCAGATCTCAGGTCTTCACTTCCAGTGTCCTGAGGAAGCAGCCGTATCCCAAGCTCCTCCACAGTTGAACTATGACTAAGAACTCACTGAGGTTTTCATCAATAACATTCTCTTTCAACAGTGTTGCCTTTGAAAGGTCCATCACCCTTCAGGTCTGTTGACCTCTGGCAGACCTTCCTATTTCCGGCACATTTGAGAGAAAAACATCTATCATCAGATTTTATGCCTTTAGCTACTTCTTCTTCGAGATCTATTTTGGTGAGCCATACTACAGTGTTAACTCTGCAGGGTTTAAAGTCTTTTCTCCTCTGTTCATATTTCCAATTTTGAACTAAGACTTCCTAATTCTAAGTGACATTGTTTAGAAGCCATTTAAATACACTGGGGTTTTTTTTTGGTGGCTGCACTCCTAATAGATAAAAAACAAGAAAGAATGGGAAAATGGGCAGATATCTTTTGTTTTGAAAGGTGTCTAAGGCAGGCCAATCTGTATAGAAGGATGTTAAATTTCCAGTTTCAAAGAAAATAAAAATACTTGAACAGCTGAACAGAAGTCCTGTTTATCTTAATTCAGAAGAATGTTTTAGTTTTGCAAACCAGATATTACTCTGGAATTGTTTCATTTTTCACCCTTGAGCTTGTTGGAGCAAGGGTTGTCCTGCCACACGCTGGGTTACTCTTTCTCCAGAGCCATCAATCCACATGAAGTGTATCCAGACAGCTCCTGGGACACCACCCCAGGACAATTTTCAGAGCTCTCAGGAACTGACCTCTGTCTCTCACTAAACTGATGAGGCAGGCTTTTCTCTGTGAAGCCAATTCTTTGCAGAAATATTTCATTATTTTCTCATTTCTTCGCTACTTTTCTGTGTAGCAGAGACCACTAACTCAGTCCTCCTAGAGCTGGTGGCATGGAACAGCCAAGTTTCTTTTCAGACCAAGCAAACCAGTCCCCACTCAGAGAAATGTATCCAAAAGACCATTGATGGAATTAGGATATTTTCGTGACAAACTGAGTCACAAATGCATGATTCCCAACCGTTAATTTATTGGGTCATATAACAGTGAAAGGATTTGATCATAACATTATAACACAGCTGTTTTATTTCAGATGTGGAACGAGTCCAAGTATTTGATAATTATGCTGCTTCAATTAGTGGTGACTCGAGAGCTGGTGAAGTGGCATTGTTTGCTCCCAGGCAGGAAGCCCAGGGAAGCTCATTAACAAGCCTGAGGACATGAGGGTCTGCTGGGCTGGTCCACCACAGGCCATGGGAGGGGGCAGCACAGCAGCAACACGGACCTTCCTTTCCCACACGGAACACAGTTATCAGCAGTTCAGCCTAAAACCTCCATCTTCCAGCTAAGGGATATCTGGCAAAGTTGTCCGGGCCTATAGATCTCAAATAATCATGGAATCATAGAACGGTTTGGGTTGGAAGGGACCTTAGAAATCATCTAGTTCCAACTCCCCTGCCATGAGTAGGGGCACTTTCCACTGATGAAGATTCTCATAATGTGACAGAGCTGATCAGCATATCAGCAATGTCAGTAGAATCAGCGTTTGTGGTCTTCTGCTCATTTCCCTGGAAGTTCAACCCCATAATGCTTTTCCTTTCTTGTTCATTTCCCTGTATCAGAACAGTTTATTCCTCCTTTCTCTGCCCTGCCCTTATTCAAATAGAGTTGTCCTATCCCTAAGGCAGTGATGTGCTGTCAATATTTTAATAATGTTACCATAACTCAAGCCTCCCCAGCCACCAGCTCTCGGGACAGGATTAGTGTCCTCTGATGATCTGGAAATCACTCCGAGCACAAGTTGGGAAAGCTTTTGGCTCACCCAAGGAAAAAGCCCACAGTGCTGTATTATATTGCCACTACAAATCTTTCCCTTGTAGAAGATAGACAAGGATGGAGAAAGGTTGTCAGCATTAACCACTGTGGTTGCCATTCATATTTGACCTTGAGAGTGAAGTGGAACAGGGGAAAGCAAAGAATCACACATTATATTTTTCAAACTGCTGGAAAAAATTGTCAGAAGGAGAATCATATCATCTTCCTTTTTTACACTCTCACCTCCTTAGAAAGCTTATTCATATCCATGTCTCTATTTAGGCTCCCTAACACGTACTCACTGGTACATTTTTTGAGGGGCACAAAGGAAGGGCAAGCAGGGGAGGCTCTGCTCCACAAAATCCCACTCATGGTTGGCTAAGAAACAAAGGGGTTAATATCATCATTCCCCACCACTTGCATTACTCAGAAAAGCCCCGGCAGGCTGCCAAAGCTGCCATAAAACATGAGCAGCCTGAAGAGATGGATGAATATGGTGGCTGAGGCAGCTACATCCAGCTCATGCTCCCACTGGTGTTCGGAGTGCTGAGAGAAAAGGGACCTCTCCAGACCACATGGCCCCGGGAACCCCAAACACCTGGAAAACGTGACAGCGCCTCAGGGAGCTGGGCTCTCATTGTTCAGCACCAGCGCTCTCAGCATCAGTGGGTTCTGAAGTTTATTTTGACACCGAGCTAAGGTGCACAATTTGGACATCTCTGCTTGAACCACAGGGGTTATGTCCAGTACCTGAGAGAGGAATCAGAGGGGACATTTGGCATTTACATCAGGATAACAGGACATGGGGGGATGAAAGGAGGATATGGGTTCTATTCTGCAAATACAATCAATGGTTTTGCCTTTTCAAGAAATCCTCCAGAAGTGAGGAATTTAGATAACCAAAATTATTTGTTAAAGATGGGCCAGAATTCCCAGATATTAGAAAGTGATGCATTAATGCTGTTTTCTACATATAAACAATATGTTACAAGCCTTACTCACATATTTGACTGTTGATAATCTTTGAGTGATTCAGTGCCTTGATATAAAGCCATAAATCTGACAATTTTCAAATGTTTAGTTTTTCAAACTGTACTGCCATTGCCTTCCCACTGGTGTTCATGTGGAAGCACGTCACTGAATTTATCCAGCTCCACTTACATTCCCGCCTGAAGCATCCTCTGAGCATTTGTGTCCCTAACCTGGGGCAACCAGGACCGTCTTAATGCCCAGCTATGGTCTGGAGTTCTCAAGAAAAAAAAATCATATCTAAATTTTCTTTTTTAAGAAAAAACAAAATCACTGTTTTATTTTGACTTGGATGGCTCTAAGGCTTTATTCTTTCTTGAAATAAATTGCTATGCCTTTTCTACATTGCACAATAAGTTTAGGAAACATTACATTTTAAATGAGGTTCTGTAATTCCAGGTCTAAGTATAACTTTCTTCTTTCAACCACTCCTAACATCCTAAAATCCCAACAGAGCCTTCAAGTGAAGCTGTTAACTTGCAAATACAAAGTTGATCCTCAGATTGATATCTTGAAGCTTAAGTCTGCATCACAAAACACCTCAGTCTGTTAAACCACTGGATCAAAGTGTCTCAGTACGCTGATAGAAAAAAAACAATTTGTAATCACACTGTTTTCCAATTTTCTTGTTTTCTCCCCATCTCTTTCAACTTTTGGGATTACATTTGTAAGGATTTCCTTCTTGATTTTTTTTTTAATTGTTAGCAAAAGGATTGACAAAAGAAGAGAAGTATATTGGGATTATATTTGATCTATTTTTGGTCTCTCTGCCTGTCTGAGAGCAGCTCATCCACTACTTGGTGGATCTTACTCCAAATCAGAGTGAAACACTCAAAGTTTAACTTATCAAAGATGAGCACAGGGCAGTAAGACTGGATCTAACAAAACCTTGTAAATACAGATTATATATATTGAAATCATCAGAGGAAATCAACCCCTTCTTGTGCTAGAAACAGAGGGGACTTGCAGAGAGCAGGAGAATCCTTTGGGAATGGGTTATTGAGCCTACCTTAAGGTTGCACACATCACTCCAAATTCCACATAAAGCAAATTCCCAAGTCTGCAGACCAAAGATCTCATTTTATATTTAGGATATGAAGGCCCAGACAGGCAGGAACCATCCCATAACTACAGACAAAGTAACTTTTTAATGTCCATCATTGTAATGGGGCGGTTTTCAGAGTAAACTCCGCAGTGAGACAGCTCTCTGTGTGCACAGGAGACAACAGCAACCAACGTGAATCAAAACTAATTAAAATAATAATTCAAAAGAGACACTTTTCTTCCAAAGATATTACTGCAGAACAATAAAGAAGTTGCTGTGCAAACATGGCATATTTTATTGAAGGCACCATTTGTCTATTCACGCCCCTGTGGACTGGAAACCAAAATCAGAAGGGGGGAAAAATATGTTTCTCATCTGTAGAAAATGATGAAATTTAAATATTAGAAGGAAGAAACCCCAAAAAACAAAACCAAGGACCAAACCCAACCCCTCCCCAAAAAAACACTGATATTTTCCCACTAAGACCTTTTAAGACAACTGTCAAACCAGCCAACATGAGGAATTAGTTAATAATACTACGAGACTCAACAAGAATGTCTGAAAAAAAAATAAAGCTTTCTATGGAGCCATTGCTCAGTGACAACTCAAAGTAAGAACAGTTTGGCACTAGCTTTAGTACCATATATATATATATCTATATATGTATATATTGCTCCCTCTTGCCAGAGCCCAATAAAAACCAGATTTAACAAAAGGCAATGATGAGATTTTAGTGAAATGTTGAGAATCAGATACCTATGTTTTTCCTGCCTTTACAGATGTATAACTAAATTAATTAGAGTTTTTATTTTTAATTACAGGGGTAAAAAATCCTGACGGTTTAAAAATAATGAAAAAAAAATCATGAGCACTGGAAGTACAAATAAAGAAGAATTGCAGTTTTCTAAAATGTGGATTTGCACAATCATGGCAATTTGAAAGTTCATGCTTAGAACAGGTCATGGATCTCCCAAAAACTGCTGGCATGTCAGTGATCTGATGCTTATTATGAGTAACTGTGTTACAACTCTCTGGGTGGATAATTGCCTGGCAGCAGCATTTTTGCATATAAGATCATCGCTAAAAAAAAATTAAAAATAAACAACTTTTGCATCTTACTACATCAAAAGGCCTTTAGAACTATGTAAATTGGATTAATGACATTCATTTGTACATTAAAAGCCGCAAAACAGAAAATATAAAACTACTTAAAATATCAAATGTTTTTTTAATATTCAGAGAGTCAAGCCAAAGCTTCAATAGTAATCTAGCAATTAGATATGGGTTAGTATGCAAATGAAGGAGGAATTTCACTCATTAAAAATTCCTCTGTAACGTTAGGAAGGTGACAATATTCCTGTTTGCAAAATGTGTTCTTGGTGAGTTTTACAACAATGTCACATATTGTACCCGTTCACAACTTTATATTCCAAACCCTTCCTGTTTTCTAACCTTAAAGACAAGAATTTACCAACTACATAATTCCCTTCAGAGATGGAAAAACCTATCCATACAACCTTTCCCTTCCAGTGACTGTGTTCCCAAGTGCCCCAAGTACACAGGTTTTAAATCCCTCTGGGGATGGTGACTCCAGCACTGCCCTGGGCTGCCTGTCCCAGTCCTTTCAGTGAAGATATTTTGCCTAAAATCCAATCTAAACCTCCCCTGGTCCAACCTGAGGCCATTTCCTCTTGCCCCTGTTGCCTGGGAGAAGAGACAAAAGGTATCATGGCCTTAAAATGGCAGCAGTTGCCCAATTTTGCATCTTTTGCAAGACATGAGAAGCATCTTTACCTCCTGAGCTGCCAAAGAGAAGCATCTTGTCTCAGCCCTGAGTTTCTCACAGGTGGGACAAGACTTATCCAGAGAAAAAAGCACCTTGATCAATACTTTGGGGAGACTCAAAAGGAACAAGTTCAAGCACCCAGATTTGGGCCCACAGCACAAGAGAGAAGCAAAAGGACTAAACTTCTGAACTAACTTCTGAAGAGGTCTGCTTGGGATACAGAGAAGAAACAGGAGAAAAAAATTGCAGGAAAATGAGACTTGGGGATGAAAATTCCTAGTCTTTGAGTCTTGGATAACAGGTGCCTACATCACTTCCAACTCTGAAGAACCATCACTTTTTTAGGTGTACCCTTGATTTCTATTAAATATCTCAAACCTATTCTAAAAATGCACAGGAAATGATGGGAACCAAATAGCTACTCCCAGACAAAACACCTCTTCTAAATCAAATCCCAATCTATATGTTTTTGTACAAGCCAGCTCCATAACAGGCACAGTCAATAAGGCATTTTTAGATATCAAAAAACGAAGAAACTTCTACAAAATTCTTACAATGGATGTTTTGCTGGTCATTTAATAACAATTCTCTCTTTAATTTAGCAGTTAAAGTGAGTAATAATCACCCTCCGTGTCAATAAATATCCCAAAGGCAGTTTACAACTCACAAGGCTGTCAGCAATGACCACGGCCTCTCACAAATCTACCTAGTGCTGAAAAGACAAGCCACAGGTTGAGCCCATTAGAAACAACAGCAGTAGTCTGGAGAAAAATTCTGGAAGGAGGAATTGCGATAAAAACTACTGGGGAGATTGATGCTGTGAAATTTAAAAAGGATTCTTTCATTTTGCTGCTTATATTGCTTTTGAATAGAATACAACACGGTTAATGCAGGATTTTGGTATCTGCCTCGTAGATTTTTGTGTGATATTTGTTCAGAACCAACCCTTCTTGTATCAGGTTGTAAATAAACTCTTCCATGACTTCTTTTTTATGAACTGATAGGCTTATAAATTTTCTCTTCATCAGCAAATGAAGGCATACTCAGCCACCTACTTTTATCCTATCATCCTATATACCCATTCTTGAGAAACTCCATTAAATCTTTGATGTATTTTCTAGGACAATTTCCAGTGCTCTGACCTTCAAGTCCAGCCACATCCAGAACCCCAAACAGAAAAGTTGGCCATGAAGACAACACAGGAGTTCCTATTTTGAAAACTGGCCAAGGAGAAACAATGTTTTTGTAGCAAGTGAAAACTTTGCACCAAAAGATGAGGAGAGCTAGAAATCCAGCTCCCCAAACTGCTGCCAGGATATGTGAGGCAAAAATGAGGTAGTGATAAAGGATTATTATTCTTCACTGTTATATACAAGAGTCTCTGGAGATTCCTATCAGTGGCACAACAGGATATAAAATGTTATGTCTAATCTGATTGATTTAAAGTATATTTCAATTTGCTTATTAGATACATTTGCTGAGTCCCACAGCCACAAGCCATAGGAAATGCTTTGAGCGTGGAGGAACAAAACAAGGCAGGGATTCCTTGGAAAGCCATCTTCTGCCATGACCTCCTCCCCCACTGGTCTCCTGCACAGTTGCACAATAATTTCAGAGCAGCTCTGAGTGGGATGGTCACTCATTTACTGGGATCAAGCTTAACCTAACTCCAGCACTGACTATTCCCATGTCTTTACCATCAGCAAGCTTAGCAGGAGGAGAAAAGCAATGGGGAAGGAAGCCTGCTCCTGCTTTTTAAAAGTAATTAATGGATTAAATCTGAACCCACTCTTCTCTTGAGGACACATGCTAGAGATTGAATATAAAAGGAATAATAATGAAAGGAATGCAGAGCTTCTGCTAGATCAGACTCAAAAGTTCAGCATTTCCTTAAATCGAGTGTTCCTGCAGTTCTTAGCACCCACACAAAAGCAGTGGGGAGCCTGCTGTGTGTACCAACATGAAGGGGTGTATTTAACCCCTCTGAAACATTGAGAACAGTTTGGGAACCTCATTCCACAGCAAAGGTGAAAAGGGGATGACATTCAGGAAAATCTACCAGGAAAATGAAATAAATGCAGTACGTGTCCAGCTACAGGGTTTTCATTTGCTTTTCCAGATTTGGAGACAATAGCAAAGATATATTTGCCTAGTAAGGGTCCGTGAGGGAAGCTATTTTTTCAGAAAACTTGCAATTTTGAGTGGGAAGGAAAGGATAGGGAGAGAGGGGAAGGTTGCTACTCATGAAGCATGTGATTATCAGATGTTAATCATCTTCCATGTAACCTCTGCACAGACTTGTGGTTCATGAAACACAAACAGCAAGTGAACTGACTATATCAGTGTCACACAAATTGATTGCCAGTTGCAGAATAAGAAAAAGAAAACTGTCCCTAAATAAAGGAAGAAACCATGCACACACACATCTAAATCCCCATTGTAGTATTTTTCCTGCTTGCACCTCCCCCAAAAAAATGGAAAAGGAAAAAAATTCCAGGTTTATAGATTAGTTCTGGTGCAGCCCTCAACAACAGGAGTTTGTCAGTTCATTCTCCACCATTTAAAACAACTCATCTGCTTTCCTTCACCTGTAATTTTGCAGGCTTGTAGCAAAATTAAGAGAAATGGTATTTTCTCCCCTAAAATACCAGGCATGAGTAGTGTTTTTCATATAGCTCCATTCCAGCAACTAGGTTTCCATAGTATCCAGAGACTAAAAAAAGCCAACAGGCTTCGGAGAAATTAATTTTAATATAATGTCTTCTGGTAATTGCCCAACTATACCACTAAAATGGCATTTATTTGTTTGGTGTTAGTTTTAACACCTAAGCTCAGCACCTAAGAGCTAGAAATGGAGGAGATGCATTATCCCTGTGTTATTTGAAGAGAGGATGGACAGATTTCTGCAGGAGTGAAGACCATCCGGAGCTGTGCTTTATGTGAGTCACGGGATGGCCAAGATGGCTGGATGCCACTGGATGGCTTCTAGGTGGCCAAGAACTGGCTATTTACACTAAGCAGCTTATCTTTATACAAATTTGCTATTTTTAGAGGATTTTGTAGTAGGAAGTCAGGGAAATAGTGGATTTCATATTTGCTACAAGTCAGAAAGCTCCCTGTGGATATCTCCACACTCCACAGACAGTCCCGGGAGCTTTGGCAGAATCCCTCAGGATAGAAATGTTAGGAAATTCTCCTAAAATACTGTGGCATCCAGGCCAAAATGCCTTAAAACTGAAAATGGAGAATTGAATGGACACAGAGCTAATTCTGGCTGTTGCTGCCATTATCATCACAATTCCAAATCCTCCTCTCAAAGAAGCATTAAAATCAGCTCTGAGTTTCAAGGAGGAACTCGTTACATTTCTGGGAATCAGGCAGATATCACCATTTTCTCTTGCACCTTGGGGCACAAGTCCAATACGCGCCTCACGGAGAGTCAAGGCTAAAGGATAATCCTTCCCAGTTTTTCTGACAGCCTGGAAAGCAAAGTGTTGTCATTCTCGCCTGTTCTCCAGTCTTATTTTAAAGCATATTATTTGCTTATGTGGGAATAACTGGGAATAACTGAGCTCTTCTAAGAACCAAATTATTTTTTGTCTGCCCATTTCCATCTATGTCAAAATGGTAACAGTCTTATTAGGGTATTTTAAAAATTAAACAAGATTTGTTTCTCTTTTTTGTGATCACATTGGGCACATTTGCAATAGCATCACTTCCTACGGGTTAGAGGATGCGTGGAAAATACAGATAAAAAGAACAATCAAAAATAGTTTTGCACAGTGGGCTTTTGCAGATCCAAAGCACTTTGAAGGCACAATAATTTCATTCAGCTGCCACCATCCACTAAAAACATAAATTAAGCAAACAAAACAAACAAGCTCAAACCCTCATGCTCTGAGTTTAGGTGGAAAGAAAGTAAAACACTTCTCCATCAAGTGAAAAATTAATGCACTTGGTCAGGTGCTGCACAGATACCTCAGACTGTTCAACACTTGTGCCACAGCTGCTCTTTTCCCAAGACCCCATTGTCCCAACTCTCCAATACATCTGTAGCTACACTAAAGCAGGAGAATTCCAAAAGCAAAACAGGAAGAAAGTTTTCTTTGGACTCTGGCAGCTTTCATTCCAAGAAGTGTCAGGGGCTTGCTTGTGCTTAATAGACCTCATTTACAGATGTCACCAAGAGGATGATGAGGAACTGGTTAGCAGAAATAAGCTTTTTTTCTCTAATGGTTGATTAAAGCTATGTGTCAATTAAATATACAGATTTGAAATAGTGGTGCCCAGACTAGGAATGTGTGTGTGTGTGTGTAAATATATATGTAAGTAAAATCCTGGAATGGGTTGGGTTAAAGACCATCTAGTTCCAATCTCTTGCCAGGGACAAGGAGTCTCTGTATAGAAGCTCCAACACTGCAGTGCTGCTGCAGCTCTGACAAATCCCTCACCATTATAAAGATGTTTGTGGAGTTGAACCAGAACCCAGAGTAGGTGCTGTCTAGGAACAGATCAGCTCCAAGCCTGGTTGTTCTGCCAAAGGCTCCCTGGATGGGCAGGAGCAGCAGCCAAGCTGGCAACACAAAACTCACAAATTAATGTGGACCTCACTCTGCTGGTCCACCAAAAAGGGCTCAGTGTGAGAGCTAAATACAACACTCAAAAATGTCCTAATAATGTTGGGTTTGCTTTCTTCCTCCTACACACAACACTCTTATGAAGCACTGCATCAAGCTGGTGTCCACACTTCTGGGAGGAGATGAGCAAACTTCCAGCTGCCATGTGATAATCCCTGTTAATTTTAACAAAGCCTCCATTTTTTTCCAAGGGAAAAAATTTATCATGGTCCCCATGAGCCTGTCTGCAAAAAAAAAAAAAAAATTTAGATTTCTATCTGGTGGTAGGCAAGTGAGCAAAGTTCTCACTAGAAATAAGAGAAAATGCAGCCACAGGGTAATTAATGAAGATTGTCTAAAGATGGGAAGGTTTCTCTATTGCTAAAAGGATTTAAATCAGTAACAGCTGCCTTTGCAAAACCACTAATTCACCCAGCCACTGAACACCAGTGTAAGACATAACACTGCCAAAAAGATTCATCATTACTGTAGTCTAAGTTACAATAAAGTTAAAAGTTTGCTTCCCACAGCAGTTTTGAAGTTTGTATAAAGTGATTACTGGAATAAAACAAAAATGGAACCTATTGCTAAATATTAATCTGAAGTTATTTGTGTGTGCAGGTGTGTATTTTCAAAAGAAGAAAGAAATCCAGATCTTTTAAATGCCTCCCTAAATGCTTATTGCTATTTCTTACATACAAAGGACAGATATCTTTAACACAATGATAAAATAATGCTGTCTGTAATAAAATGTCTATCTTCCACCTATAACTACTGAAAGTAAGTTTGTACTAGGAAACTGTGCAAAATCTTGAGGGTAAAGAAATACAGGCAGTTAAACTATAAACCATTTTGCATGTTTTAGTACAAGTACCAACTGAAGAATTCTGCAGCAAAACAATGACATTTCTTCTATTCCCATCTCTGGGTTTGAGCCTCATATTAAACCTTGAATTTTGCCCTTTTTTTTTCTTTAATGAATAATTCACCAGTTTTATCTAGTTTACATTTTAACTGGAATGTAAATAAGCAGCCATGTTATTCTGAAGACAATAACACTTCAATTTATCTGGAAAAATAAGAGATTTTTATGGCACAATAATGCAAACTGCGATGCCTCATTTAGAGAACAAATGGATTGTTCTGGTAAAATATTGCAGAATTAACTTTGCTTTCTGAGTATTGATATTGTAACATTATTGTTTGCATGACATGAAAAATCCCCACGTGCCACATCATGCAACACCTGCACAGCAGCTGCACGCTCATGGGGACAACAAGAACAAATAGTTAATAATCCACTGGGGGTTCATTGAGGAAGACAGTTTATATCCCACCACACTAAAATCCCCAAACACCTCGCTATTCCGAGTTAAAATAAGCCTTCCAGTTTAAGGGATGTCTTTATTCAGAGGTGGTTAGGTTTGTGTATGCCATCAAAGCAAATCTCCCAAGAAAGAACAACCCCAACTTCAAGAATACTTTAAGTCATGTTTCAAGGTAGAACTCTGAATTTTTACAAACTTGAAGAGGTGTAGCATGGAAATCCAGTCACTGATGAGTTATCAATGACCTACAAAGGAATTCATCATGCTTGTAGGTTTTTTTCATCCCTTTCTAATGGAAATTGCAATTTTTAGGTTGGCCTAATACGGTTCTTGACTTTCATGTCTTTTTGATCAGGCAGGTATCAGGATTCAAGAAAGCATCAACTAAAATAGTGAAAAATAACAAATAGGGCAAGCTGTACAATCTCAGTTCTGACAACCAACCCATAACCATCCTTCTTTTCTGATTGTTCATCAAAGCTAAGAAAAAAATCACACGAATTGGCATCCATTGAATTGCTTATGAAAATCCACATCTAATGAGAGCTGTCTCTACCTCACTCCTTCAGCTCTAAAACTACTCATGCACTTTTCCAGCACATTTGCCCTGTGCTGTCTCCAGGAAAGCCACTACACACTTTACAATTTTTATCACAAAAAGCACGACTGGGTTTGAAGCAAGGAGAAAAACCACACACAGTCAGAAATTTCCATGGAGACTCTGTGAACACTGTTTCCAAGGGCAAGTGTAATGTTAATCTCTGAAGTCTCGTGTTAAAATTAATTGTACAGGTTGGACAAATCAGTATCACGTGGCTTTTCTGAAAAACTGCAGACTTGGTAAAAACTCAGCCGTATGATACAATGCCAGCTGTTCCAGGTAATTCCTACTCCATTTATCTGCTGGAGCAAGACAACACCTTTTCTTCCTTTTCTGTACAGATCTGTTATCTGTTCTGCTCAACGTGCAGCCACTCCAAACTTGAATTATTAATGTGCTTCATAGCTGGTATTCAAGTTTTACCCCCTTCAGAAGATTCCAGACCACAACTATACCAGAAGAAATGAAGCCCTGTCTTCTCCTACCCTCATGATCTCTCCTGCTCCCAAAGAAAGGATCTATCTTCCTGTCAAACCTGTCTGTCCAGAGTGAGGTTCCCCTCATCCCCATGACCCCAAGCCACCAAACCTCCCCAAGCAAAAATGAAACATCTGCTCTCCCTCTCATTTTGCCCCCTGCCAAACTGGGCTCTCTCTTCCCTAAAGCCTGTCGCCTGCCACAAGTGTTATAAATGGGACTAATTAGCATCCTCGTTGCCCATTAACTCTTTTATTATTCAAGTGACGTTTATGATAAATGCATTATATTACTTACAAATGGTTGAGGTGGCACTTACACACAGCAGCATAAACTTCAGAGTCATGGGAGAAATCATTTAGCAGCGAGGCAGACTTACTGCACCAGGGATGGCAACCACGTGAATTTAAATCCTCTCAGTTCAACACAAGAAATAAAGGAGTTTGGCATTCCTAGAAGGGCAGGTGGACTTCTATTTCTATTTCAACAGCAGTGTCTTTGCATCCCTGTAAATACCTTTAAAGATGGCTTTCTCTAGCCAGCCAGTGCATCTGTGCACTGCATGTTGGTCATAAAACAGAAAAAAATCCTGCCTTTCTCCACCAGAAAAGTCTCCTGCAGCAGCAAAGTTGGCACTTCTCAGGATTGTCATATCCTCTTAATTAAGTTGCAAAATTCAGAACGGAGTAACCCCGATGAACATAAATTACACAGAAATGGATTTGATTTGCATGTAATAATGGCTTCTTTCAGAACTAATTACAAATATGCTGGAGTATGGATTAACGTCCTCCTGATTCAGCACTGTATGTGCATGTTTAACTGCTCTTCTAAGCTAAGGCTAGGAGTAAATTGTCTAGACAATTAATTATAATTCTTCTCTCATTTGCCAAAAAACCAGTAAAGCTTTGTGCAGAATCAGTTACCCAGACTTCTTACACCCCTTCAGAGATCTCAAAAAAAAATCCATGGGCATATTTGTCATTCCGTAATGCTCTCCATTAAATTGCACATTATTCACCATCAAATCTGTCTGTGCAACCTGCCAGTACACACTATTCATGCTTCCTGTGGATTAAAAGCCTAACAAGAAACCCACCCCTAAAAAGAAAGCCTTGTTTTAAATCCCCACCTCAGAGGAATAAGGACAGTTTGGGAAGGATGCTTGCCCAGGGCACACAGCAGTTCCATTTGGAAGCTGGTCTTTAACGCTTTGCTAAACGCTTATTCTTAAGTAAACAAACAGTAAGGGAAATGTGCTCTAAGACAGAGATAAAAATGCACATCTATTTACTTTAGAAGCCTGCAAAGCCTGTTCTTTCATTGCTACAGTGTGAGGAAGTGCTGCAACTATTTAAATTCAATCACCATGGGAGTTCAACGCACACTCCAAAAAAAGCTGCATGTTATACCCTCTCCCGAAGGCAAAAGCCAGCTCTGCAGAAATAAACGTTGTAACACCAGGAAATATTTAACCAAATCATGCACAAGCCTGAAGAAGAACACATAAAATAATGGAAAATCAATAGATCTTACAGACAAGGCTTGATCAATCCATCCCAAAAGACCTGTTTTCAATACCTAGTTTCACAGAGCCACAGCATCCGTTTGCTGGTCATGAAAAGGTTGTGGGGGAAAGAGGAAGAAAATCCCAAATCATGATTTTGCTGCAAACTGCCCAGCAACACTCAAAAGGAAAACCAACTATTTAAATAAAACCTAAAATACCTACTAAAAATCCAAACATGATGACATTTTTGGCATGAATGAAGAAAGTATTTAAATATACCCGTTTTATAAAGTAATTTATACTGCAATAACATCCATTGCTTATTTTTTTGCATTTACAGTGCACTGTTGGAAAAATTCAATTTCAAGCCAAAGTAATTTGCTTTATTCTCCATGGTTACTAAACACCACTAGACCACGGATATTTCTGAGTGCAGAAATAGTTGCATTAAAAGTCATTAATTTTGGTTAGTCTCTGAAAATATTTAGAAGAAACCAGAACAGATAGCCTACAGTAAATATTGAAAACCATGTAAATTTCAGTAATTCAAAGAAGAATATGACCTCCCAACTATCTCTGATAGTGTGTTCCCAAAGAACAAAAAGAACAACCAGAAAATTCCCGGCCAGCCTGACCACTGTTGTCTGTCACTGCTTCCCTAAATGCTGCATGAAGTTTTAAATTGATCAGGTGAAGCACATTACTGGTGTTAGACCACTGAACTTGCTGCTCAGAGGCATCCCACACTTTTTCCAAAGTCAATTCTCCAACAGGAAGATCACGCTTTCCCCAACAGAGCACTGAGAATCAAATTTCAGGATCTCCTACCTCGATCAAAAAGTCTCCAGTTCTCAGGCCAGCTTGCCATGCTACTCCCCCTTCATCCACAGATTCCAAGTACTGCAAAGCAGGAAAGGCTGGAGTTGGGGTGAATTCTTCAATTGGTGTGTCAGCTTTAAAAATAAATACCACATTAAAAAAAGAAAGTTATGGAGTGCTTGCAAATACCACTTGACTACAGGCCTATCATTGGCCATTCCAATTTAGAGTTAAAAAATGGTGGGTGCTAAAAGTGAGAGGAATGTGCCTCAGAGGAGAGCAGGATGCTGGGGACAGAGTGAAATCTCCCTGCAATAGCAATCCACAGGTCTTCCTCTACTGACACAAACCAAACCAAGCTGCACGAGGCAATAGCCGGACCCTGAGTATTCCAGGATATTCGGTGTCAGTTCAAGTAACCCTTTTGTGTGCCTGGCAAAATGCTTGTAACTCTGGCAACATCCAACTGAAAATGAATTATGTACTGTAGCCAGAAGAGAGCATCTGGCCAAACTGGGGAGGGTGGGTTTGGGTGGCAAAGGATGAAAAAGATCAAACAGAATTGGGTTTTTTTGTTTTGTCCTTCTAAATTGAGATGTACATAACAAAGAAAAGACCAGAAGAAATCACTTTTTAGGACAGGAGGCACAGCTGGCCCTGTGACAGCCCTGCCTCTCCCTCTGTGTCACGTACACACACACACACACGGGCAGGAAAGTCCTTGGGTCTTTCACCTGAGGTGCCCTCGCTGCTACAGAGAAAATCTGGGGGAAATTGTTGGGCTCACACAGAGGCTCAAAGCACTGAGAACTTGCAGCAAGGCTCA
Organism: Atrichornis clamosus; assembly: GCA_013400975.1. Lineage (NCBI taxonomy): Eukaryota > Metazoa > Chordata > Aves > Passeriformes > Menuridae > Atrichornis > Atrichornis clamosus. The sequence goes on from WBMZ01012760.1 coordinate 147,375, forward strand.
GCGAGAAGGCAGAACCTTTGGCTTTCCCACCACAACTCCAAACATTTTGTCTGGCTAAAGCTGGGAAAGCTTTAACAACCTTGAAAATCTGCGGTGGCAGCGGTTGAGGGGTGGGGAATGGGGACAGCAAAAGCCGTGTCCCAAGAATGAAGACATGGAATAATTTTCATGCTCAAGCAAGGCAAGGGAGAACCCATGTAAAATGAGGGGGAGCAGGAGATGGGACATACCATCATATCTATATATTTTTTTTTAATACAAAAGGAGCAAACTGCACTGAAAGTTAAAAAGCAAAGCATTAAACAGAATGCCTTTTTTAACTCTTAGGAATGCCACTATTGCAGATTTTAGCCTACAGAAAAGTACCATGCAGCTTAACGTATGAACAGCTTTAAAAATGAGCACACTACAGGCCATGCAACATACGTGCAGCTTCTAGAGAGATAAAAAAAGATCATATTTTCATACAAAAACTGCACCAATGTCACCTTGCAGAAGATCCACACCTATTTTGAACAAAACATCCCTCTCTTGTCTATTCCTTGTTGCAGCCCTATTTAATTAGACTGACATTTGAAATAAAGAGGCAGTTTTTATAAGGAAAGCAGGTTTCCCCATAGTTCAGCAAACTGCATAACAAAACAGATTCATGACAAAATACTACATACACCAGCACAGGAAAAATACAGACAAAACTTTCTCCCCCCAAAACGATTATGCAGTGCTTCTCCTATGTAAAAATGCAAACTGCTTCAGAGAGAAGCCACTAAAACCCATCGGAGTAGTATAGCATACAGAGAACCCTGTTGTCTAGCAACCAAGTGCACCAAGAATAATTCCTGCTTATATTCCGAGATGTATAAATTTCTTCATGCCACTGCACATCTCACACACACACACACACACACACACACAGAAGCACATACCTTTTGCCCCTCTGAGCACAAATCCAAATCCTTCATTGTCTTTTTTCTGCAGGACCACTGCCTTTTCTTCTATTATGCAGTCACTGTAGAGAGAATTCCGAGGATAGCGACCATTATTACATCCCTTCATCACCACTGTAGTAGCTGCTCCTCCAGTGTGCAGGTTCATCATCATCACAGCCCGTTAATCAAATAATATTGCAGTAACCAAGCATGGGAAAATATAGAACAAATAGCAGCGAGGGGAAGACAAAGACTGAGCTTGATGATAAAAGAGAACATGACAAAGCAACTTAAAAGGAATAAAAAAGGCAGAGAGGAAAAAGAAAGAAGAAGAAATCATGCATGGTGGTTTGTGTTCTATATGAATGACTGAATGAACATGTGATCATGTAATCTGTGGGCTAGCTAGGACTCTAAAAGGAAAAAAAGTAAGTGAACTGAACGACAGTATCATTAATAAACTCCTCAATCGTGGATGTACCAGATGCATCTTCTAGTGAAGCCAAAATGAAACCAACCAGAAGAAAAATGAGGCAGCATTTTAAATTTAAAGATAATAAATTATGATTTTATATTAGCTAACTAAAAGGCACAAATATATTCTGAAAGCTATGCCTTGCATCAAAAGCCCTTTTTCAATCCTATTGAATGTTGCATGCTGCAAGAATCCCACATGATCATCTGACAGCCTACAATGCTAACAACGTGCAGCTGCCTTGGCGTCATCAAGCACAAATTTCCACAGCATCAAGGATCTGCATAATTGAAATAGTAACAAGGCATGCACAAGCAGGAAAACACATTTTCTAAGGAATATTTCCTGTCTTCTGATAAACAATTAATATTATAAAACAAGGAGATGGTGTAAAGGACTATTTATGTAAGCAGTATTCCCTTAAAGAGAAAGTAGCCTCCGGAATCTCACTGTCATTGGCTAAGATAAAAGTAGAAGGTAGATGAAGAAAATGCACAAAATACACAATAAAATGAGACCTTTCAGATACAAGGAATGATCTTTATACCCCTTAAGTTGTTTAGTTTCTGTCATTAAACATGAGTTTACTAAAAATAAGCTCAAAGAAAAAAAAAAAAGAAAAAAGACAAAAAAAAATGTTTGTATGCTCTTTTAGGTACCAAATCATTGCACAGCACGAGTTGCAAGACATTCTTTGGAATAAAGGCAGTGCCAGGGGTTAAGTTCATGAATTGTGAGAACTGCAAACTATGGTGCTTTAAAATACCTACAGGACTAGTTCAGATAGGAAGAAGTATAAGCAAGTTTTCTTTCCCTGATATTTTACTGGCCAACTTCTGTTGCCACTGGTCTCGTGCAGAATCCAGTCCCCAAGGCAGGGAATTCAGTGAGAGACCAGATCTGCCTCAGGACCATTAATAATCCCCAGGGGGAGGCGGGAACTAAATAAAGAAAAATTGGTGTGACCTTTTTTATTTAAAGCTCTGAACAAAGGAAGGAAGGATGGTATCAGGACACCAATGGACAGCCTCCAAACTCCAGATTTTTCGTGCATCACAGACTATCCTTTTGGTGCCTTTCCAACTCTGCGGGACAAAACTTCCCATAGCTGCTGAAGCGATGATGTAAGTCTGTCTTCCAAATTGCAGAGTATTTAGCACCACACATGAATTAAAACTGCCACAGTGGTGACTTTGTGGGCAAGAGATGATCTACCAACCGCTTTTGCATCTCTCAACTTACTATTATTTCCTGTATCATTCAGACATTACCTTTTCACATAATTAATACCCCTGCTGTGGAAAGGATATAATTAGAAAATGTCTGTTTCTTGAAAAAGTCCGACACACTCCTGCTCAGGGATATTGGGATGGGATAGAATCTGCAACTCTCAGGGCCCATTGAAGCTCTCCATCAACGTCCTGATGTTCTAGTAGCTGACTGATCCTGCCAGTGTAATGCCTTATTTCCCTCATTTCACCATCACATTTTCAAGGTGGGGCTATGTATTTATCCACTGAAGAGTCAACATCATTATTTTTCTTAATACTTGGTCAAATTAGTAAAACCTATTTCCTTCAAGTTTCGTTGTAACCCATCCACAGCCTTATAGAGGTTAGAAGGCAACTTGTGAGAAGCTAATCGTAAAAAAGAGTTTGGTTCAAAGAATCCCCCCGTCTCCCCTCCCCAAATCCCACTCTTGTGTCAGTTCATTACCATACAGAATTCAGAAGTTTATCAGCTCAGAAAACTCAGGATCAATTCACTTGATCTTCACCCAAAAAAAAATAGGCATCCAGGGTCCTTCCAGAGCCAGCTAGTGATTTGGAAGGGCATTTTTGGGCATTTCCAAGTCATGCTTACTTCAACTAAATGTGCAGATCTATGACTGTTCAGATTAAAGGTATAAAAACCACCCCTGATTTTCTTCTCGTGTACAGCACATCTATTGCATAAACCACCCAGTTTTATACTTCGGTTTAGATACTGAAAGTGGGAATACTAAACCGCCAAATTTTTACAAAGTTTTGCAAGTCTACACACAAGGGGGAGGTGAGAGGGAAGGCAAGGAGAAGCGCAACATGAGTTTTGGTAAGAAAATGCACAATCTGATCTCTATTATTTGACATATGCATCTTACTAACACACGGTTTCAGTCATGTACCACATAAAGAAAACAACATCACAGTCTGAAAAGTAAAAATGTGGGCTAGAAAAAATCAGATGTGTAGCCACTGCTTCTCATTTCTGTACTAGGAGAAGGGAACCTGCAATAATCTTATGGCAAGAGCAGTTTAAACTTGTTAAAGCAATCACAGGAAATAAATTGATTCTCCACACACATCCCAGTGCTGCAGAGCCGAGAACCAGCAGCAGCAAAAGGGTGGCAGACAGACAGGCACACAAAAAATGAACTGAATTGCAACCCCTTCTCCCAGCAAACTTTGCATTCCCCAGAAAAGGGTGCAGAAGAGAGGGAAAGTTTAACCTCTGACTGCTTGCAGTGCTGCTTTTTCGTTCTTCGCCGTGCCAGGGTTCTCTGTGCCAGCCAGGGTGGACTCTCCGCTGAAGGTCTGTTCACAGTCCACCTGCTCCTGGCAGGAAAAGTGGTGCCAAATGCAAAAGTAGGTCAGAATTTCTCCCCATGAGCCTTCTTGGCAGCGTCTCGTTGATCCTGGAGGTGTTGTGAGTACTTAGCAGCAGAACACTGGGTACAGCAACCAGTGACAAATGAAGGTGACATTACATAGGAGCCTGCTCAGAGGCCTGAGCTCAAGCAAGAAGAAGAGTCATTCCTTCCCAGACTCTTTCAGTACAATGCACAGCTCTGTGTGAGGCCAGACAGTCCCTGTTATCTGTGATACACCAAATTTCAGGAGGGAAAATCCCTGAAGTCCATTTCTGTCCCATCCCAAACCCAAATTAAAGAGCATCCATTTCAGAGACGAGTTCTCAGAATATTACCAGCTCCATATTATGGTAATAAAATGAGTAATTCTAAAATCAATAGCTCATTACTTAAATATGGCACACACTACTTTGACTTTGGGCTGTGTAGGGCCAAGATTCATTGCATGCAAAGTTAAATGCAAAAGAGATCCTATCAAATGCAGAATATTTCTGCATGGAGCACAACCATAAAAACTTCAGGCCAAAATAACAGTCAGTCTAAATCTTTGCTTTATTCAAGCAGTAAATATTGGAAAATATACTTGTTCATCAGTTCATGGAGCTTCCTTAACAATGGAAGGCTCAAGAATTGTGCAGAGCTGTTTTCATTTCCATAACTTTACAGACTCAGCAATGGAGGAAGGGAAATACAAAGGTTTGCCCATGGTCACACAGACATGGGAGTTTTGGACTCAGCACTGTTGCACATAACAACCATTATTCGTGTGGGCTTTTCAAAACAGCACGGATTTCTGCTTTGCTAACAGCCCATTAGGATAACATTTGAGGGAGGAAGAAGAAATGTCAAGTCCTTCATGAAGAACTGTATGAAGAAAATAAAGGTTGGAGTGCAGGTTCCTGATGGATGCAGGCCCATGAAACCTGGATTCCTTTTCTCATCTAAAGTAACTACACCCTATCTTAAAGCATGACTTATTCCACAAGTTAAAATGCTAAATTACAGAGATGGAGACTGTCAGGACTACAGGATGTGTTTAGGCAAGTTTGTATCAAGTGTATCATTGCTGATTTCAATCTGAAAAACAGCACGTAGAGTACCCTCCCCTGAAAATTATCATCATTATCTGGAAACAAAAGTGGTTATTTGGTGTATTATCAATCTCACCTAAGGCAGAGAAAAAATGAATTTAAATAGGAATTATTTTCCTAATTCTCTGCAATCATGCATCCCCTAGAAATGTAACCTAACCTTTTCAGCTTCAGCAAACCAGGCTACAACCATCAAAGGAAGGAAAGTTATCCAAGAGATCACACAGAAGAGCCAAACAGCCAGAGCTGGAACCAAATGAGCAGCCCCTCAGCCCACAGCCCCCTGAGTCAGATGACTTGCTCTGCCCTCGAGTGACAAGTGACTCTGTCCAGGTTCACTTCTTTCAGCTGGCCAAGTAAATCTAAACCTCTTCAATTAGCTCTTTTTCCTCTCCTCAGCACTCTTGCAATTGCAATCTTTTGTAAGATCTACCGAGTTCACAGCTAGATACATCATAGAAGAATCAAATGCTCTGCCAGGTGCGATAAAACAATATCTAAATCATTCCCTAAATTTATATGCAATGTCTGGAAGCAGTCACACTAATTCCTGTCAGGCTAAGACAGCCAATCTATGGTGGTTATGTTCAAGCCCAGAGAATGGCATTTGGGAAACCCATTCAAGAGGAGGAGCTCTTTGTCCGTGTTCTGACAATCAATCCCGTTAAAGGCACATCAAAAATATTCTCTCCCGTTTTTGGGAAGTAACCTGTCCAGACACCGTATAAAATGGAAATTATGTCTACAGCAAATCTTATTGCAAGATGTAAAAAACTTCCAGTGGGAAAACATTTCCTGTTATTGCTGGAAGGGGTCAACTTTACAATTTATAGTCAACTACTCTAATGACTTCAGCAAAATTGGCTAATCTTAGTAATTAAGGCCTTCAAGATTAATGAAGACTCTGGATGTGATTGCTCAAGTTTCCCAGGCATTGATCATCCACTTTTAGGTCTCACACAAGAGCTCTCAGAGCTCTCCTGTGACAGGCACAGCAGCAATCGCTTGTTCAAGAGGTAGCAGCTACCCCAGGGAGTGAGTTCCGTGCACAGCAAATAGAAAAATGCACAGAATATCCCTAAAAAACCCACTGACAAGCCAAACAGGAACAGGGGGATGCAGCCAACCATATATTCAAACTGACAGTAACCTCTCTGTTCATAGAATCCTAGAATCCCATAATGGTTTGGGTTTCGGCTTACTCTGTCCAACTGATTAATCCTGATTTCAGTCATATAACACAAGGCTAAATGATTTTCCTTTGGAACATATGTTTATCTGGAAGGTTATAGCAAGATGAGTTTGGGAGGAAGAAAATATTTTGAAATAGATGGGTGAGTACCTCAGCACTCTGCTCAGGGAAGAAAGAACCCATCATTGGCATAGAAATACTGGAGAACAGTAAACTTTAAGTTGATAAATTCCTTACTAGGCAGGTGAAGATGGAAGTCCAAGGAGTATGATGGTGGTACAATCATTAAAATACGATGGAGAAGGGATGAACAGAATAACATAGAACTAAACATTCTCCAAGTCGTTTCGCTATTTCACAAAAAAAAAAAAAAAAATTACAAAATCAGAGATGCATATGGAAGTGCATAAACGTTTAGCTCTACCTATGGATTCCAGCTTCACAAGTGCTCTGAAAGAAATTGCAGCATCCAAGAACAATATATTTACTGGCACTGTCAGTGCCTTAATGGCACAGTTGGCACCCAAGCAAAAAAAAAAACCCCAAAAACCCAGAGAAGAGAGAAAAGATCACCATTACCTCTCCCTGCACTATTTTCCTCTCTGGCTTTATAATTTGTGGCAAACAACTTCAAATTGCAATAGAAAGGACTTGTTCTACTTTCTCCTTGCTGAACTTGGCACAGCCAGGTCTTCCTCAGCTGGCTATATTCAGGCCAAATAAAGGAATAGGAAAAGAGGAAAGGATGCTCCAGCAACATTCCCATAACATTCCTGTATTCATATATTTGTCTTTCCAATCTCCTGCACCAGTGCTGTTTCTCCAGAGTTAGTAAACACCTCGCAGAGCTCTTTGATCATGAGAACAGCAAGGCTGCAGATTTTGCTTTGAAATTTGTTGATGAAAGAGGGATATGTCAAACTGTAGCATCCTTTAAAAGACATTCAGATCTTCTCCACTTCCGAGTCTGTACTCCACAGTGAAGGAACCACAGACTCCAGTAAATCCTGGCAGGGCACAGAACTTCTTCCACCTACAAAAGGTGTTTCATTCACACTTCTAAACAAGTAATCAAGCTTCTTCATTGGATTTTGAACACTTGCTACTTGGGGTGAAAAACGAGCAGTTCTTCACTAAATCCCCAAGCCCACCAATGTCAGCCATGAAGTGACTCAGTAAGAATTAGGAACTCAGAAAGATGGAGCTACTTTATCCAGTCTGAGATTGACAGAGGTGCCCAAAAGATCAAACATCATTACAAAGAAGCAACCTCTGCTGAAGAAAGTAACAGTGCTGTACACTTCAACAGATTTGTGCTGTAGATCTTCACCAAAAAGTACAGGGTTTGAAAGAGAAATGTTAAATTTCATCACAAAAGTGCAAAGCAGTTGCACAATTTCTCTACGTAGAACCAAGGAGAAACTTCTTCTCTCTCTCCCCTCCTCAGTCCACATTCTTTTATTCAGCTTTTAATTACACTTACTATCATATTTTTTGCTGTGCAGGAGAAGAGAGTAGCTAATCTAAAGTAATTCCTTTCAAGTCAATTGGTTTGGCTAATGGTACTTTTGAGTTTTTTCTCTGTTTCCACCTTATGCTGCTGAAATTGTAACAACTGAAGTAAAATATTGATACAGCAAACCAGGGAGTCAAACAACTTTCTGGAAATAGAAATAATCCAGTAAAAGCCTGACTGTATATTATACAGGAATCTCAGGACAGGATGTGTAGGGGATAAAAAAGTCTATGCTAAATTCATAATTCCAAACAAATATATCTATATAGGATACACGTGCACCCATATATATGGATATATTGATATCAATATATAAATGTATATATACACACATAACACAAAGAGTATTTTAGCCTTTTTAAAGAGAAATATTCTTATTCTTTCACATCTGCACTGGCAGAAAACAAAATAGTATGTGAGGGGGGGTGAGGGGAGTGGCAAAATAAAAACCCAAAAGTTTCATTCCTCTATATTAATTAATTTCATTTGTATTTTAAAAATGAACAGTCATTTCAAACACCACACGTGACAAAATAAAAACCAAACACAAAATATGCAGGCAGGAGAGCTTTATAGCTCAGAGTCCTTCAAACCACTGCACACAGATGTTCCATCCATCACATGAATATTTTGGGCTACAGCACACTCCACTTACACCTGACACTTAGCAGCAATTCTCAGGTTTAATTATCAAGCATTTGAGCAGTGGAAGCTTGGACTATGAAAATATTAATATTCATCACTCATGCTATGAGCCTTGAGCAAACAGGCTGTACAAACACTCACATATGTTCAGGTAACCAGAATATTTTTCTTATAAACACTTCAGGTTTGTATTTATCTACCCCAAACCAGCTGCAGTTCCAGCCCCTGATATTGCCACCAAACCACACAGAAATAGGAATTTTCTCCCTAATCATCTTAACATATATTTAGATAAAAGGAATAACAAGTATAGATATTAATAATGCCGCTTTTTCATATAGTTATTTTTGATCAATGATTTTCCAGCTGTTTTTGCTAAAGATGGTCATTATTATCACAGACAACCACAGCACCAAGGAGAGGAACACGGTCAAGGTTATCAAACAGGACAGGTAACAAAGGCAGAACAAGGGAAGTAACTTCAGTCACAATTTGAGTTTAAGAGAAAACAAACAGAAAGTGTTTTATTAACACTTTTAAATTGTGTTGCAAGCCCTTTAAGGTAGCAGTTTGACACCGCAGGTCTCTAAAACAATTACTAAACTCACTGCACATTTTGGTATCAGAACTCCTCCTGCTCAGCCAGAGATTCAGAGTCTAAACAAAAATAAAACTATGAAACAGGAGAAAGAAACTGATGATAACCATGAGTTTCAAATTAGTTTTAAGGGATCCCCCAGGTTTTCCACCACACCCTGGGTGCTGTGATGAGCAGGAGGAATTATCATCCTCCTGTCCTGCATCCCTTGGAAAATAAGTATGGTTCTAACCACAAGAAGTCTGAGTAACCCTGACTGTTCATTTCAGCTTTACAGATACATTTCACTTAAGAGCCTGCATTGTACAGAAGAGTGCTTAAATCAGTGTTAAACACACTGCAAAATTTTATGACAAAACATTTAGTATAAGGCACAAGCAAGTATAAGATTACAAGTAAGTTTGAAATCCTGCCTCAAAACAAATGAGGCCTCAACAAAGGCATAAAGCTTTTCTGAAAACATCTTCTTACATTATTCTTCTCCAAGAGCTTTAAAAATACAGCATGACATTTTGAGCGAGACATTTTGATTTTCTAGGATTTTACAGAAAAGACACATGTAGAGATGTCATGAACTATGGTTTAGTTTTCAAATATCCCTTTAAAAATCCTGACTAAGCACCACTTTATTTTACAGCCTCATTGACATCAGAAAGGAGGTGGCAACTCTACCTTTTTTTTTTTCTGAAATATATTCTCTCTCTCCATTTCTCTAATTGCACTAAGCCCTTGAGTTATTTTAAGTCTACTCCAAATTTTGCTTACCTGCAAGACAGCTTTGAGAAATGTCCATCTTAACAGCTCTCCGGCCTAACAGCATCATCGTTTTCAGCAATTTTGTCAAAGCGTGGCCAGTTTAGCCCAAAATTTTGGTAGCAGTGAAAAATCACTGACTTTACGGAAACCAGTTGGCAAAGAGAAAAAATTCTGCTGAATTTAAATTGGCCATTACTTCTCTGAATGTTGTGAACGTTGAACTGGAACATCTCCCTATTGCCCCTTTACCTTTGATATTCAGCTACAGCTCGTTGGTTGCATTGAAGTATAATTTCTGTAAATAGGAAGCTTTCATTTTCTACGTACTGGAGACGGGGTAAAAATGTTGGTTTTTCATTTCAACTCCATTCAGATGCACAGAGTTTAATTTTAAGTGCATTTCACTTAAAATGGTGGTGTTAGAAGTGTTTACAGGTGAGGTAGAAACCACCTCTGCTAAAGGTACAACTGCTCCCTGAATTGACAGTGCTGCACTGGCCATGCTGCTCCAAAGGATCACACGATCTACTCAGTATCCACCCTGGTTTTCAATTGTAGCACCAAACTCTTAATTCTGTCATCTGTGCCCTTAAAAAATCTAGAGTAATTAGACGACACATGGGTAAGAGTCTTTTTTTTCTTTTTTTCTGAAAATGCAGTTACCACGTTTCCTTAGCGCACATATTTAACGCTCACTGTTCTTCTGCTCAGAAGTTTGCTGTGAAGTCAGTTTTAGTGAAACACTTATCCGTTAAAGCAAATCTTTGTTGATACATTTTGGTCTCAATGAAGCCTTTCTTGGACATGATTTCTCCAGAAAAGGGGATGATGTTTTAGGTCAGAGAGAGCAGGGACGCCCAGCAGTATCACCAGCTACTCAACTGGTGCATCTGCCAGCCATTCCCATGGAGCATCCCCCCCTGCACACCACAACATCCACAGGGATGCAGCGAGCATCTGCCCCTTGGCTCAGGGAAAGAACAACAGTTTGAAGGGACTGGGATGCAGAACTGCTCCGACCACCAGGCTCTTGGCATTCGAGGTGTGGGTTTAAGTCTCTCACGCACACATGGGACTCAAGGCCAGGTGAACAATCTGACACCTTTTTGTAAGGTTTGACTCCAGCTCAATTTACAAAGAAACACAACTCCAGCACATCTGGTTTGGCCCAGAACAAGCAAGGCACCCTCTTTCCAACACCCTCCTTTTGCACAAGGGAAGTGACTGAGCATGAAAATCAACTCCTTTCTTACTTTGGATCATTTCATTTTTTTATGAGGAAGAAAACACATATGTTGCCTGCCAGCCACCCTTAGAATTTGCCTCATAGATCAAATTCTCCAAATGCAACAAATATTTGTGAAAATCTGGCAGGAAAGAGGCGGGGGGTGGGGGGAAAAGGAGTTTTTTAAATCACTGCTGTCATTGGAGGGAAGCCCACAGTGCCAGCCCAGAAGTTATTTGTTCCTCGTGGCCTGCCAAAACTCCCAACTGCATCACTCCCAGTCAGAGGCACCATATGGAGCCTTTGCTCATCTGGTGATTAGGTGAGAGCACGGCAGCCAAAGGGGCCCTGGGGCAGGGAATTAAGTCACTGCAGTGGGGGCAGGGACACAGGAATGGGAAACAGTAGTTATTAGAAACCTAATCATTCCCCTTTTCCCCCAGAAAACCCCACTGGAATCTCCTGTTTTCCTCTGCTCTAATGATGTGGCTCTTGTTTCTAACTAACCCGGTGTCACGCCCTCACAAACTTCTCTCTCTGCATTTCCACTCCTTTTTCTTTTCTAACTTCCTCTATCCTAATTTCTAAAACTTTATCCCCTCCAGGCACAGGACACGGGCTGCTGCTTTCAGCTGTGACATTTAAATCCATCCTGTCCTCCAGCATCCGGCCAGAGGAGTTGCAGAGGAAATCCTGCTGAGTCTGGGAGTACCAATTGCTGTGCAGGAAATGGCACATCCCCCAAATCCCAGCCCCTGCAAGCAGCGTCTTCTCTACCACAGTCACACAGTTAGGCCTGGACTAGCACTGGAGGTAGATCCTAAAAGTTTTTCGGAAAGACCATTTTGATTTCAAATTTGGGAAAGGATGTGTATTTTTTTCAATCATTGATCTTTCTTGTCTAAGACTTATCACTAAAAATTGAGGGAAACATCTAGCCCAGAAAATACCTGACAGATTTTTCATTAGTTACCAAACCATTCATTGCTAAAAGCTGAAATCTTACTGAAATGGTTTAAGCAAACTTCACCGTCAAGGCAGCAAACAAAAATGCACTTACAAGTTAATGGAAACTTTTATCCCTCATTGTATAGTTTCGCATCTCACTGTAATTGTATTAGACTTTAATAGTGCAATTATACTCCAGGTTTAGAGAAAGAAGTACCACAATTCACATGCACACAGACACACACACCCTTTTTACCTCTTATTTTAACAATTACTTTCAATATTTGCTGTAGTCACCAACATAAAAAGCTCCATGGTGGCATCACACAAAAGCAGGGGAGGCAAAGTGCAGAGCTGTTTATTAGCAACTAAAGTAATTTTCATTAGAAATTAAACAACTGTAAATGAAAAACTTCACATTTTACATCTCCACCTGCTCTGCGAAAGCTACAATATGTCAGTTATTGCTTAAATACATATGCAATTTTTCAAATTGTATGAAATTATGTTCTTCGAGTTAATGAGGCACAAGGTATTAAAACTGAGCCACCCTTGCCTTTCCGCCTCGCATTAAGAGCAGGTCGGTGCTATCAGGCTGTTACACTCACAGTTAATTAATGAATTAATTCAGAACAGACAACAGGCAAGTCCAACCAAATAACTTTAGGCATGGAGGAGATCACACACACACAAAACACTTTAGAGGCTTTGTTCCTACAGCTTGGCTGGTGCTGGCTGTTCTCTGTGCCCAAAAGAACCAGGAGTGTCACATCTGCAGAGACCTTCAGTCATTAAAATCTCAGTGAGCTCTCAGATGTAACCACACCTCTGCCTCACAAGGTTCTATTTCATTATAACTCTGAGCACACTCAGGGATTTTTGTTACAAAAAACTGAGCCATGTATACAGGTTAAAAAGTTAAAATACTGCTGGTTTTACTTCTTTCCACCAGAGGAAACCAAGAAATATGTTTAAAATATATGCCTGCAGGTAAGAAGAAATGTAAAATCGCTTTCCACTTATTAACAATCTGTCAATCCCAGAATAAAGTAAGAGAAATTGTGAATTTATTAAGAGTGAACAGCATCTTTTTAAATCCTTACATCCATTTCCTGCAAGAGATCATGTGAACAGTGCAAACTTGACAGGAAACATTAGTACAGTGGCACTGGTGCCCTCCAACAGAAAACAAACAAACAAAAGATCAGTTCATAGAATCCTAGAATGGCTTGGGTTGGAAAGAACCTTCAAGAATATCTGGTTCCAGCCCCAGATCATCTAACCCTGACCCCAGTGCAGAAAATCCGATTTATTCTCTATGTAATAACACTTCTCTCAGTGCCTCTCACTGTTCTGCCTGGGGAGAACCAACGTGAAAATGTGGGAAGCAGGATATAAAATATAACAACAGCTCTTACACACTCCTCCAATTTTTCTGAGGATCCATTTGCCAGGATTTAGTGGATTGCTGCCAAGGAAGCAGCACTCAGCAAGCACATATGCCAAATTCACCACCCCAGGGACACGGGACCACCACAGCCAGGAGAAAATCCCTCTGCTCCCTGTCAGTTTTACATTGCTCATCACTTGCAATGACCAGAATTCCACAAGAAGCTCCCGTCCATTTTAAATATCTATTTAAAGAGATGAGCAATTGCATTTTTCCGGAAGGATTACTTATGTAAAATATCCACATGAAACCAGAAATCAAATCAGAGGAAAGTATTTCTGCATCAAACTGAAAGCTTCCACTATAAAAAGTGTAACTACTGTGCAACACACCTCAAACTAACACGACAGCAGAGCTTAGATCACAACTTCGGGACAAAGGTATCCAACAGGCACATTCTGTGGGGTAAAAAAATTAAAAAATAAAAAGCTCTGCACAGCACACTGAGTTCCAGGGGCAGAGACAGCTTCAGCTGTGCCAAGGAGTCTCTGTGAGCTGCTTAGGATTCAAGATTATGCTGCTCTACCTGACAGTGCAGATGACAGCACCAGCAGAGAATTGCTTGGAAACAACACCTGAGAAGGGTCTCTCCGGGTTTGATTAGGTGTTTGTATGTAAATTGCCTTCTGAAGAATTGCTCCTGCCAGCTTCTACACTCGTGGGACAAGGATGCTGCCACCTGACTCCAAGTAGGGAGATTAGGGTTAATGAATTAAGCTTTTAATTAAGCTTTCTTACACGCACCTCCCAGACTACACCATCCAATTTTCCTCTTTTTCTTCCTCCAGAAAGATAGAACAAAAACCATAAGGCAAATCAATTTGGTCCTGTCATTAACTTTGTGGAAACAAGCCTTTGGAAAAGGTTATTTGTTATCACATTCTCTCCTGAGAGCTCCTTAATGCTGCTGGAGCCATGGGATGCCAAGGAAAGGCACCAGGAAAACTTCTCCCATGCAGGGATTGGTACCATTAGAGTGCTTGGAGAAAAACCTCCATGTGAAAGTCGATAATACTGGGAAGAGAACACACGGAACAGGCAGGAAAGCTCACATTTATCTGCATATTTGACCGCACTGGAGTTGGCATTCAGTTCATGTATTGACTTTTGCTATTGCCCTGTTCTGGTGGGGGTGGGAGATGATGCAATCAATGCAGAAGGAAAAGTTTCCACTGTCGTGTCCTGAAGTTTCCAAATTCATGGAGGCAATTGGATCATGTTTTCCAGCAAACCAAATTTATAACTTTTACATAGTACCAAAATGACTCGTATTATTTATGTCTCCAGAGTATAAAACTAAGTTATCACTGTATTATCAGTCACATTACATTTAAAGGGGTGATAACATTTTACATTTGAAATCAAACAACTAATTAATTCCACTTATTTTAATTTGATGCGTACTTTGATTTTTCTGACTGAACAATTCACTGTCCTATCATGAAAGAATTAATCAGTTCTCACACTTCAGTTAAGAAGTAGATAAAAAAAATCATTTCTAAAGATTTACCTTAGCTTTTTTTTTTCTTTTTTTAATAAATAATTTTTTAAAATTCAAGCTTCCATTCTATGCCTTAGCAATATTTTCTGTTATTAAACTGGAATTCAACCTTGATGAAAAAACTCTTTTATGCCCTACGAATAATTTCATTTGAATTAACTACAAACACAGGGAAGAGAGAAAACTCCAGAGCAGTCTTGCACTATCATATTTGCAATTTTGTTGGTATATCTGCTCTTTAGGACAAGGGGTGTGGATTTAAACTAAAAGACGAGAGACATAAAGAAGAAATTCTTCCCTGTGAGCCTTTGTCATCAGCTTTTAAAGCAGATAATACATCAGACCTGGTAGTTTCAAGTATTGTATTATATTTGTAAGATATTTAGTGACTATTTGCACAGGCAAGCAAGTCTCACTGCCTTTCTCCATATCAGTAAGCATCCTACCCATTTTGCTGAAGTCAATGTATGGATAACTGATCTCCTATGCAAAGCTGAAACAGGATTTAATGAACCTCCATTACTCAAGCTGCACATTTTCCTACAGATGAAAAATGCCATGTACAATGTATTTTCCTGCATGTGAATAAGCCCATTAATATAGATTTCTGAACAGAGTGTTTCTACTCAGCAATTTCTGCCCTTTGGGAGGGAGAAGGAAGAAGAGAAGGGAGCAGACACTTCCCCTCACTCCCCCACATCATCTCCAGAAAGGAACTGGATCAGCTTTGTTAATACCTTGGATTCAGAGCTGTTCTTAGCACAGAGGCACAATCGCCTTCTGACAAATGTTTATGAAACCTTAGCTGCCAGCACTAAATCTGTTTTCATGTATTCTTCCCCTCCTTTGATAGGAAATGATAACAGGGAAAGTAATCAAAGCAGTACAAATGGGGAAATATCAAGAGTTGCTCTTACATTCACACCTTGTTTGCCTCTTGGAATAATTCCCCTTCCTGAAGAAGCCCTTGTGAGGCATTAAATCTGCACAAACCACCAAGACACACTAATCTACAGGCAGATTCTGAAAAGCAAATTCTTTCTCCTCAGCAGCCATATATAAGCACCAGTAAAATCACCATTTAGATGTGCAAAAAGCTGATTTGCAGCCTCAGTCCAGTATCTGAAATACAACTTTTTGTGCTCTTGCAGTTTTAGGACAGAGTCCTCAAACTCTTTCTGTTTAAGAAAAAAGTATCAGAACAGCACTTCACTCTATGTCATGTTTGTAAAGGATGAAAAAGGAAGTTACCACACTTTCCTCTGTGTTAAGCAAGTCTACCTTTCCACTGTATTTCTTGGAATTTCCCACTAATTCTACCTTCTCCTACCTTCCCCTCTGAATTTCCACTATTACCTTGCAAAATGGATCTACTGGGTTTTGGATTCTCTGTGGAAACTTCAAACCTTGCTTTACTCAGAATGTGCCAGGAGAATTCTGCTGCTTCTCCTCTCACTGCTGAGACAATTAATAGATATCAACTGCAGACACACTTCACAACTAATTTATATAAGGCTGTACAAAAGTTCATTTTTTTCTGATTATCTCTCCTGCTCACTCCTCAATCAGGCAATGTACATTTTTGGAGAGCTTTCCTGTTGCACTGGACAAACCCAATACCTTTGGGAAAATAACCAAAACAGTACAAAAATAAGCAAAAAAAAAAAAAAAAAAAAAAAAAAAAGAAGGTTTTGACGGAACGGACATTTTCTAATGAAAAAAAATCTGTTGTTTGGAAGTAGCAGGAGGTTTCCAAGTGGAATTATTTGGTGTCTCTGAGGCAACACAGTGCAGCCACAGCTTCTGTCTTTGCAGAAACAACCCTGTCCATTAACACTGAAATACAGAGACAAGGCTATGAATTTTGGAGACTAATGATCACTCAAAGAATCTTGCAAAAAGCCGACTCTTCTCACTGGAAAAGCCCCCAGTAACCAGTGAGTTTGCTCTGCAGAGCTGTTACTGGTTCCAGAGTACAGGCTCACAGCTCCTCTTGACAACTCTATCATCACCAGGTCCCCCAGTCAGTCACGCCGTGGCCAAAGCTCTGCGAACTCCATCCTCCCTCCCCAAATTGCTCAGCTGACACAGAAACTACACGTGGTCCTCGCAACAAGGACTAAGACCACAGAATAAAACCAAGTGACCATATTTTCTGTCCTTTCTTTCCTAAAATGCTGTGCTACATGAAACTCTGCCACTGCTTCGCACATTTCAGATTTCTTCTCCTGCAAGAAAAGTGGTTTTCTGGAAAACCAAAAAGAGCCAAACCCAAGCTGTAATTGGACAGTCCGAAGAAAACCATAATAATTCCAGTATGCCACCAATATTTCATCAAGAAAGCACCAAGAGCTGACTGAGGTTTTAAAAGTCATCCTTTCTACCAGAGGTTGGCTGTATGTTCAAGGTGCATGCATGTGGGAGAAGAACCTGCTTAAAACCCATGAATTCTCCACAGAAACTGCAAATAAATAATCAAATTTCTCATTTCTAGCAGCTTCAGTTCTACTTAGGTTCCAAAGATACTGTTCAGAACAACAAATTTTTTTCACCACTCCTAAAACAAAATAGTGATACCCGTAACTTCACTCCTCCCTATTTTTGTAGACCCGTCCCATATGAACAAAGTAAACCACAGTAAAACCAATTTAGATTTGGAATGATACCCTGAGAAGCTCTGTTTAGTAATCTGCTTCCCTCTTCCCCTCCAAAGCCTAAACCAAAACTAACAATTAAATAAAACCCAGGAAGGTCTTGTAAATGGATTGCGACCAAAAGGAAAGAATCTTACCTTGAAGCATCAAAGCTGTCATAGGATCCAACTGTGTAGTGTCTGAACAGCTTCTTTGTTCTATCTGTTCGTGTTTCTGCACAAAGGAAAGAGAACCTTTAATACTCCTGTACTTCTTAATCAAGTGCTGAAGTATTTGTTTATATTCCCTTGCTGTGAATTAACGTAGTTTCAGGGCATTTTGAAAAAAATTTTGGCTTTGGAGATACTCTTTTATCATATCAGACACATCTAGTGAATAAGGAGAACTTCTTGCAGATCGTGTGTCATACCATTCACAAGTTTTAAAGCTCCACTCACATTCTCAGTGGCAAAAAATTTCATGACCAATATTTGGTTCTTTTATAGCTTGGGCAAAGAGACAAAATACAAGAAGAAAGGAAGAAAAAAACCTAGCAACATGTTTCAGAAAGGTTGGGAAAATAGCCAAAATATGCAAATCAGTATTTTTTTGTTGGCCCTCCAATGCAATCATCTCAAGTTTGGCTAAGAGACACCAAAAACCCAATGGAAAAGTTTCTGGTTTAGCTTATAACCATGAAATTCTGATCTGCACAGCTGAGGAACTTTCCATGGAAGGACAGCCTGACAGCACCCAAACAGATTTTATCAGTCCTCCAAGCCAGACATAGCCCTCAAGGTACTGCAGCTCTGTGTCACAGCTTTTAAGGATGTTCCGAATGACTGTGAGAGGTGGTGCTGTCAGATGACCGAGTGCAAGTGTGCAGAGAGACAAAGAACACCAGAGCAGGATGACAGACTTTCAACACAGCCAAGGAGCGGGAGAAAGTCCCGGGATGCACACTTTGGGAAGAAAGGTGGACAAAATGCATCTTTCCTTGCTTTAACCAGTGCGGCTGACAGGTAACTGGCTTGTGCCCCCAGCTGGAGACATAAATACAAATATGTCCATAACACAGAGAAGTTACAGCTGAAAATGTACGTGCAGGTTGCTGCTGACTGAAAGAGAAAGCAAGTTATTTCTTCAGAGAGGTGCACCCATGTGCAAGGTACCAGAAAAGCAGTACTAAGGAAAAACAGAAATATTTACATTTACATACATTTTGTGGAGACCAGCCAGCCTCCATCCTACAGGATGGCCAAAAAGGGATAAAATCCTCATTATAATATGAACTCGACTTGATAGTTTGGCATAGGCTTATTTTGTCCCTTTGTCACTCACTTACAACCTGTATCTTCTGCCTAAGGGGCCTCTCCTTTATCTGAGGTTCCTGCTCCTACTGCACAAATTGCTGTCTGTTCCCCATCAAGCAATGTTCTCTTTTCATGCCCTTCTAAAAATCAGATCAATATCAAGAGTCATAAACAGAAAAAAAACACAGAAAATCATAAACCTGGATTCCACTTAGAGTTCCCCCTTTGTCCTGTTTTCAGAAGTCCCTTAGAAATGATTAAATAATAAATAATGATGAAGAATATTTTAAAATCTTAAAGCAACTGCTTATGCCTCAAGGAGCCAGATGTTTCCCCTGCAGAAACTGTTTTCTACAGCACGATATTGCAGAGCTGTGAAGGAATACAAAGTGGGTGGGAGGGACGGAAAGGCACAGCAAGACAGAGAGCTTTGTTCAGCTCCTCAGTATTGCAGAGCCAGCACTCTCGGGCTGCAGCTTGCATCTGCTCCCCAGCCCTGCCACCCCTCTGCTTTCCCCTGCTCCTTTGTGTGCAGTGCCATTCACAGGGATTATTTGGGAAAACGGCAGCCCTACAGGTCCCTGCACTCGAGGCTAAGTGGCACATCTCCCGGGTGCCTGTGTTAAGCTCTCTAATTACCCTCTTTCCCCCACCCCTGACTCAGATTCCAGGCTGTCCTATTGCACAAGTACAGGCATCCAAAAGCAGGGGGAAGGACCAGGAATCTGCAACAAGAATGAACTGGGTACTGAAAAAGGAAAAAGATTCCATTCTCTAACTAGACAAAAGAACACAAAGAACCCATAGGCAGCTGCCTAGCAAATGCTTTTCTGAGTTCAAGCCAAATATAGCATAGTAACACTATTATAGGTACATTAGCACCAAGGGGTTAGCTCCAGGTTTCCCTGGATTTTTACCCATTCTTATGCCCCAGGTTTTCTGAGGACCTGCACTCTTAATCAGAGTCCTTTGCAGCAAGTTAGGACCACCTGAGACTAACAACCCTATCATCATTTAAGAAGTTTTTACATGCAGAAAGCTTTGAGGATTTCTTTTTAAATTTGGTTGCAGACGGATAGAAAGACCAGCAAGAAGATATGGACAAGAAAGCCTAGAAAAGCATTATTTAGCAGGCTCTATATTACTGCATTCTTACTGAGAAGAACATCTGTCACCACAGGTGAAAATTCCTGGCATCAAGTTGGATCAGTACAAAAGTTTTTCTGAGAGGTAGAACAAAACACCAGGATTTGCAAAAATGGTGCAGTTGCTTTTACATTGACAGAGAAGAGAAACGTTGGGATATCATTTGAAATTTCTAGATTTCTTGAAAAGCAAGCCCATATTTTACCAGGATGAACACCATAAGAACACAACGATTCTTTTTCCTGGTCTGTTTTCCACCAAAGGCTATGGAGCTGCAGTAGAAATAAGCTGTGAGCACTTTGCAATAGTGGCCATACAAATAATAAAGCCCCAGCTGTCTCTTTATTGGAATCATTTATTGCTGCAGACAGGCAGCAACAGGCTCAAACTCTGCCCTTCCAGAATGTAATGTATAGGGTTCAAAGAAAGGTGAGCCTTGAGAAAGCGTAGGTGGAAAACTTTTCCTCCTTTTCCTCTTCCACCTTAGGAGTGGTGAGGGGTTCCCTCAACCTCCAAATAAATGTAGGACTTCCTGTAGCTTCTCTGTCTCAGTCTCACAGCTGATCACAGGACTCCAACAGTTCTTGCAGACATTACCAAAAGATGAAAAATCACTGACAAGAAAAGCAATGAGTAAAATTTGGACTCTAATCCACACAGATAAGGCCATTCCTGCCCTATTTCTGCCCACGTAACAATTGTGGGCATGTTCCAGCAGCCAGCCCAATTTCCACCCTGACACTCCTGCTTGGAGTAGATTGCTTACATATTTGATATTGGTTTGAAGAACTAGGGGGGGAAAAAAATCCCAAGCAACTGTCTCCATTCCTTTTCTTCTCCCTGCTACTCCTCGCAGGGCATTTCGGCACCGTGTTTCCAAGGAAACTGCTCGGGAACACTCTGCCAGTGGGGATGTTGTCAGAGGCTTGCCAGCACTCTAGGAAAGGTTCGGAGTGATCAACATGTCCATAGGATGAACAAAGGAAATAGAAGGGTAACAGCATAATTTGTGGTGTGGTACTGAAGAGAGCACAGAGAGCAGTAGGTGCCCTCCAAATATCAGTGGTGGGTAAAGTCAGGTTTTATCGCCATCCCAAAAAAAGGAAGCTTTTCTTCCTTCCTTCCTTCCCTCTTTCCCAGTGAGGGCTCTGGGAGATGTGGCACTAATGCCACAGAGAGTCACAGATGTCCTTTGCCAGGACAGCTCAGGTACAGCTCTGTGCATGTGCAACAGCCAGAACAGCAGCAGAGGGTATTTATGGCTTTCACTCTGCACCTTCCCCTTCCTGCGGGAAAAACGCTTTCCCAACCATTTATGTTGAGGGTTAGGCCAGAAGTTATTCACAGTTGAGGAGAGCAGTCTAAAATTCTTTGTTTCTACCAGATACACAGATAATACATAAAGTCAGCAGAAGCTCAGAGCTCAAGGGCACTCATGCTGGTTTGCAACAAGACAGGGCATTTATCTTACGAGTTTTTGCCTAAATTGTTCTGAATTTGGCCCTAAGTGGAGAAAAAGTATATGGGATTGAAAACATGACTAAGAGGAGCATGTATTTTTCTATCCCAAGTATATTCAAAATATCTCCCATACCAAATGAAGCCAAATTATCTGTACTGTAGAGGAAGCAACAAGCAAAAAGAGGGAGCAGACTTGTTAGCAAAACTGAAAAAAAACCCCTCAAAGTGGATATTTTTCCCCTAAAGCTTGTTAAGCGCCTGTTTTTCCCACCTGTTAATAAACAAAGAACATCATTTCATCCCAGCTTCATGTTGCTGTGGGATTAAAAGAATGTTATCCCACATTAACCCAGCTCCACGTTACTGTGCTGGGTAAGAAAGTGCCATTTTATGTGACCAAATTAATGAAAGACAGGCAGAATTTAACCACCTGCTTGCTTCAGACAAAGGCCACAGACTACAAATTGACCCCACAGCCAAATCTCAGCATAACAAAAGCTTTGCAAAGCTTTGATTTCAAAGAGAATATAATATACAGTACGTGTGAAATGATGTGTTGAGGAAATCAATGTCTCATTTAAGAAGCCAGAAGCTTTTTGTCCCTGAAGAGTCACCCTATTCCTTCTTTTCTGTGGGTTGTAAAAAAACCTTTCAGTTTTTTAGTGATTTGACTCACTGCCAGTTGTGGGCATTCTGCTTTCAAGTAACAAGTGTTTTCATGATAACACATACTTTCCTTCAGAAAACAATCACATTAAAAGATAAAAATATTCTTCATACCACCAACTGTGAGGTCTCCATAAGTTATTTTACTTATCCCCTTTTCACCTTAGAAAATGGAGATTCATAAAAACTGGATTTTCTATCAAATATGGTACATTAAAACAGTGATAAGTGAGAAGTTTTTTAAGGCCTATGACACAACTGTTTAATGTAATATTTCTTATTTCTGACTTTAAGCAGTCTTTTGAGCCATAGAAAACATGAAGTTCAGGGATCCTCCTCCAAATCAAGCAGAGTAGGATTATGGATTCTAAAAAATGTAAAAATGGGATGAAGGAATATAAGTGGAATTTTTCTCTATTAACTGTTTGATCATAGGATCACTGTTTTTTAAGGAACAGAAGTTGTTGCATTGAAAGGATCAGAGCAGAATTCCTCCTATGTGCTGTCTTTCAAATCTGCAATACATGGAAGTATAGCTTGATTCTGATAAAGGGGCATTACAACTCATGAAAGTGAAATCTCCAGGTATCAACCACCCAAGAATTCAGAAGAAACTACAGTGATCTTTTTTCTATCTTTGCAAATCTGAGGTAAAAACCCTGATGGTTCATTTGAAGGGATAAACTGTGAAGATCAAGAGAAAAGGAATATATGATGAAGGCGTTAGAAATGGTAACTTAATGAAAACCTTTAAATTATGGCTCACTTTCTTCTTTTTCAGCTTGTGGATGATTTTTATTTTTTTTTAAGTCCCAGTGTTCAGTTGATGTGATACTCTCAACCAATTTCTCTTTCAGTTAAAGCTGAGAAATAGCAAATCTTATGTGGCTTTTAAAGCTTTCCAGATACTAGAACAGGCACAAAAATGTCTCAAGGACAACTTGACTGGAATTGCAAATCCTTGGATGTCCTCCTGCCTTTCTTCTTTTTTTTTTCCCCCTACTAAATCTTATTTTCAAAAAAAGAAAGGCAGACTGAATGTTGATTCCCTCCTGCATCCTCAGAGGAAGTTTAGCTGGAATACAGTGAGTTAGTTTACCCACAAAGGATGCTGAAATGGCTGATCAATGGAGTGAATCAGCAAGTTTGTGTGCAAGAGAAACCTTAATAACCGAAATATGCAAGTTGGATCTGCTGGAGAGGCAGTTACGGAAGAACAGTGTTTCCCATGTCATCAGTTTTCCCTTTAATTTAGCAAAACGCTCACTTATACCTGAAAAAAAACCAAAAAAAACCGCATCAAGCAGTTCTGGAAACATTTACTTCTTATTCTCCTAACAACTTTACCAGCTATTTATACAGTTGCGGAGTTCTGCAGCTTTTCCCTCATTTGCAGAATATTTTCCAAATGTGGTAATGGTCACCTGGTCTTTTCCTAAGTTCTCCTGTTGGGTTTCTGAGGGTCTTCACTCCCTCTGCCCCTCATTGCCGACCCCGTGCTGCTGCTGCCAGGCAGCTTTGTGTCCATGGTTGGTACGGAGGATTAAACCCCTCAGTGTCTGGGACAGGCACAGACACAGGTCTGGGTGATGGCATCAAAGGAAACTACTCGGGAGAGGAAAGATTCTTTTCCCTCTTTGCTTTACAGAGCAAAATAAATCTTGAAGCAAAAGAGAAAAAAGTTTATAAAAAGCTGGATGTTGACCTTGGCTGGTAACAGAGCTTCCAGGAACTGAACATGGCATTGGTCCATTTGCACGTTTTGATCATTGCTGAAATACCTAGTTTTTACAAAGCCAGGCCAAAATAAAGCAACTTCAGTGCACTTTGCTTGACCTTTTATTGTGGACTGACAATATGTACATCTGCTTCATAAAAACCAGCTCTCGGCGTCGATCCCAAAGTGATCCTGCACACATAAATAAAGGCATCCTGGTTTTCAAATTTAGGGAGAACAAAGAAGTCTTGATGAGCTGCCTGCTGGCAATATCATCTGTTGCAAATATTACTTATTCTGAAGGTCAGGATGGTTTGTTCACTCACAAAGCTCAGGTGGTGTGATGTTCCAGTTCTTTAGGGCTGACTCGTGATACAAATGTTTTTAATCATAACACCTTCTTTCACGTTTTTCATTTTCCCAGCAAATATCTCACCTATTTCCTGCAAATATCATTGTTCTCACTGGTAACGGCAGCACAATCCAAAAGGATGGCCTGTGGCAAAGGGCAGGTGCCAGGTGAAACTTGGCTTAATGACTTTGCTTTAAATGCCTTAATGATTTTGCCTTGACTCAGTTACTTTGCCTTAAATTTTGGAAAATTCCATTAGAGGTTTGTGAAGGAACTCTGCATTTGCTTGTGTGGCAGGAGCTGTGGCCTGCTCTGCGTGACAGGGATTATTTCTACCTGAGACATGTTTACAATCCCACAAAGACAATCAACTGCTTTGGAGAAGGTCGTTGTGCACTCTGAGTTGGAAAGAACAGATGGGGAATTATTTTGGGCTGAGTAAGGGAAAACAGGCTCTGGAAAGCCATTCTTCTGTTCAATTTCAAAAATCATTAATTTTCATGTACAGCAAGTTTCAGCAAGAGTTATTATGGACTTTTATCATCAATGGTGATACAAATGTTTCCCCTCAATTTCCTCCCTTACAAGAAGCTTCATTCAAGTCTAAATCTCCGCCAGCTGTATTCAGGATCAATGATCTGTCAAATTCTCTCCCTTCAATAATAGATAAAATTTTGAATACATAAGGAGCTGCTGAGCACGGGAGATACGCAGGAAGCTCATGGAACCTCACGGTCTTTCCCACCACAGCACTCCCTGACATACACAGTGCTTTCAAACCTCTTTTTTCCAGGTTGGAAATCACCTACAAACTAGGTGTAATTCTCTCTTTCCTGCCATCAAACACATCCCTGTGTCCTGTTTTTTAATATTTAAAAAATTTTATTAATTTTTAGTATTTTCTCTTCCATCAGCCCCATGGAGAACTCACTTGTCCCATGCAGAAGATACTGATCTCCCTTTCCAAGGGGCCCCGAGTCCATGAGTTGGAGTGCTCACTTCTCTTGGATTAGTTCAGACACTAGTAAAAGCATCTCAAAAAATAACTTCCTCACTGTGTCCTGCACCATTTTTTCCCCAATTCTTGCCAAAGTTGACCACTATCATATACAGATAATGTGCATTCTTTAGGTATTTAAGAGATAAAGATTGTTTTTAAAGAGAAGAGAACATTAAATACAAACCAAGCAAAAGTTTAAGTTTTCACTCAGCACCTTTTTTCTTCCTCTGCCTTGATTGTGCAGATGGACTTTACAGTCTGAATTTCACTGTGGATAAAAGACAACCATTACCAAAACCCAACATACAGAGGAAAACTTTGCAACTTCTACCATAAGGGCCTCAGGATAATTTCTAATTTAATACTGTGCCTTCAGTCAGAGCTAACAAAAAGCTCCGAGCAGAAAGTTGCTAAGCAGTGCTGAGCCCAGGTTTACACAGGACCAGGGAGGGGAGGATGAGAGGGGAACAAGGAGCTGCAGATGTGGACAGTTCCCTGCTCACCAGGAAGATCTCCTGCCTTGCCACACTGTAGAGTGTGTTTAAAATAAAATGTTCAAATACAAGTCAAAAATACCAAGGCAAAGTTACTTAGAAACTCCACAATACTTTTAGTGGGAATACAAGACTTTATCGACTGAACTTGTGATGCTTTGTCAGAATATATCGATAAGGCTATATGTAGGTATTATAATAAAATAAATAACATCTAAAATACCCAAATCATACATAGATATGGTGAGAGGTACGTTGCACTGACGTCAGTTAAGTAACACAGGTTTCAGAGCCAGGCCACAGCTAATTAATTTTCCAAGAGGAACAATTACCACCATTGGTCTGAGAGCCTACTTCTAGAGAACTTACACTGGTATTACAAATAATTAGGTTGATTGCTGTAGGAAAGGAGCCAAACCTGAAAATATTTCTGTTTTTTAAAAAGTGTGGAAGGTACTTGCCCTTAGAGCATTCTGTAGACTCATAAGGGCAATTACTTTAAAAGAACACACTTGAAAATTTGTGTTGCAACCTTACACACTCCTGGAAATTCAAACAAATTGCTGAGAATGATGGGGATCATGTTTTCCTAAGAAAGGACTAAAAAGTAGATTATTAAAGAGATATTATATGTTAGGCAATGCATATCAAGGTTCTACCAGACACTGAGAGAACTGACAGTACTGTGCAAAGATTTTAAAAGTCCTTCTGTTTTCCAGGTATTTTACTGACAAGGTGCCGTGGTTTTGCATGACCTGGTTTTTGGTCACAGGTCACAATTTATATTAAATCTTTCCATTCCCACCACCACTGCTTCAAAGTCAGTGATCCTTCATTAAAGCTCAACACAATACTTCCAAAATGAACTCCCTTTTGGATCTTGACTTTCCATGCAGTTTCTAACCAGCTTACTCGAGTTTGTGTGCTTCTGCATCCTCACACAGAACAGCACCCCAGACATTTCACTTCAAAATGTACTCCTTTAACTATACTTAAAAAGTTGAAGCTTTTCAAGGAATGTAGGATTTGACGAGTGTTCCAAATTGTTTTCAAAATGCTGCTGGCAACCATTCTTCCTTCTCAGAGAACAGCTACAACAAAAATCCCAAATCAAGTTGACCACAACCGGGAAGCCTTATTTTACACAAGTTCCAGGCTGAGACTCAAAGCCCACGTCCTTTCAGTTCCATGCTGTACCAAGAGGGGGTTTTTTTTCCCTGCTGCAGGTTTCCATGGAAATGCATCAGTCACTAATCTAAATAAGTGCGGATGAAGGACGCCTGAGAACCGCGAGCAATTACGCATGCCATTAGAGGAACAGAATATGATTCAACCCAGCTATTAGAAATGTGGCACAGCTATCACTTCTATATTTTGTTGCAGTGTTCTAAAAACAATACTGCTTTATTTTTTTTAAACCCACTCTTTTGCTGCCTGTAAGAGGGCAAAAATAAAAAGAAAATGCAATAAAAATACTTCTCACGTAACAAGCACACAGTGAAGTCAGACCATATCAGCTGCAAAACACAAGTGCAGTTCATAGCACACATTTGTTTTGCCATGAAATCCATGGTAGCTGAGAACTTCTCTCTTCATTACTGGTCAAAGAGACTTCACTTGAGTCATTCTGATGAGTAATAAGAAAGTGAATACTTTGATCTGCATTAAAGGGCTAATGAGCCTTAAAACAATTGATGTAAATGTAATTTCTGATTAATACTAAGCACCCTTTTGCAACCACGGCACACAGCTCAGGCAGAGCTGGGTGTCTATTTATCATTGAGTTACAGGATCATAGAAACATTAATGTTGGAAAAGCCCGCTGAGATCGTTGAGCCCAACTGTTCTCCCAGCGCTGCCAAGGCCATCACTGACCCCTGTCCCCAAGTGCCACATCTGCACAGCTTTTAAACCCCTCCAGGAATGGTGACTCCACCACTGCCCTGGGCAGTCTGTTCTAATGCTTGAGTGTTTTTTCCATGAAGAAATTCCCCCAAATATCCAACCTAAACCTCCCCTTGCACAACTTGAGGCTGTTTCCTCATATGCTGTCCCTGTTCCCTGAGAGCAAACCCCCGGCTGCCGCGTCCTGTCAGGGACTTGTGCAGAGCCAGAAGATCCCCCCTGAGCCTCCTTTTCTCCAGGCTGAGCCCCTTTCCCAGCTCCTTCAGCTGCTCCTGCTGCTCCAGAGGCTGCCCCAGCTCTGTTTCCGCTGCTGTGGACTCAACCTGATCCTACCTTGTGTCACACAGGAAAATTTCAGATGCTGTGGAACAGAGACTGTGCTGGTACCTCTGAACAAATGTCTTGAGAGCTACTTCAGACTACTCAAACTTAGTGTTACTACCCCATTATTTTTCCCCTTCCCTCACTCTTGAAGAATCAACTGATAAAACACTGGGAAGCCTTGAAAAAAACACAGCTTTGAAATTCTAATGGCAATTTTCTCAGGTTCTGATTGTCTGTATCACGTTTTGCAGAAAATATCTCCCCAGGGGTTGTAATTACATATAAAAGTGAGGTGACTGAATAAACAGTGCTGCTCCAAAGTCTGGAGCATTTGGTGTCTACGCTACCTGGGTGTACACCAGGAACGTGCAGTCCCCGTGCCAAATCTACTTGAAATTCCTGCCATTTCAGCCAATAAACATTGCAATTAGACAACAAGCAGTAGGGACTGAGGAGGAGGAAACACACTCGTGCAGGAAAAGGCCTCTCAAATGATTAATTGCAGTCAAGTCTCCATTCTGCATGTGTGGTATTTCCAGACCACAGCTGAGCACTCTGCATCTATACTGGGAACATGTCCTGAAGGAAGAACTCAGGAGACAGAGAATTTGCTTTTCACACCTGCTTAGGGTTCTCCTTGCTGACACCAAGCCACCACTGGGAATAAAGTCTAACTAATTAGACTCAAACTCATAGGATGTAAAAACCAGAATGAGGGCAAAAAAACCGGGGGGAGGGCATATGTATGCATTAAGAACACTAAAATATCATACTAAAAATCAGCTTGAAATATATATGTTATCCTTTATGTTACCTTTCACTTAGTTAGTTCTCACAATTTCACTTAATGCCTTTTCTTCATTTGCTGAAGCCTTCAAGAAAAGGAGCAGAAAGTAGGTCTCCCTTCTCAAACCTGACAATCTTTTATCTACACCTCAAGCCAGACCCTTTCAAGTTTCATTTTCTAACACTTAGTTGAATCTAGATTAAGAATTTATCTTAAATGTGACAGCAAAATTGTTTTCAAAGTTAAGATTTTAGACTTGTTCCATGACAGAAACTTATGAAGTTTTATTTATAACACACTTTGAAACCCTCAGGAAATACGATGTCATTAATGGATCACTAGAAAATTAGATGGCTTTAAAGTGTGCACTGGTTAAATTGAAGAGTGATTTGTGCAGTTCTTCCCAAAATCCAGTGAAGGTTAAAACAAAGGGTGTGTGATTATACACCAGTTTGGAATAATATTTGAACATGGAATTGTAGGAATATACAAGTATTATAAAATGAAACATTTTATAATTCAAATAATGCAATTAGCATGAAATTGCCTAGATATAAGTGGAAATCATCACTGCAATGATCACAGCAAAGGCAAGTTTATTGCTGTAGGTCAGCTTTCATAAAGTCACTGTGACTCTTTAAGTTCTCAGGGTTTTTCTCCTCAGAAGAGCTTTGCAATTTAGAGAACGAGGTAACTGAGGCACAGGGAGTGCAAACAGCATCCCAGAAACCACAGCAAACGACAGCAAGGCAATAAATCTCGTTTAAAGGTGTGCAGCTGAAAAAGTACTTGAGATTTACGTTTATAAATTTAATGATAAAAATGTACATTTGCCGATTGTTACGGAAATATCAAAACGTATTTTCAAGATGTCCAAAGGTTACAAAAGCAGGAACGGCAAAATAGAATTGTTATAATTTCCAGATGTTTTCTGCAAGTCTAAATGACTAATTCTTGGAAGCAAGTAGTGATATGGAAATGAATTCTCCTAAGAGTGATATATTCCTGAAACTCCATTATGTATCCTGCTTAATGCCTATAAACTAATAAGAAAAAACTAATTATGGTGCATCTTTATACTTATGAGATTTTTAGTTATGAGATTTGTAAAATGTTGTAACTGAAGAAATCAAATACTCCGGGTATTTCTTAAAGAAAAATGATGTAAAAATCTTGAACCTCCCAGCTGACTTACTGAACCTCCCAAAACAACTTCCAAACCTGCAATGTGAAAATGTCAAAATATGGCCTTGACCTAATAGAAGGTATTATATTGTGGACTTTGTGATTTCTCAAATTTGAATGGAAAAAACAAAGAGAAGTGGGAGAGATTTTGAATATGTAAAGTTTTGTTTTGCAGTGGTGTCTCAAACATGGGATGCACCTAATTGAGATATCTACTTAGTAGGTTTATTTCTTTCTAAAAATGTAATTGAGTGTATTAAGCCCACCTGGATTAGCCATCTCTCTGTACTCGATAATCACACTCTCACGTTCTCCCCCTGCTCCCTCTCCCTTTATCTCCTTCTCACGTATAAATTGCATCTCAGCATATCCAAACTTAATCCACAAAGCGACCATGCAAATCTAATCCTCCAAATATATCATTAAAAAATCCCATTGCATTATTGACCATAATCCTGCACACAGACAGCACAAGACATAATCACCTATCAGTGATAATGATTTGCACAGCTTGAAGAGTTCTTTTGACACTCAAAATGATCCAACTGGTTAAAGAATCATTCTTTAATACATCGCTGTCTAATTACTCTTCACAGGACTGCTTGGGCACTACAAGTTATTGCCATACATCACAATCATTTCAGGGGAGAATGGACAAATAACTGCCTTGAAATAATCTTCTTGCCCATCACACAACCTGAAGTTGACAACTTGTCACCTCAATAACATTACGATGTCAACATTTTAAGATAATTTAAAAAGACAAAGCCTCACCTAGACATGGGTTAGAGGCAGCTAAAGGTAGACTTGCTCTTCACAGAGTGGGATTTAGAGTTAACTGTAGTTCTGCCAACTTCAGGTGCATTTTGTTTTGTTGGCTTGTAATCACAAAAATCAATTGAGATGTTGTGTCTTGACAGCACAGCCCAGCTCCACTGAGGTATTTTCAGGACAGAACATCAGGGTGCTCCTCCCAGAACTAGAGCAGGAATAACACTTATTTTTTGAAGCTTTTTCTCAACAAAATGTCATAAAGTGAAATGCTGCTTCCAAGTATCAATTTCTAATCCTGTCTCTAGATACAAACCACTCAAAATAGGTAGGAGCTAAAACAACCTGCCTTCCATCCAGGGATATTCTAGGTAAAGCCAGCAATCCATCATTTCATTTTAGCAGTGTTTACGTTACTAAAAACACTTCAAAGATCTGATTTTCTTTCCCCCCCCAGATGTTGTGTTGAATGCCATCTGCTTTATTCCTGAAGGAATAAAAGCCATCATACATTTTGCCTTGAGATAAAGTAAAGCAGAATGGTCATTAGTCAAAAAAAAAAGAGAAATGAGGAGTCTTCTGAACACATAATTAGAGAGCTAATGAAGGGGACTTCTTTACCTAAAAAGTTAGAAGATTACAGGTTAGAGGAAGAAAAGAAAAGGCTTCATCAGCTTTGTAGAAAGTGCAAAGTATAGAGAGGATAAAAAAATAATCTACATTTTATAAATCAAGTACAATTTAAATATGTATTTACAATGGATACTTGAAAAACCCTGGAGGACACTTTTCAGGCCAAAGTCTCTCCTGTTTTACTTTGGTTCTACTTTAAAATCTATACTTGTGAACCTATTTTCATTCCCTCTGTTATCACAGCTAATCCATACATTTCCAAACTAAACTTCCATTGAAATTTTGACAGTGCTCCAGTGCACAGACCAACATCTCCTCTGGAAGAGGCACTTACTAAAGGCATTTTAGCAAACTACTAAATTGGCCTAACTTTTGGCATTTTTAACCTTCAGAAGCAGCAAGAATCACTTGAAATAAGAAACAGTAATTAAAGAAGATGAGATCTCTTGTCATACCCATGTAACTATTTGGAAACAGAACTTAGCTAAAGATTTATTCAGCTCTGAAATTTGGAGCTGCAGCCATTGGACACAACCTCAGAATTTGATTACTTCCCTTATCACAAGCAAGGCTACGGGCACTGGGAAGCCCCAGACTATGCCTTTGGTCACCCAAGATTTCAGAGACGTTCCCCAAGGTGGTGATTTTGTGTTGTTTGTGCCCAGTCAAGCACAGCAGTGATAAGGTGATATCACACTCCAATCTGTTTTCCAGTTTCACACAGTACAAGCTTGTGTTGCTTTCTTGCACTTTTTTTTTTTAAGTTTTCTGTAGCAATCATTCATTTTCAGAGTTATTTGCCCACTGCACCACATCCTTCATGACCATTAAGTAGCTGTTAGGATTGTGTACTTTACTTTGGCATTTATGTTGCACATAAAAAGATTAAAGAACCATCAACCACTCTCTCTTCATTTAATTATTTCTACTCCACTGACTATATTCCCAGCACATTATGCAAAGTGATGGAATGCTACTAAGTTTAAAAACCATATTTATTACCGGTGGACAAGACCAAAAATACAACATGCAACTATTTATGTGAGACCACTACAGCACAGAGAGCACCTTTGCCACACATACCCAGCCTCTGATCCCCTATGATGGATTAAGAGGCACAAGAGGCCCACCCTGAAGAGGGCTTTTTCTGTGATGTGACTTCTATTTTTAAGGGTAGCTTTCACAGGTTTAAGGAACTCAACTAAATATTCTCACAATGTGTATACTTTTCCTTCCTTAACTATTTCCTCAGTAATTTTAAAGCTGTAATATCAGAACAGTTGCAGCATTTTTTCAATGAGAAACCACATATTTCTTCCCTAGGTGCCTGCTTCTACCTGAAGAACGTAGGGAACACTGGATTCTGCCCAAGGAGCTGGAAAAATCAGAACTTAAACTAATGGGAAAAAAAAATTTGCACATTTGCTCCGAGTGTTTCACAGGATACAACAGTTTCCTCTGATTATCTTTTCCATGGTTTATCACACATATACCATCTATACCCGGGTAAACACCACAGAAGTAATCCCCTCACTCCCCCCCCACACAGGAGCTGTTGAAAAGGACTGGAGCAACACACAGGCAGGACCAAAAACCCAAAGTTCATGTGCATTTTCACTTTTATACCATCCCCACGGTATATAAAACATTTATTCAACATTTATTGATTTCCCTCAGGCATCATCCAGAGACCCTTTGGTTCTGTTTTCAAAGACCTCCTGGGCAATATTTGTATTTTTGCCACATTTTTCCCCACACTCTACATCTGGCCAAACACATGGGAGAAAGATAAGCCACTGCCAAAAATTCCTGAGCGTTACTGAAATCTCCCTTCAACCTGCTCATCCCTGAGCTTCCCCTGTGTCCATCAACACTGTTAAAGCAAGTTATCAGAGCTTTTTGCCTCTAACACCCACTCAATCTTCTGTGTTTCAGGAAACTAAGCAACTCCTCTGGCTTTATTTTAAGGTATCTCCGAGTGCTCTCCTTTCACGCAGAGGAGGAGTGATTGTGGACTACTTGAAAGGGGCTGGGAGTGAAGCAAACACACAGGGGGATGAAGGCAATGGGAATTATATTTAACAGGTTTAGAACTCAAGCTGTTCTATACCAGTAGAGCTTTGGCATATTTTATTTTAAATGAATGTATTTTTGTGTTGTTAGTAGTCAGTTTGCACGCTCCTGGGGTAGAAAATCTATCGTGTAGGTAAAATAAAAAAATAGCATCTGCTCTCTCCCATAGCAACCAAGAGGACTGAATCAAAGAGAGGTCCCTCACGCTGTTGGTGACGAGGAAACAATTTGTTTGATGGATCCTACAGCATCATGGGTACAAATCCAGGGCAGAGCACCTTTGCCACAGGGTGAAACAGGCCATTTACAAAGGATTTAACTTCTCTGGGAAGAGTGCAAGAGGAGATGTTTGGCAGCACAGGCCATTTGCTTGAGAGAGAACACTGATTCCTGCTCGAAGGCTTATGCTATAAAAAATTCAGAAGAAAACACGGGGTAATGTGTGAGGGACAGAGCTTCCATGTTGTGTGAGAAGCAAGAAAAACCAGAAAAAAATCCTCCAAACAAGCTAAAGACACACAGACGAGCTTTTTGGAGAATAAGTCTGCAAGAAGAACCTAAAAATCTGAACAAAGAGGGCCAGAAGAGTTGGGGAGAGCAAGAGACAGACAGCAGGTGTAGTGCCTTTGGACCAAACCAGAGATATGAGAAGAGCCGCAGAAAACATCCAGAATGCCAAGAACTGATCTATTAGAACTATTACAATCACGCCTAGGAGGAATTTGTCTTCAGAGAAGGGTATAAAATAGTACTTGGGAATTAAGCTCAAATATTGAGAAATTAGGAAGGAAACCTATGGAAACTCAACCAATTTTTTTTTTTTTTAATTTTCACAGCATAGCTCCTCAAATACATTTAGAGGGTTACTATCATGATTTTACAGAACAGCTCAAGATTTAAAAAAAACCCCAACAAACCTGTCAATAGCTAAGAGGATTCTAAATAAAAGACGCAAGCCATACTGACTTCAGATGACATTGAAATGTTCAATAAACACTTCATTGCATTCAAATCCCAGTCCCTTATGTTCACAGTGCTTCTTCTTTGGTTTAAGAGGACTGCCACCTACTGAGTTATCCTCACCTTCAACTGTTGTTGGGAAAGAGATTAATATTACCTTCAAATAATGAGAGTGTGGAGAGCAGCTTTAACTTATTTATGTATAAAACAATTAAAAGGTATCTAAATTTGTAGAGATTAGAGTGCTGGACATATATTTCTTTGCTGCAGAAGTTGTATTGGTATTAAACTGGAAATCCTTGCTGGCAAGTGTTTCAAACTCCAAAGTTCCGTGGTTTTTATGAAGGCACATTAGAGACTGACACACAGAGAGACAGCAAATGAATAATCTTGAATCTGAAACAAGCTGGAGACCCAAAATCCCACCAGTTACACTGGAAAATTTGGGCAGTGCAGACTGGAAAGCAAGAGTGTTCTACCTGAGCAAGCTGAGGCAATAAACCCAGAGCCTGCAACAAACCTCTGAAACTCAGTGGCACAGCCTTCAGGGCCACTGGAGAGACTTCACCTCTCACTCTGAATTAGAGCAAAAGAGATGAGTCCGACCTGAAGCACGGCAGAGAAATCAATGCTGACTGGTTCTACTGCTTTCACTCACTCTAAAATCCTGACTGGCACTGACTGGCTTTCACTGGGGCAACATGTGTGGAATTACTCCTTGTGTTCTGCTGCGCTGGGATAGTTTTGCTACAGGTCTCATCAACAAATGGTCCTCAGCTCTAAGTGGAATTTCTGACGGGCTTCTGGTTATCATCACATTACACACCCCCACCCTTTTCCAGCCCTGGAAGAGACAAGGTAAGTAGCTGCACTCATCCTCTGATCACCAGAGTTTTCCTGCAGTTCTGCTCCACAGAAAGCTGCTGCTTTCAGTTTTGAGTGCTTTGAAGGTGTGGTTTTATCTGGAACATTTCCTAGTGATTGACTATCGTCTCTAAAGAGCGTGAACAAAACACGTGAGAGATTCCTAGATCTGCATTAATACATAAGTATTTCCATAGATACTACCTAGGAAAGTGTTCCAAAATGTTTACACATTATTATTAGAATTCAAGATAAACTACACTGCTCAGAAAGTGCAGCCTCTGAAATAACACAAGACAGAAAAATGCCTCCTTCCCCCTGTCTCCTGCTGGCCTAGCCTGTCCTTTCTTAAGCTTTTACATTCAGGTAGAATGAAGAGTGAACTGAAATGCGGCTGAATACAAAGGAAACACGAGAGCAGATTTTCCCCTAAATTCGGTACCCAAAGATGCCATCTAGTGACCACCTACCGAACACAAGGACTGCTACCAAAAACGCGGCTCAGAGAACGTGTTACACATTAACTGCAATGGGCATCCTCACTTCATCACTCTGTGTGCGTGAGAGAGAAACAGAAAGGGTAAGTTCTTAACCAGGGTGTTTTTATTCAAGGACATCTGACATCCCTTGGCACATTTATCACTCCTGCCGTGCCTCAACCACTCCATCCGGAACGCGGCTTCTGTCTCAGGGAACATTTTTAGCAGAATTGTGTCCGTGTGCATCCACAAACAGCTGAACACTGAGGCATTTACTGTTCCCCAGCATCTTCTAGACAGGAAGGGTCCTCTCTGCTCTTGCTACTCACATACTAATTTTGATTTACTTGGAAAAAAACAATCCTCGGATGGCAGTAACAGGAGCAGAGATGAGCACTGGTTGTGGCAGCACTCAGAACACAGGCTGGGCTGGTAGGATGCTAACCCCAAACTTTTGTGAGCCATACATGTGGAACATTCAGCTGGCCACAGAGAAACCTCACTAGGGATGGCTCCTTGGAAAACTTGAGTCCAGTTTGGCAGCAAAGAGAAACTCCTTGAAAGCCTTCACACCCTTCATATGGTGTGCTAGGAAACGTAAGGAAAACTTTTGCACACTATCAGGTGCACACTGGTGAGCTTACCTGAAACCCGAAGGAAATGCAAACAAGGGGCACAGAAGAGTTGCACACACACACAGAGCATCCAGCACTTAAATCAGATAACTAAATGCCAGGTTTGGATTGTATCTCTTTCAAATTCTGCTACTGTAGGGAAGGGTAATTGATTTTCTCTAAGGAAAAGGTGCAATCAGCACGCTAAGAGTGTAGGAAGGCATTTGAATATTGATATCCCAGATGAAGATACCAGAACAGTCAGATTTATTGATTTCCTAAGCAGATGCTTCAGATTTTAGTATATTAAAGGAATTAATTGATTTATGTAATACAATATATTAACTTCAAGAAGCCCTGAGTTAAATATTGTCATCAAATCATTAAATAGCTCATCAGTTGCATAGAATAACAATTCAGAGTATATTCTTGCTTCTGAGATGCTGAAAATCATTAAGCACTAGGTCATGTATTATGTACATTTGTAAAGTTGCCTACAGAGCATTTTCTTCTTTTTGTACTTTAGAATAGCTCACCAAAAAATTAGAGGAAAAACCAAGGAAGAGAAAATCAATACAAATAATTGGTATTTTCTCTTATTCACATAAGAGTATGTTCGACCATATAAACAAAATGAGTACTGCAAAGTCAGGTAAAACCTGATTTAGGACATCAAAAATAAGTGGTTGAAATATATATGGCATGTACGTGTTTCATAGGAGGGAAAATCACAATGTTATAATGTGCAGCTTTAAGAAAAAACATTTAAAATGTATCTTTGCAAGCTAAAGACTTTCCTCAAAAAAAACCCAAACAAAACCAAACAGCTTTAACAATAATGTACATTTAAAATTAAAACTATAAAAATCTCTTTTATCAGCAATGACACAACTTTTAAGTGTTCTAATGCTTAGTACCACCCATCTTTCAAGAAAAATTCTGTTTAGCTCCTGAAAAAACCAGCTTCCAGGAAATCATTGGTCTCTTACATTTATTAATAGCAATAATATTAAACTGTAATTTTTCATACATGTTTGGGAAAACATTAAAGCCACTCTTTCATGTTTTAGGGGGTGGGGTGTTCAGTTTCTTATTTTCATGCTCCTTCGAGTGGCATATTTGCAACCTTTACCTTAAAACTTGACTGTAAAAGACTACTTGGGCAAAATTAATTTAATCTAAAGGTATAAAGTTAGAATGGATTAAAAAAAAATTAAATCAGAATGACAATGGGGTTATGGCAATTTAAATTCACAGCTGCATTTCAGACTTCTTTTCATGTCACTCAAAACCTTTTTGTGACTCTTTTGTTATTCCAGTCTGTGTCTCCCAAGATGAGCCCAAATCTGCACTGATGACAGGGCCAGGTGTGGGAATGCCAGACTGGGAATGAAGTGATATTCAGACTATAATCATTCCAAGCTGATTTATTTCCATTAAAAACTGTGAGTTATTTAACAGGTTGCTGTGGTTATCGTGGTTTCTCTGTGCTTTGAAATGGTAGCTGAAAGTCAAACCTTAAATCTGCCACTTAGTGACAGGTTGCATCCTCCAGAGCCTGCACTGTAAATGGTTTTTTTAGAGTTAAGCTGCAAGTTCTGGTTTAAAAACCAAAACAACCGCTCTTCTCCCAAATGCTTCCCAGAACAAGATTCCAGCAATCAGGGATAAATGGTATTTTAAGCCTACCCATTTTAGCATCCAAGTAATCTGTTTGAGCTATCTGAAACATGAGGATTATCAGGGAAAAATCCTTGCCAGGGGTGAATCTTGTTAGAAAGCCCAGATCCTCTTCCCTGTGTGCCTGACAGTACCTGTGATCCTGCTGGTAACTGCTTTCCTTCCATTCTTGGAACACCGGATGCTTTTTGCAAGTTGCCCCTCATAAATAACGCGAGAACTTGAACTTTATCCATGTTTATAGTTGTACTGGAAAACAGTGGGAGAATCCCAGAACTATATGTGCTTTAATGGCACGCTAATCAATATTGTTTTCATACAGTACAACCTAAGGAATTGGATACTGTTTATAAAGGAAAATTCTTAATATCTTTTGATTCTAAGAAGATTTTATGGTTGATTTTAGATGTTGCCTTATTTGTTACTCAGGTCAATCCAGAAGAAGGATCATCAACTATTTCGGATTCCTTACCTTTAAGGCCAAGTCAGCAGGAAGATTGTCACCCTGCAATCACTAGTTAATAAGTGATATTTTTCCTTTTTTCTTTTTGGATTATTTTGCCTAAGTCTACTCATTTTCAAGCAATACCCAAGAAGTAGCTACTCATATGTAGCAAACCAGGAATGTCATCCACAAACCTGTGTCCTGTTATGATTTCAGAACATAGCCATGCAGGTCTTCAAGACTATTGCCAATGTCCACTTCCCAACTGGGAGCAGAAACAAAATTAAATTTGTGCTGCAAGGAATGTGCATCACGGCACAAACCCGCACGGGGCCTCCATTTTTACAGAAAAGTCAGGTTTAGTGCAGCTTTTCAAAAATCACAAATATGATAAATTTCTTACCTAATGTATCAAAACACCCTTTCTTAAGTGTTTGGCTGATTAACTTCAGTACTTCCACTTAACTTTCAAATGGGATGAGTTGCAGCATCCTACAAATTAAATTTAGGACTTCAAGAAATTCTACACATTTACTTTTGAATAAGAATATATATAATACATTTTAGTCTTCCAACTCTATCAACAGGGTGAAACCTCACAGAACCCCCAAGTTCAGGAGGCACAGTGTAGCTCATATAAGTCATTATAGTTCAGCTTTAGTATTTCATATTTTCAGAACTGAACGCTAAAAAATCTATCAAAATCAATACTTAAAAACATCTTGTTAGAGGAGAAACTTCTGATTAAAAAATCAGTATCACCTGCACTTATTAGACAGCTAATAAGATATGCTAATAAACTCAACTCCTGCTTAATGAGGAAATGTTCAGAAATATTTAACATTTCTCTTCCCAGACACAGCATGATAAACACAAACTTGGGTTCAGGGTTACTGAAGACTTTAGACACATCAGTCACTATTTTAGGAGCAATTTACGTAGAGTTTTACACACGAAACAACCTAAAAACGTACCTCCATGTTCCGGAGGTTAGTGGCACTACGAAACACACGGTTACACCCGGGCACAAAGCCGAAGGGAAGCTGGAGGAAGTGGCACACGGAAATTCATGGCAGGAACAGCACTTGTGACCACGTCAGCTGTTCTGCTTCCCAGGTGTGTGTTTTTCCCTGCTTATCAGTCTCATAAACACTTCCCACCCCGGGCTCCTCAGGGTCACGGAGCCCTCGTGGCAAGGTCTGGGACTGTGTCTGTGTGTGCCAAGAAGTGCCTGTCCTTCTTAGCAGGATGGCAATATGTTTTGGGGGAGTGGGGACCTGAGGACATCCTCGCCTAAGAATAGCATCTCTCTGCTGCAGCAGAGACAAAATGAGCACCAGGCTGTTCAGCAGGAATGGCATTATCCACTCTTGGATTACTTAGAAAAGACAAAAAGTGGGGATTACCCACCAGAGCAATAACACATCATCCTTCTGACAATCATTTCCACCTCCCTGTTTTCCTACAGACTCTACTGTTGCCCCCAAGAAACAGGATATTTGCAAGAAAACAAAAATCTTCCTGTTGCATCTGACCACCTGCTGCCCAGAATACAGGTAATACCACACCAGGTCACCCTGAAAATGGTAATTCTTTTATAATCAAGGAATTAAAAGAGTAAGAGTTATAGAAAGGTTTCAAGCATCCATTTGAAAACAAACTACACCTTCAAAACTTGTTTTCTAAAAATGGAAGAAGAATGAGAGAAGAACAAACAAAAGTTTGCCTGATTTACCCATATTCCTAACTACTTAGGAATTTTAATTTCCTTCAATTGCCTTGCAGAAAGGAAGGCCCAGAACTGTGCCAGAGCTGCAGAAGCCTTGATAATTAAAAAAAAAAAAAGGAAAAAACAATCTTTCTTTCACAGCCCTATATTGGACTATCTGAAGAGACAGAGATATGTTTAAAATTAGAGTGGATATTGCCCCTCTCCTCTGATTTTATCCCAGTTTTCCCTCCTGCAGCACTAATCAGTGCTCTTATCTTTAATTTTCCCTTCTCTGGGGCAAGCACTTAGCAAAAGCC
This sequence comes from Atrichornis clamosus, assembly GCA_013400975.1. Taxonomy (NCBI): domain Eukaryota; kingdom Metazoa; phylum Chordata; class Aves; order Passeriformes; family Menuridae; genus Atrichornis; species Atrichornis clamosus. Next base: position 187,860 of record WBMZ01012760.1, read on the forward strand.
ACCACTTTCTATTATACTTGAAACATCCTCTGGTTCTTAAAAATAATTCAGTCCTGGCATTATTTCTTCTCATCATCTTGTTGTTACACTGCATGTAACTGTATCTTGTCTTTGGATGAGAAAATCTTAGCATGAAAACTTCGGAATTTTGGGGAAGTGCCTTGGACTTTCCGTGTGTATATATATATATATATATACACACGCATTTCCCCTCAAACAGCGGCCTAGGGCCTCAAAGTCTCCTATGAGATCAACCCAAAGGATAGGTTTGATCCTGGGAAATGAAAGAAAAAGTATAATCTTTAGGGATTTACAGACAGGAATGTAACTATTTTGCTTCCTTTGTAAGTGTTGGCTAACAAATGTTGCTATAACATTAAAAATAGTTTCTTACTTATCTGACAGACAAAATATAAAATAAAGATATGTTATATTTCAGTTCTGTAAATTATCAACATGTTGGACAGGGTATTCAATAGAATTACTTTTATTATTTCCAGGAGAGCAGCCAAAATATAAAACCATTTGAAATGTCTCTCTAGACAGCATTGAACTAATTCTTGATGTGTGCAAACCATAACTGTAGACGTGAAGTAACGAGTCTGTGATCGTTGTGTGATCAGAGTTGAACTCCTGGCTACAAAAAAGACCCAAACCAACACACTGCAGTACTTTTTGCTTGTGAATCATCCACAAAATTATCCTGCCTTTCACAGCTGTGTTTTGTCTTTGTGAATGGCAGACACTGAGTGGAGGGTTAAGAGAGTTGATAGTCATCTTCCACCTCAGTTCAGAAGCAAAACCAAAGTTTCAAACGCAGTTACAAACACACTTTTGTGAGCAAATAGCATAGCCAAGCACCATTTAAAGTTCAATACCTTTAGCCAGCTGAGAATTAGGAACATTTAGTCAGGTCTGTCTGTTTTACGTGAAGACAAAGAATCTCTTTCTGACCCCAGAGTTTCCCTGTAATACTGATCCAATAACAAGATGAGCCGAGCATTCGAGCAAGGGAGGGAAGCAAAAAGCAGTGACATGATTTCAGAACAGAATCTGGATTACCTGACAGTTGCTCCATTTAGGCATCATTTTCCTGACCACCTCCAGCATTGCCATTACTGCAAGGAGATGCTCTATCAGCTCCCTTAAATTAATAAGAATTTGATCTCAACTAACTGGGGAGTGTTTCAAAGAGTTTTCAGCCTCTGTTGTCAAGTCTTTTATCTGAGCCATTAAAAACCAGAAGGGAAAAAAGCCCCAGTGTGTCATTTAGCACAGGAGAAAAAGATGACTTATCAACACTTTTGGAATATTCACAGATCTAAGACCTGCCTTGCTTTTCACCAGCCGTTCTAAGTAAATGCTTCTAAAAGTGTTAGGTTATGCTAAATGAAATGAGTTAAGTGAATTACGGTGTTTTATTTAATCCTGATGGATACCCAGAATGATTTCCACAGAAGTCTTGTTCTGATGTAAATAAAATTTACACAGGTGCATCAGAAAATCTTGACTAAACAGAATTTAAGGGAAAAAAATGGATGTTAAATTAAAAACTAAAGCCTATTGCTACTGTCATTTAAGATACTTATAGAAAGGGCAAAGATCAAGTATAGCTGATCATAGGTTCATATGATATTAAGTATCTCTAATTAAAAACAAACAGACAAAACTATAGTAGAGGCAAGAGATGTTAGTATTAAAATAGATATTCCTTGCGAAATTTGAAATGCTCCAAAATTCCAGGAGGTGAAAGCTAAGGATTTTGGTCTACTGGCAATTATTGAGATCTGCTGAGTTTGTTAAAATTCAAGTAACTTGACCCAGATTTTTATGGGTTGAAAAAAACACGTTATATGTGTAGTTTCCACAAGAACAACTGGGAATCAAAAAATTAAGTATTATTTCTAGATTTTTAGCACATTGCAGAGCAGGGCTGCTCAAATTCTGCCACAAGCTGAAGTATTCCCTCTCAAACCAAATAATTGTGCTTAAATTCCCTAGGAGGCTCTATCACTTTATAAATCACTCACTTTAGAACCTTAAATTTTTGGCACTTCTAAAGTAATTTGTAACGTTAGACAGCTCTGACATCTCTATATGCTCTCAGATTTTAAAATATTCCATGGACTGTAATTTTGAACAGAAAATGTGAACACATCACTGGAAGTAAAAGAAATAAACTATCATGGCAACTCCATTCCTGAGACATTCCTGGGGGTTTGCTCTCCTTTTACCCTGTATGGTTTGGCAACAATTTCTTGAGGGGGGAAAAAAAAAGCAAAAAGGATCAGAATAGGAAAAACTCCACACCTGCATGTCCGATTTCACACACCAGCACTCCCAGATGCATTGGAAATGTTGAGTTTCCTACCACGTAACTTGCACTTGATATTGCTGTGCAATTTATTTTTAGCCTATTTCAGTGCTTTAGAGAGTTGTGCTGCTCCTTTTCAGCTGATTAGAGTTATTCCTAAGTGGCTCTTAGCAAGCATGGAAATCGGAGTGAAAGGGATGAAGTACATGTCAGCTGAGCAGCCCAGACAGTAAAATATTATGAATTAAAAATTACTTATGCAGAGATAAGCATGCAGACAGGCTTACACTCTCTACAAGCTCTAGACCTAGGCTTGCGTACTTTTTTTTTCCTTCTGAATAATTTTGTGACGTTTTGGCTTTATGCTGTTCTCAAAAACTGGACAAATGCCGAAATTATCATCACGGAATCCTTAATTTTACACTTTCTTCAAACCAGGCCCATATCATTATTTGAGAAAAGGGTTGGTAGACTCAGCCTTCCCAAGCATTTCTAACAACCACTCCTGCTATAGTAAGGAATCTCCATTGCATCTTGCTCAGGAGACCAAGGCTGAAGGAATGGGAGGCGTCTCCAGGCCCCCCTGGCCAGAGAGGGCACTCACTGAAGGTCTGTGGGAAGCAGATGACTCCATCCCAGAGCCAGCCTGCAGATAGAAACAACCCAAGTTACCTCTGCCTCCAAATTCACATTATTACTGAGTGATGATTCATTCCAGAGCCTTTTCCCAAAATGCTGTTTATCATTACTGGGAACACAACTGCCTCGCTCAGCAAAGCTAAAGTGCAGAAACTTGCTGAGGTTCATTCTTTGAATTTCCATCACTTGAGACAAAAAGTGGGGTTGATTTACATCCTCAGCTACAGAGAGTTGTCAGAATTAGTTGATTATTACTGCACCAAGCTCCTGTGTCAGCTGGGCTTTGTGGGCTGGCTTGCCAGCACCTCAGATTTAGTTCTTTGCATTGATTTTCTTTTTCTTTTTCTTTTTTTTTTTGTTCCAGTGTAAAGGAGTTTTTCCCACTCTTTGATGGAAGGGAATGCACTTTATGCAAAAATATGGTATATGGCATATTCCTGATCTTTCCAAAACACAAATCTGACACAGAATATCTTTATAGATGATCGCTGTGCTGAGCTTTATCATCCATTCCCATTTTTTTTAAACTATAAATTTGCACACAGGAAACATAATGCGTGGCAGAAAATCACTTCTCAAGAGATGAAGCTGCTCAGAATCGTGTGAGCCAGGTGGTTGGTTGTGCAAAAGAGAGAAGCAAGGCAGGAAAGAGTATTTTGGAGGTCAGAGCTTTGGACAACGTCCTTCTGGGCAGGGGGACTTAATGAATATTGCTTGGCCTGTCAGTTTGGCCTCTGGGTACTGAGGTTTTCCATGTGATCCCACATTCAGGACCCTCACTGGGATTCCAAAGATATAATATTATGAAGGTATAATATTAATCTCTTGAATTTTCAACCCATTGGAAATGGCTGACTTTTTACGTGAAGCATAGCACACTTTTTCAACAAGCCCACTTACATGTGAGGCAGTCTTGCCCTTGTAATTTTATTTTAAATTGGTTTTATGTTCTCTTTGCCATATCAAGTACAGCCATGGGCTGCATTGTTGAATCAGGACACGTTTCCAGGCGTTCAGACTTCTTAGTTCTTTACACAACTGTCGTGACAATGTTTGTGACTAACTTTCCCAACAAAAATGTCTTTCTCCTCTTATATATATAAATTCCTTTTATACTTTCTCCTTTTAGTCCTTCCAGCTGCAGCAATGTTTTGTCCTTAACTGCTGCTGCTCATGCCAAATAGTTTAAGTTGCACAATAATTCTGTCACAGATACACAGTACCTTCCACTCAAGGTGAAATTGTGTGGAAGCAGAATTTATCAAAAATTATTATCAAAAAACCTCCAGGTGCTCATTTGGTCAGATGAAACCCTCTTCCTTCTAGTGATTTTCTAAGTTATTTGTGCACAGAATTTTTTAGAGGTCTAATAATGCCCACAATGTTTCTATCTATTCTTACAGTTGTCTTTCTACTTAAAAACTACCCAGAGCTGATCCTAACAAACCAGGAAGAAGTTATTTTAAAAAGATTTTGCTCATTTGGATCATTTACAAAAAGTGGGTCATTAAGGCTGGATAAAAAGGCTTTTTGTTTTCTGTTTTTTTCTTCTCCACTGCTGAGTTTTACACGGAATCATACAATCAATTATATGGGATTAGGCACTGGTTTTACACGTGGACATAAATCTATTATGTCCAGACAGCAAATTTGGTAAACCAAGACTTCTTTCCTTCTGGGAGGACAGTACAGATGTCAGCTCCTCAATTCACAGTGAAGCAACTTTCCTTCTTGCAGGAAGACAAATCCATTTTCTAGCAGCCTGGCTGACTACATTGCCTGGGAAGGTGTTGTGCTAATTATAAAAAGGGATGGTGGAAATGAGGAACAAATCTGTTTTTACTGAATGCACAGGGTGTTAAAAGCTAAGAATGCGGAATACAGAAAATCCTGTGCTTCAGAAATAGCAAAAGGATGCATTTTATTAACACAGCTTGGACTTGTTTGGTAACTTCTGGACTCTAGAGGGAATGTTGGATAAGGAATGCTGCAATTTCTGCTTGTAACATCTGTGTATAGTTATAGATGTAAAAAGAAACGGACAGGGGAGCTCTGCTATTACTGGATAATCTGTTATTATGTCTCCCGGTTGCTGGAAACTCCGGAGTGAGGGATACCAAGCCAAAAGCACGGACACTGTGCTCGGGAAAGGACTGGAAGTGGCGCTCAGCCTGGCTGACGAGGTGGTGACCAGTCAAAGGCTGCACTCGGTGGCCCCAGAGGTCTTTTCCGGCCCCGGCGATTCCGTGGCTGTGAGGTTTCGGAAGGGAAATCCCACCTTGGAGGCCTGGCAGCGTGTGCTCGGAGCAGCGGTGACACTAGAGGTCAGCACGGGCACGTCTCCATCCTCGGTTCGGGGCCGGCAATGTGCTCTGCCAGCGCTGCCTCTGCCTCCGCCCCCAGCACTGGGAGAACTCAGGCTTTGCGCATTGGGCTCTCCCACGGGAAAACGAGCTCTTGAGCAACAGCTAGTGGTCATCCCAGCCACAGGCCGGGGTTAGATCCTGCCTGACATGAACTCCCAGGACTCCTGTACCACTGGGGTACCAGGTGTACCCCAAGGCCACCGGATACAGAAATGCATGAAGGAGGCTACAGGACAAAAAATCATCCTAAAACAATATTAAAAATGAGGCTGGAGCTCAAGAAAAGGTGCACTGAGGAGGCCAAGAGGTGAAAGATAGCAAGAGTTACTCAGACACGCTGAGTCTGCCTTCGTTTCAGTATAATTTGTAAAATCTAAGAGTTCTCCAGGCACCCTGGGGAGGAAAGAGTAATAAATGATAAAGTTGGAGACAGTTAAAGATAACTTCTGGCTTGAAAAAGAATACTTCACCTCTGTTATGGGCAATCAGGTAATCTATACCTCTGAATTCTGAAGGACATGGAGCATAAAATCACAAGTCTAATAGAAAGCATTTTTGTAGTAAGTTTCTCAAATTGGAGTAAAACCCTATGATGGAAGAAAAGCAAACAGAAATATCTAAATTTAAGCAGGAGAAGCTTTTTTCCAACCTACCCAGAACATTTCAGCCAAAAAAAAGAAAAAAGGTATATTTTAACATATATCTGAATACAAAGACATTTAAGAATGGAATTGGCTCATTACTGAATAACACAGGAAAACTGTCAAGGCAAGAAGAGTAAATATGTGACATTTGTATTCTGTGTTTGTGTAGGGAAAAAGCAAGATGAGGTACCAGCCTCCTCTGAGGGAACATTTTCACTCAGAAAAATTCTGGAGAATGTTAAAAACTGACAACAAAGGCTACACTTTTAAAAATGAGGGAGTACAAAGGTTTTGTGTGTAAGAATTTTTGAAAAGCAGGCAAAAGAATTTAATGGACCACAGTAATGATTTTCCTTATTGTTCTGTTTCAATCAGATCTCAAAATGTCAAGGGAACTCCTTTAGTCTGGAAGGCAGCAGGTCCTGTGCTGGTGCTATTCAAGGGCAAATGAGACAACCTGGAGAATTAGAAGCCCATAGGCCTGGCATCAACCCTAGCAAAATAATGGAGTCATTCCTACAAGTCTCAATTAGTGAAGGACTAAAGAAGGGAGATAGAATTAGTGCCAGTCAATATGACTTTTTGTTTTGGAAAACAGAACCAGCCAAGCTGGCGTGGTATCTTTGAAGAGAGCAGAGGAAGCAGGTGCAGTTCTCTACCAGGTGCTGTTCACTTCCAGAGAACAGTCGGGATGGCAATAAAGTTCCCTACAAATTGACCTTTCCCTAGAAGTGAGATTACACATCAGCATGGCACAGGACACCTGCCCAGCAGTTTGACTGGGCATGCAGTGTTTAATTGTGGTTTGTTTTTTCCAAGAACTATTCCTCTTTCCTTCATTCATGGTGTGCAGATGACAAGCCACTATTAAACACAATTGTTCAAACTTAATAGCAAAGGGAAGTTGCTTGAAGAAATGTTCCTAAATCTCATTTATGGGAAAGAACTGTTGCTGTGGTGCTGGTGTGAAAAAGGCTGAGTTTGAGCCTCATTTCCTCCACATTGAAATGATCTACTTTCTAAATCATTACCATAAGAAGTTCTGCTGCTTTGCAAAGACCACAATGCAAATTCTTGCAACTGGCACAAGTTTGTGATGTTTCTCAGCTGATGTTCTTTCAGCCATCCCAGTAGACCTAATTTAATTTCTAATCATTCCACCATGCTTAACACATTTTTCTAAATTACTTCTGCATTTGTACTCAGAGGGAATACTGGCTGATTTTTGCTTATAAAGCTTTCCCCTTTCATTTCCATTGTTTCCTATGCAGAGGGAATGCACAGAGCAATTCTGTGATCAGCTGCTTTCACTCCATGCCATATTTCAATAATAATATGGCACAAACTGTGCATTCCATATATTTCATTTCACTCCCAGGTCCAACCTCTCCAACAGAGAAGCACTGAACCTCACTCTGGGTGCAGGACGTTTTTTGACACAGCCCAGCAAAATATGGGAGTGCACAAGTTCAGAGCTATAGAAAATGTGCCCCTTTTGTTCCTATTTAATTGCATTTTCATCCTTTTCTAGAATAGAAGAATGGCATATGTAAAGCCTTAAGCTAAGTTAACATTATTATTCACACTGTACCATAAGCAAACAGAAAAACAATCAAAAAGGCAGGCAATAGCTATAAATTACACTAAATGCTCTGGTGTGTTGCCAGACACATGGCATAAGTTTTCATAGCTTCTTGTCAGGAAATTTGTAACGTGCTTCTGTTTATATTCTTTTATTGCTTCCAGCTTTGGTAATCCTTTTGTTACTCTTGTGACAATTCTTTTCTTAATTTTTGTTTTCCTTTGAATGATCAAAGAAATTCTTGCTCAAAAAAAAAAAATCATATATTAAAGCCATCATGTCACATACTGAATTTGATCCCTAAAGTATTTCTCAAGACGATCTTTAAGGAGTTGTGACAAACAGGTTTGGCTACTTTCTCTTCAAAATCACTAAAAAGATGCAAAATTTCTTTCGTATTTTAGAACTTCACTTCATGCCCTCCTCAGAATTTTCTTCAGATTTGGAGACAAATGCACAGTTCAAATTTAATTCAGAGTTACCATGACAGACTGGAGAAAGGTGTTTGTGATCATTTCCTGACACAAACTACGTCTTTTTGCAGTTTTTCCAGCAAATGGCCACAAGATTTTTCTGAAGGATCTTCAGAACAACTCACACCTGGGTCTTCACCAGCTCACCTTGCACTCTCTGAATTCACTCATCTTCCAGCTAATGAAATCACACTGGAATTGCAACTTATCATCCTCTTTTAACCCCTTGTGTTTGAAAACTGCACTGCTCCTACACGGTCCAATTCCAGCCTCAATCTCCCTCTTGTTTAATATTCCTCAATCTTTAAATTCTGACTTGTTCTTAAGCCCTTTGAAGAGCTACACTGTTGTTCTCGCTCTGGTCTGAGAGCCTAAATCCATTCTCTCCAAATATTAGATCTGGTTTTGACTCCTTCACTTCACTGTGTGAAACACAACCTTTTCACACAATGTTTAGTTATCTAGAGCAGTTTCCCAATGCCCCATTCCTCATTCTTTACGAGGTTTCATACTACAAAAGCTAATTTTTTACCTCCTCTTCTGTACATCCCTCAAACTCCTGTTTCATCTTGCCACAGCGCCCATTCCAAACAGTGACATTCAAACACCTAGCAAATATAAATATTTCCAAATCCTTATTACTCTGGAACTATTATCTCATCCAGTGCACTCCATTCCATTTCATCATATTTGTACAGTGACTATGCATATTTAAAAAACTATACCTTGCAGTTTATAATGACATGCATAAAAGAAAACCATCTTTGAATGAATGATAGGATGCATAAATTTCAGTGTATCATCTGTGCAATGTCAAAAGCTCTTAATCAATACAACAGAGATCTAAAAACACATCAATAGCTGATTTAAAGCTGCACACACTCCTGGAGAACATTAATTATATTCTCAGAGCTCATTTATAATGAGCTTTTAATTAGAGAGGATGTCCTCACATCTTAATCCTTACAAGCAGGGAAATGATGAGATGGTAGGTAATTCTTAAAATAACATGCTTTCATGTGGATTTCTTTTTCTTTTATTACACCAGAACTGTAAATGCTCCTTGCTTGAAGTCACTTGTAGCAACACACCTGTATGATAAAGGAGGATTCCATTTCCTTTGTCATCAGTAAGAATGGATATAGGACCTCCCACTAATGGATGCCTCCTCAAAAATTTAGGAAAAGGTCAAGAGAGCTATGAACAAGAGCTAAATGCATTATGACTACCTCAAGTTGGGAGATGCCTGGCCAGTTTTTCTTTCATTATTTATTTGTCTCATTAGACATCCTCCCATAGTTTTGGAAAATAAACAACATAATCCTTTACAAGATGTCTGCATACAGTTCTGTGTAAAAGCTTTGGCACTTCCCAGCCTATTCCTTCATGGGAAAGTCTGTTTTCTTGGACAGTAAAATCAGATCAACAAGGCCACCTGTATTTTTTAATTCAGCAGCTCAGCTTTATCCAATTCTCCCGTTTCTAGTCCTGCACGAAGGCCCTGCTGCACAACACATTGCAGCCCCTGCTGGGACAGACACGTGGCATTTGTCACGTTAGGATTCAACAGAGCTTGATCTGATTACCTGGTTTGCTTTCATTGGGTTTGCACTGAACTTCTTCCACACACTCTGCAGGAAACCAGCCAATATGTCCCCGGGTGCTGCCTTCCCAGAATCCACCTTCTCCGATGCTCAGAACTAAACAGAAGGAGACACAGGGAGAGTTACACTTTCCCTTCTCATGTAAATACAAGATTGTTGCATAACACATTCAGTCATGACTGAACATCACGCTGGTAAAAGCAAAATTCAAATGCAGAGTAACCTTTAAATGGGACCCTCCCTGGCCAGTCTGTCACCTCTTCCCAACTTTGGTTTTGTCACAAGTTTCCTTGGCCCTCACACAACTGTTTCCATTTTCAGTGTTCTCATTGCTGGTTTTATCAAGGATAAGGGCATGGCAATGCCTCAACCAAAACACGTTGTCTTGCCTGTTCAAATGAAGCTGAAGCGCTGAACCCACACTGAAATGGATTGTAATAACACGCATTTTGATATCTCCTGTTTTTCCTGCCTCCTAAGGAAACATGCTATTTTATTTAGTGGGCAGCCGCAGAGATTTGCAATGCAGGTCGAGTAACATAATTTAGGGTTTGAGTGCACAGCAAACACTTGAACCTCCCACAGGTGAGATACACAATGCAGATGCCTTTTGAAACATTTCAATTATTTTTTCTCAGCAGAAAAATAATGACAATATGGAGGAGAATGATTTGCCAATAGGAGAAAAAGCTTTTATCTGCTAGTTCTAATTATCTAGATATTAATTCTAGGACTCAACAAGGACTGTGACAAAAGCCTGCAGAACAACATGGTATGATTTTACCAGCTAGCAACTGGAGGTGAATTATGGTGATGAAAGATCTTAAATAGCTGCTATTATGTTTAAATTAACATTATAGGCGTTCCCACAAATCACTGTATGTTTACTATATATTAGAAGAATATAAATGTACTATTAGAAAGATACTATACATTAATATTGAAACACAGGTGATTTTATCAACAAAAACAGTCTCACCGGGAATGTAGCTCAGACACACAACACAAATCCTCAGAGCACATCTGTACAAAACCCAGTGTTGGGTGGAGAGGTTTAAGCTTCCCAAAAGCAGCCCAGCTCCATCCGCTGAGTGCCGGCTCAGCCCCAACAGCCCCTGCTGAAAACCAGGGCTAATTACCCCAAAAGCATCTCTCCGCTCACAGATTCCTAGACCTGGGATAATGTCTCTGCAGGGTATTTCAGTGCAGGAGGGATATTAACGTGCTCAGAGCTGCTTTGATGATCTCCAACACCAGCGCTTTTTGCACCGTTAAAACCTTACCAGGCTTTATAATCCCGGTCCCTGCCTGGCTGCAATTCAACTCGGTATCAGTGGAGCTGCTGTGACTCAGGGGCAGTGAATCTGAACGTGATTTGCACTATTACAGAGCAAGATGAAAATCAAATCAATCTCAGCCCCCCAAAAAAGTAAAAATTAAAAAAAAAAAATCTTGGTAATACGTAAGAGGAGGTAAAATGTCTGGTTTGAGACACCAGTATCTGTAAAACTGCATTTGAAAGTAAATGTTTACCAGCTTTTTTTATTAATGTAATCCTAAACTATTTGTGGTATTACTTACAGAGCAGGGACATCTATTAACATAGACATCTGACAGCAAAATGTTTATAAATATGTCACTGTAGTCTATTCCAAGAGACAGATTAATGAATTACACATTTACACACCACTGTCAATAACAAGTACATATTAAAGTCCCAGGAAACATCCATTAAGGAAAAATTCTACACCTGGATGGGTCCCAAGTACACAATTTATCAAGCACCTTTCTGACATATATGAGGAAACCTGTAACCTGTAACTCCTATAAACCCAGGGAGTTATGGGACACTGAGGGAGGGCACTGACCTTGGATGACACCAACAACTCTACGCTGAAAATGAAGCTGAATTAAAAAATTTAGCATGTCTTTTTTTAAAATATAAACATAGGGCATAATTAATGAAAAATACGTTGATATATTTCAGTGATTGCTGAAAATGTTTTAAACCTGTGCACATTAACTGACAGACATTGTCAATGTGATAATTCAGTGTTACATAAAACAGAAGCCTGAGCATTCATCCAATTTAAATTCAGCATCTTCCAATACATTTTTAACCTCTGTTCACATAAGAATGTATTTCTTATAGATGAGATAAGGAACTTGGAAAACTTAATAACCTAGATATATATTAGAATTATTGTAGAATCCTACTGTACATTGATTTAACTTCAGTCATAAAAGAGTACAGGACTCCAGCCAAAAGAAATTTCAAAATGCGAGACAGTGAAAGATTCCTATTGTCAGTAATTAGCCTTTTTTTTTTTTTCTGAGGGGAGTTTTCAGCACTGAATTTCAGTCCTGATTTCACTCCAAAAAATGGCAAAATGCTTAGAACAGAAACTACTTAGAGATTGAGGCAGACTTCCTTAATTTGGTATTTTATTAATCTCCTATTTCGACACTCCAAATTGCATGGATATTTCCAGCTCTGAAAAGAGAGATGCACTGTAAGGAGGAAGTTGGGCATTTCATACCCATGGAGTAATTTCATGTGTTTGTGGCAGGAGCAGCTGATTCAAATCAACACTTGTGGGAAAAGAAATTTGCCTTGTAAGTCTGTCTGTGAGAGCAAGGCAAAAAGTGATTCCTGCAGAGCAGAACCAGGCCCACTTTAGCCCATTATTACATGAATTATTGAATATCAGCCATTACTAATAACAGGAGCAAAGGAAAAATACATGTAGTCCTGCCTGAAGACATAACATCCATGGAAAAGTGGTAGAAGGGGAAATAAGCGTTGCTGGAATGCAGACAGCCTTCAGCATTCTGGTCCAAGCCAGCCCAAAGATTCCACCTGCCAACAAAGGGCAGGAGCTTCGGCCTTCCATCAGAAGACCGCCATTTCGGAGGCTGGGGAAAGAAGGAAAAGCCTGATGGAGCTGCAAGAGGCACAAAGGTGGCCCAAGGGGCAAAGGAGGGACTGCCCTGGGTTCAGCTGACGTGCAGAGACAGGCAAGTTGTGGGTGAGATGGAGGACAAGCTCCTGTCCCCAAGCAGAAGTTGAGCTCTGGGTGGTTCTGCTCCACCAAAAACCTTGAAATGATCTTCCTCTATCTCACGTGGTGCCATTAATAAGAAATTCTGCAGCAAGAGCCGAGGCCATAATAATATGTATATCAGTGGCAACACTTCACTCACTGCAACGTGGATAACTGAGAACTTAAAGGATAAATAGAAAAATGTAATTCATATTTTGTACCCATGAATGCTTTTTTAGAATGAAACCTTAATTTCTGTCTTCCCTCTCCCCGTAGTGCTTAAGAAACTCATTGTAACAGATAATTTGTTACCAGCAAGAGATTTTCTAATCAACATTTTCCCTGCTGAAGGACATAACAATGGTAAATCAAAGGATAACTTCCCCAAAATTAATAATTAGCTTTATAATTTCCAGCAGTTTTTCCTCTTCTTTTAATAAAAACAAAAGACGTGGTTGCTATGGCAAGAGCAGGTCAGAGTCTCTTCACACACAACACAAATTACAAAAAGAAGATGATGTTGTAAGAGTAAAATTAAGGTTCTAGTAACATCATGAATCCTGGTGCATCTTTTCTCAACAAAAGTGTAGTTTAAAACAAGAGGTATGTTCAATTATATGAGCAAAACTTCAAAGAAAAATTGGACAGATCCCAAACAACAGGGTAACAGGAAAACATGGATAGGCAGGTGCCAATTAGGTTCTCATATTTTAATGTCTTTGAAGTATTATACTTAGAATCAGCCAGATTCTTCCAGAAAATTATACATATAAAATATTTGACAATATTATATATTATAAAATTATAGAATAGAGCATAGAATATTTTGTCTCTTGCAACTTTTGTAAATCTATTGGCAATGCATGTATTGTAATTCAAATTAATATAACATACTAATCTCAGCTTAATTACTAATTATACCATAAAAATAATTTTAATTAAAAGAACATAAAAGTTGTATTCTTCCACGTTACAGCTCCCTTCATTATGCCCCACCAAGAAATAAGAGTATTTTTTCCCATCGAATTATGGCGACTACTATTTCTCAATTCCTTGTGATACTGAAATGTCAATGAGTGAATTATTCCAGGCAGCTTTATTTGCAAAAATGTCAATGAAATTTAAGGCCAAATTCAGGCTGATGTCTTTATAGCTGTTACAGGATGTACCTAAAATGTCTTTGTAATATCTAAATAAATTTTTGGTGCTTGGATAAACTGCATTCTCCTTTACTGGGAAAATAAATTATTATACGGATTGGGAATGAGAGACCATGTTCTGGAGAAAAAGGACATTTCTGCAATCAGCAGAAAAAAAAGAAAAATCAACAGAATGACAGAAAAGCATAAAGTTAGAAATCCATTGAAAATAATCGAACAGCTGAACCAGCCTGTGCTGATGTAAGAACTCTGGGTTTGTGTCTTGGTGTAAAAGTCTTATAGATTTTCTTCTTTAAAATACAATAGGTTTTTAATTTCTAGTGGGTTAAAACCTAACTTCTTTCTCTCAGAAGTAATTAGTATAATTTAGGCTTTTCCCTTGTCTGACGTAAATTTTCAGAATTATTTGTCTTTGGCAGGAGAGCTTTCAAAGGACAGACAACCTACGCAGGAATATTTATTGGAAGTGGTGGCTGCCCCATCCCTGGAAGTGTTCAGAGCCAGGTTGGATAAGGCACTGGACAACCTGGTCTAGTGGGAGGTGTCCCTGCCCATGGCAGGAGGGGTTGGGACAAGATGATCTTTAAGGTCCATTCCAACTCCCCAAAACATTCTAGGATTCCATGATTCTATGATAAAAGCAGACTTTACACACAACATAAATGAAGGCCAGCACAAGTAACAACTTAATCTTGCTCTCTCTCAAAGAGAGATGTTTTTCTGACTGTTTCTTTCTCTACTCCTACTTGTTCCTGACAGCAGCTCCTCCCTGTGATTAATGATGAGCACGATCTGGCTGTTCTGCCTTATGGGCAGGCTGGTTCTGGCTCCCAAAGACTTCATCAAGAGACACCGACACAACTTGGGGTCAGTGCAGCAGGACTGGGGAGGAAATCATTGCCTCTCCTGCTGATGACAGCCACGGTGAGGCCTCCAGCACGCACACAAGTGACTGTGCCCCAGCTGCCACGCAGGAAATGTTCCTGTGCGCTCCACACACAATCTGGAAGGGAAGCCTCGTGCATCTGCTGTTAATGACTCTAATTGACCTGAGCACTCCGATTGGACTGGTGCCCTATAGACATTTCTTCTGGTGGAGAAGCAAATCCAGCAGTTCTTTCCCACCTTGGGTTATAGGACCTCACCAAATTAGGGAAAAAACGCATAGACCCTGATTTAAAACACCTCTTCATCTTTTATCCCCTCTGCTTTCTCGGGAAAGAAACAGTGCAAACAAGGAACATTCAGGAAAAGGACTTTGGGATGAGAAGATGACAGGGACTACTAACAGAGCAACCACTCACTACGTCAAAACCTACAAAGACAATAAGCTGCACGTAATCCTCTAAATCTGAGGAAATATGGCTCAGTTGAAATAGAACTGAGTGAGCTGTGCTGCTCAACATTTGGCCCTCTGTGGGAGTTTTCTCCCCTTTTTCATCTTTGCCAAAAGCTTCCTATGAAGATTACCTTTTCCCTGTTATTTAGGTGTCTATTAAATAGTCTTGAGCAAGTGTGGGAGAGAGGAAAACAATGTAAGAAATAAATCTGCACTGGACTGAGATTTGGTCAGAAACCAAACATTGCAAGAATCCATCCATTTGTAATGCTGATCACCACTTCTGTTGAGGAGGGTGCAGACAGAGTCAAGTTTGCTCTTCTCCACAGTGATGCCCAAACTTCAGATCAGGGCAATGCAGGAAGAATTAACTGAGAGGAGGTCCCCAGCCAACTTAGGTGTAGAGCCTGTACTGTTGTGTTGGACTACACTGGTGCACTCACAGCTCCTCTTGGACTCCTGGCACGCCCTGTCTCCTGAATATTTCAGGCCAATTGCTGACTACTCCAGAAAGGCTATCTTAAAGTAGCCAAGCATGATGACAACGGGGATTTGTGGAAGCTTTTACATCCTAATCACTTCCTCTCAGCCCCTGACAGCACAGGGAACTCTCCTGCTGGAGCAGGAGCAAGGCCATGTCTTTGTTACCGCACTCTGATAGCACGACTCTCTCCTGCCCTTCAGGTACAACCAACTTGGAGAAATGAGTTAGGATATTACCTGTGGTGAGCCATCATCCATTATGTTAAGAACTGAAATCAAACCAATCAAGCCAGGAGACAGAAAGGAAGCAAAATAGACATGAATGTGAGTAAGATTAATATTCCATTTCACATGCATTTCATCCTTCATGTGAAAGAGCAGCAAAACAATACTTTGCAAACCTCTTAGGTTTAATTTTGCTGCCATACTTACCCACACAAGGTACAAACTGCTCTTGAAGAAACAAAACAGCCTTTCTGAGGATCTTCCCTTTCCAGTATTTTATTTACTAATCTAACAAGTGCAAAAGCCTGGGAGACCAACTTTCCTCCTGCCCACAAGCACTGTCTGTTGGCAATATCTCCTAGCACAGCAGGGGTTTAATAATCTTTCTTTTTCAAAATGACTTACAAATAGATTTCCCAAGAAATGAAAATGTTAGCGGTATATTTGGATTGCCCTACTGGCTGAGATCACGCTGAAATAAAAGCAGAGTCACAAGGGTCAGTGATTCTGATGCACAGAACTACTGACTTCCTGCCCAGAACAGATGCTTGAGTTGCTACTACTGAATTACTACTGCTCCTGTGACCCCGAGGAGTGGAGCTGGGAGCAGGTTGTGGCAAACCCTTCGCTGATGTGCAGACTGTGCCTGCACCGGAGGCATCTCGGAAGGCTCACAGAGAAGTCTGCCAGAGTATATTTGAGATACTGAAATAACTCCCCCTTTTTCCAGATACTGAGCACTAGAAAACAACTAGAAAAGTTGTTTAATCATGGGAAGAGCTACAGACACTGAGCATTTCCCAGAACTAGCCTGGATTCTGTTTGCCCACCAGGTGAAAGACAGGAGGCAGCAACAGCAGGGCAGGAAACACAGATTTACAGCTGGAAGCCACCCATGGACAAACTATACCAATAACAGGTCAAGGAAGGGGATTCTGCCCCTCTCCTCTGCTCCCAGGGGAGCCCGCCTGGAATACTGCATCCAGGACTGGACTCCTCAGCACAGGGAAGATATGAACCTGTTAGAGGGGGTGCAGAGGAGGCCACGAAGATGCTCTGAGGGCTGGAGCACCTCCATGGAGACAGGCTGAGAGAGCTGGGGGTGTTCAGCCTGGAGAGGACTCACTGCAGCCCTTCAGTGCCTGAAGGGAGCTTATAAAATAGAGGGAATGTTGTATAATAGGATCTTAGAGTGGTCTGGGTTGGAAGGGGACCTTTACACACAGGCAGATAGTGATGGGACAAGGAGTAATGGCTTCAACCTGACAGAGAGTGGGTTTAGATATTAGAAAAAAATTCCTCTCTGTGAGGGTGGTGAGGCCCTGGCACACACTGCCCAGAGAAGCTGTGGCTGCCCCATCCCTGGAAGTGTCCAAGGCCAGGTTGGACAGGGCTTGGAGCCACCTGGAATAGTGGAAGGTGTCCCTGCCCAGGGCATGGGGTGGAATGGGATGATCTTGAAGGTCCCTTCAAACCCAAATCATTCAGTGATTCTGTGAACAACAAAGCTGTGAGTTTCAAAAGCTCTCAAAGCATTTGATTCAGGCAGGTTTTTTCTTTCTAGGTCAGTGAAGGATAGTTCATGTGCATTTAAGGTATGTTTTAAAATAACACAGAGTCTGAAAACAATTTTCATTTTGTTTTCAAGTGACCAGAGGCAGTCTGCACCACGTTATTTGGCACCTGCAACTCATACCTGTTACCTTCCCAAGAGTCTGCTCAAGGACACACAGATACTTCTCTATTGCTTTATCTTCATGTTCAAGAAAATTGCTAATTCTTTGCTCACAAAGAACTTTGGAGCATTACATTCTCTGAGTTTTGTTATCAAAGAGACCACTTGATATCCAATGTAAGAATTCAATTTAGGAGCACAAAAGCTGATTCAAATTCATTTTATAGATACTTAATATAAGTTCGTGTGCATTGGATGAGGGCAGATTCATTGCTATGGACTTTTAGTTAAAGCATGAAGAAAGAAACAAAATATGTTAGAAGTGTTTCCGTGAGGAATCAAACTAGCTCTTCTTCATTAATGTGAAAACATAAGATTAGGGCAGTTCTGGTATAAATAAAGATATCAGATTTATTTTTACAGCAGCCATGGCTCTTTCATGAGTGGCAGACACACAAATGATGTCAGTGTGTATGACTAAAAACTAAAAATACTGCAGGTATTTTTGTACAGGCTACGTAATATCCTATTAATACAAGACCATTTTGTTTAGTTTACATTTTCTTTGAACCTTGCCCATTCACAGATTTCTCTGAGCTGTTTCCTTGTATCACATACTGTGAACTATTGTCACTCATGCACTCCTACCAGTTTTAGAAAGAAAAAAACCCTGCTTCATCTCCATCTGATGAAAACACTTTTCATCAAGAGTTTAGGAATTCATCCCTCTCTGTGACCCTTCTAATTCTGCCAAGTTAAAAAAGAAAATCCATAAAAACATTTCCCAACTAATCCCTTTCTCTAATATGTTGTTCTGGGTTTTTATCCCTGCAATAAATGCCTTGCTACATCTTTACTGTGATTAGTCTCATGGGATGTACTCGTGATGAGCATCTCCCCAGGGTCAGGCTGAACGCGGGGCAGAATCCCACAGCAAATGCCAGCACATGTTTGAATTCCCCAAAGCAATCCAAGAAGCCAGGGCTTTGGCATCAGTGTTTTACACAGAACAGTGCAGTCACCAAGCTGGCAGAGGAGAGGGGCTAAGACAAAGCCTTTCATTTTTCAACAGGGCTAAGGTGTTTCCAAAGTCAAGGAAAAATGGAATTCCTTGGGGTTTAACGTCCTCCCATCTCCTCCAAGCACTGCACACAACAAGTTGCTAAGACCCAAACAGACATGTGCTCACTGGATCATGGTCTTGATAAGTCTGAAAAAGACAGGAAACACATCCAGTCCACTAAGAATTTCTGCTCAGACAGAGTGAAAAATCAGGATCTCCTTATAGTCAGCATTTCTGGCACTCCCACAGCACTGAGGATCATGAGTTCTATTGCCTGTGCTTTTGGAGGATGAAGAAGGATCCTATCCTATTCACACTGAGTTTAAAAAAAACCACCATAGAATCCTGGAATAGTTTAGGTTGGAAGGGACCTTCAAGATCATCTTGTTCCAAGCCCCCTGCCATGGGCAGGGACACCTTCCACCAGCCCAGATTGCTCCAAGCCCCATCCAACCTGGCCTTGGACACTTCCAGGGATGGGGCAGTCACAGCTTCCCTGGGCAACCTGTGCCAGGGCCTCCCCACCCTCACAGGGAGGAATTCCTTCTCAAGCACCAGTCTAAATCTACCATCTTTCAGTTTAAAGCCATTCTTCCTTGTCCTATCACTACACTTAATCTCTATAAATAATTACATTTTGACTGAAACAGGGACGGGAATCCAGATTTAATTGGACCTGGATTTTTGGCACAAAAAGTTTGAGTGGTTTCTTCAATACTGTTACACAACTGAGACCTCTTTAAAGCATCACTGTCTTTTCACCTGCACTCTTTGTTCTCTCCATGACCTTGCCGTGTTCATTCTGACATATTTTTTGCTGCAACGGAGGAACCATTGACATGGTAACACGAAACAGGATTTGATCTTGTTCTGGAAGTTTTTCCTTTGATTAGCTCTGGGAGTCTGTCACACAGTGTTCCAGCCCTGCCATGCAAACAGCCTTAAATTACATTTCACAAGACTTCATCCGAAGGAGTAACACTGACAATCCCTACGTTCACCTTTTCCAAACCCTCTCCAAAAGCAGACTGAGATGTGTGGAAACCTCTTTAGACTTTACTGCAGCAAAGTCCTCTAAAATGCTTTAAAACAAATGTACCTGGAAAAATTAGACCTCTAGATTTCAAATCAATGTGCAAATCATATTCTTGAAGCTGAAAAAATAATCCCACAAGGGATGATTTGGTGTTGCATGGACATGTCCCCCTTTTGCTAACAGTAATAATTAATGTATTCTTTTCAATAAACTTACATTTTCCCCACAAATAAAAAACCCCAGCCATAATCTCATTTTCTATTTCAGCATTTTGAGTGTCCCCACAAGAACCACTGGTTTCACATTTAGACCATACCCTTATAAGAAAATATGAAAAGTGGACTAATTTGTTCCTGCAGTGTTTTCCAGTTGCTGTCGTAACAACTTAGAACCAAGGGCTCCTGAATTAATTTTTTAAAAACATTAAACTCTTCATTGAAATTTAAATCCCTTATTCTTGAATTATTTTTGCATATAATAGTCTCAAATCCTAAGGTATACCAGCAGCCAGATCATGAATGCCTCTAAAACACTCAACATCCCAAGCAACCTGTTGCAGAGTCTCCTCTTTTGCCAGGAAACACAATTTCTGTCTTGTCTTTCCCCAGAACTGCCTGGAGTTGTCTTGCTCTGGCGAGAAGAATCTGTGCTGTTGATCTTACATCCTCTACATAAACAAAATAGTCCTACATGTTTAAATCCAGCAGGTCAACTGAACATATCTGTGCACATCTGCAAAGAACAGCCACTCACTCCTTGTCTATTGGCACCTCCCAGATCTCTGTGAACACAATGAGTGTAGAAAGTTATTCTGTATCCCCAAAATTTCACCCTAGTTCTTGTGCACTATTTTCCTTAGACCACAATCACTGCTTCCCACCTGTTCAGGGAACAATCTTGAGAACTGCAAAATTATCTTTTCAGCCCTACAGACTCTAAGTTTAACCTTCTTCCTTCATCTTTGCATTTCAAATTAATCTTGCATGTTTTACTCTTAAGTGCAGCGTCCTTCAGATTTCTGTCCTGCAGCTTCTGAGGGCTTGAGTTAACAAAAATTATTAAACCCACAAATGCTTCAGAATCAGTACATCCAAAAATAAAAATGCAAAAATACCTTCTAATGGCTCCCTAATTTTTTTTCAACGACTGTTTGCAGACTCAAGGGAGGAGGTATTTGAAGTTTCCCTTCCTGAGATAAGTAGTTTCCTTTGCAAGAAAATTTGCAGCTGCTTAACACTTTTATTTAGGACACTGAATTTATTCCCTTTTGTTTAATTTCCAGAACTGCTATTTGATTTGTATGGATCCAACACAAAGTCTCTTTCATTCCGTGAATACTTTTACCTGGATGTGCAAAACCACAGCATCGCACCTCACCCTTGGGAAGGTGAGTTCTGTCAATCCCATCTCTCACTTTCTCTCAACTGTATCTGGATGTACCCACTGCCTTTAAAGCAATAACAAAGTTTGGCCACGGTTTAAACCTAGTCTTGGTTGGGAAGTGCACCAGTGGACAGAAATTTCACATGCACAGCCATGCTTCCTCCAAAATATATTTACAGGAGGTTCTCCCTACCCACTTATCCTAAGTCCCATGAGGGGACGTTTTCTACTTAACCAATTAATTGTTCCTTGAGAAAAGGGCCTGAAACAGAGTTGACCTTAGCCCTGTTTCCTTCCTGAGCTGTTTAGATAGCTGACATGTTTACAGCCCTTAAAGCCCTGGAGTGGTCGCTCTGTAATGGCTACAGAAGCAAATTAAGTGCTCTGGGTAAGAGACAATGCTGCTATTACTGCACCTGCTTCTGAGTTGGAGCAGTGCTGTGAACGCAGTTAAAGTGGCAGCTAAATATGCATTGGTTACAGAACAGAGCCAGGAGCAAAATACCCTGCAAAGAAACAAATGCATGAAAGCACTTCTACCACACAGATGATTTCCACCCCTGAAAAAGAGAAGAGAATTTTAATATAAAATTCCCACCTAGAAGAAGAAAATGTTCATTCCAAATGAACTGGGTGCTCACCTTTGACTCTATCTCCTTTGTGCAGATGAATTTCCCCTTCCCCTTGGGGCTGATATGGCTTTACAACGATAAAAAGTCTCCCAGGTACAGCACTGTAGAGCTTCCTTTTGGGACCCTGATAATCCAAGGCAGACAGTGTATCCTTGTTGGCACTAGGACTGTAAACGGCACTGCAAAGTGAAATTAAAAATCATTAACAGCTTATTCAAAAGGGGAAAGTTAATCATTTACCATCACATCAGCAGGATTAAATTAAGCCGTGAATTACAAAATTGTCTTCCAGTAAGACATCCGACCCTGCAGAAAAAACACACGTTTTTCATCCTAAACAGGAGCTTTTAAGGGTTGAAATCTTTCGATATGAAACATGATCAATATTCACCTGACCATAATGGCCTAGAACAGAAAACACACAACATTAAAGCTTTTAGCTTTTCCGCAAATTAAACTTGCACATTCAGAGACCCTAATTAAATTTAAAATTTATATGCAGATCATACATTCCCAGCATGTCAATTTATCAGAACGACTTGAAAACGTCAGTATTTACAATTCTTGAGAATGGATATCTTTGTTACACTGAGAGAACAAGTGAGACCACTGAATTATTAACTAAATGGACTGAATAATCAAGAGTTACTTCATCACTCCAGGGCCTGGGGCTAAATTTAGATCTGCACAAAGCCTGGTGCTTGTGGTTAACATTCTCCAAAAGATCATTTCTTCTGGATGGCAATCACCAGCTCACTCAGTGACTTCCAAATGTGCCCAGGCAAGCCATAGGTCACCACCAACACACAGTCCACTTTTCCACAGGTGTATAAGGAAGAAATTATCGGAAGATGGTGAAAAACACACAAGATTATTATTAAACCTCTGGGGAAAATGAGTGAACTGTCAAAAATATGTGAAAAGAGAAAGAGGCAAATATTAAAGAGGGTGGGAAAACAACAGGATATATCATAACAAACTTGCAATACACTAGTATTCAACTTTTAAAAAACCCAACAAAACATTAAAACTTAGCTCTTAAGCAAAGTCTAGAAACAAGAAAATATTCATGAGAAGGAAAAATATTAATAAAGATTTGTAGGGAAAAGTTAGGATACCAAAGGAAGAAGGCTGATTTAATGATTTAGCATTACACTCTGCTTACTTTCTTGTAAGGAAATATCTCAAACTGCTTTAAGCAAAATGAAATACCAGGGCTGGAGTCTGCTCAGTTTTCACTCCTTTTTTTAAACCAATCTTCTACCTAAATAGGAGTCCACAAGTCAATAGATGCAGAAGTGTGGTAAAAACTCAACCCTAGTGGATCTTTCATAACAAGAACACTGCCACTTTCCTGCAGTAACTTCTTCACCATTTGGGATTGCATCCCCCTTTCCCCTTGTTCTGTTCTTCCACTGCTGTGAAGAGGTGCTAATAATGGTAAGCCATACTTAGGGGTTTAACAGTGAGCTCTGGTTGCACGTCTGTGATGGAGTTTGCACCAGAAACCTCAGCCAACTCTCACAGTTGTTTAAAGAAAGCCTGGAAAAGATGACGTTCAGATTTCATCCCTTTTTGCCTTGTAAGTGAAGGAACAGTCATCACCAGAAAAAAAAAAAATCCAGATCTATAAACTATAGCTACACATCTGATTTCCACTTGTATCAAGCTGTGTTTCTGCCTAGTCTGGTGGCAGCTATTCCCAGTGTTATCTCCCAGCATCTACTTTAACTGCTAGCACAGAAGATACATTCATTTTCTCTCTTACTGAAAGAGAAAAGGGAAATGGCACATTTAACCCACACAATGAATGCAGAGCTTCTCATGCAACAGGCTCACTAATGGAAATCAGGGCTGCAA
Organism: Atrichornis clamosus; assembly: GCA_013400975.1. NCBI lineage: Eukaryota > Metazoa > Chordata > Aves > Passeriformes > Menuridae > Atrichornis > Atrichornis clamosus. Next base: position 211,382 of record WBMZ01012760.1, read on the forward strand.
CGTGGGGTAGACGACTTTTTCAAAAGGAGATCCTTCCTCTCCCTACTTGTCCGCAGCATGGGCTCCAAGCCCAGCAAGTGCCATGACAGGAAGGAGCAGGAGGAGGGTGCAGAGATTTCAGAAGATGTGAGGACATGTTTCCCTCTCAGCCAGAAGAAGGTGGCCATCCTCGACAGCTCAGCCTTGGCTGAGGCTGTGTTGGCACCTCATTTACTAATTTCTGTGGGACAAATTCCACAGGAATGGTGTCCCCATTCCCTTGGCTCCCCAGCCCCCCACACAACCAGTTTGTTATGAAAAGCAACAGACTCATGAGAATCACAGAACAGCTTGGCTTGGAAGAGACCTCAAAAACCATCTCGTTCCCCCCCCTGCCATGGGCAGAGACACCTTCCACTAGCCCAGGTTGCTCCAGCCTGGCCTTGGGCACTTCCAGGAATGGGGCAGCCACAGCTTCTCTGGGCAACCTGTGCCAGAGCCTCAGCACCCTCACAGGGAACAATTCCTTCCCCATATCTAACCTAAATCTCTCCCCTTTCAGTTTGAGAAGATAAAATACCTGAGCCACGCAGGCTGTGAAGATCACATGAAACCCTTCCAGCACCACTTTCCAGCACCTCTCTACAACACAAATCCCACCCTTCATCATAATCTGACCTTCTCCATCACCTACCCCTTCTGGCTGCTTCTGCTCCACAACCCAACCTCCTGCTCTGTCAAAAGGGACTTTTCCATCTAAGGGGGGCAACAGCTCCATGGTGAATGTTATTATTTGCAAATAATAAGCAGAGACAGCAACAATTCCCACATTGAGCTGACAGTAAGTAGGTGGTCACACAGTTAAACAAAATCTGTGAGGAAAGTGTCATATAAGGTGCCATTCCTGACTGCAAAATGGGCCTGTGGCAAGAAAAGGCATTATTTGCAGGAAAAATTATATATAAAATCCTTTTAGTTGACTTTAAATGTAGAGAGCCTCCAGCTCTCTTCTGAGTACTTGCACATACTCTGGACTTCGCTGACACAAGTCTTGATGGCACAGAGGAAACTCTGCAGCTCTGCAGCAGTTTAAGTAGCTGGGACACTGATGCACTAAGAGAAAGACCAAAATTTTATATCCACAAACTCTCAGGCATTAAATTGGTTTCCACTATCCTTTGGGGTAGTTTTCAAAAAGGGAAGAGGAAAGTGACTGAATAAAGTCAAAGGAAGTAAGTGTTTGCTTAGTCTAAAAAAAAAAAAAAAAATTATAATTCCTACCCCCATCTCAAAGGATTGCTTATACTTCTAGAATTCGAAGTGTGTTAACCCAGGAACATGGATGAAAAGACACTATTTATCCCTTTCAGCTAAAATAATCATTGACTCTGAGGTAGAACCTCCCACTCTGGTGGAATCAGAAGAATCCAGTGGAATACAAGCACTCATTCTCTAAAAAACACCTCATGGCCACCTCCTCAGCCAGTTGAACTTCATTACAGACTGATTTTAAGCTGATACTGGGCTCTGTGAGGAAACGCCACCCAAATTCTACACAAATGAGCTTTTGCCATTGTTGTAACATACAACAAAGCAAGATGAACTTTCTTTGCTGCATGATACCACTGGCATAAGGAATTCTTTTTCCTTTCCTTTCACTCTTTCTTACATTTCAGACAACTTTGTCTCCCAATGCACCTGATCTCCCCTCTCCAGCAGTATTGTTCCCATCACAAATAATGCCTTTCAGTTTGGGTGCCTAAGGCCAAGGAGAGCAGAGGAACGTGCAAGGTAACAGGAGACAGTGTCAACTACATGACATTTTATTTTGCTGGCTTGAAAACTCCCCTGAGGGTCCATTACAACTACAAATGACAAGGAGAAACCAACAGCTCCACTTCTTGACAACGCTCAAGTCCTTTTCTACTCTGAACAGTAGATTTTTTTTTTTTTGTATATTAGGAAACAGGACAGACAAAGCCTGATTTTTCAATGAATAGTGAGTCAAATGTGTTTGGTCAAAACGTGAACTCTGGTTCTTTCCATCAGTGCTCATCTCTGAAGCCTCCCTTCATTTTTGCAGCTCTGACCTTTAATCCCTTGCCCTGGTGCAGCTCCATCTCTTAGACGTTTAACAGCTGTAGTTGCCTCTTCATGGGGCAGTGGCTTCTCCAAACTTCAGCCCTCATTTGTGACGAAAACTCAGAGCCAGTCCTCAGCTTTATTCCATGACTTACAATACCTACATCACCCTAATTAGTCAGGATTTGCTCTCCAGTGGGACACAGCCTCAGGATATTTGCCCAGAGTGCCTGCTAAATCACATTAGTAATCCAAGAGGAAAGGAAGAGCAGCAAAGTCACAGGTAATGCAAAACCCTGCAGCAATGGGAATGGTGAAAGAAGCCCATGACACCTATCAACACCATCTCAAGAAGCCCCCTTTGCTCTAGGACAGCCTCCTACACAGCTCCCCCCAGATAGTTAGTCCCTTTATTTTACTCTTTGGTTCAGCACACATCTACAGAAGAGACAGCTTAAACAGTCTCTGCTCCATCACCCATGAACAGCTCCAGCACAGGTTCTAGGCATGATCAACACTTCCGTGAAGGCACCAGGTATCCCAGGAACAGTTTACTTTGCTGTTAAATACAATCCTTAGCGCAACTATGGGAAGATCTGGAGAGCCAGCAGCTTGATTTGGAGGTGCAAACTCTGGGTTAGGTCACTGCTGAACTCTGCTGACCTTTAAAGTCTGCCTGGCTGCTGGAGCTCTGTGAGGAAACAGCTGGCTTTGGTGTTTCCAATTAAAACATTCACACTTGGACGTGGTCCACTGTGCTGAGAATTAGTAACTATATATCATAGAGAGTGCAAAGCAGGCATAAAAATAACCTGAAAGGATGTGGGAGTGCCTGGTGGTGGCGTTAGGGACATTCCATGCTGTGAAATAGCCAAAACTCACCTGATGTGCCTGTGCTGCTGCCTCTTGACATCCTCTCCCAGTCTGTTCAGGGACGGCGACCGGCTCCGGGAGGACGGAGTGTAACTCCCCACTGTTTTTACAGTTCCATTGGGATTATTCTGCATCTGTTGAAGGAGATGAGGGGAAAGGCTGCGGTGTGAGGAGGCAGAGGAGGAGGCCGACCACTCGGGGAGGTTGTTGATGTTCAGGTTGTTGTCGCTGTTGGAACGGAGCAGGATCCGAGGCGCTGCCAAGGTGCTTGGAGGTCTCCGCCTTCTGTTGGAGTAGGTGGGAGCCTCCCTAAAGGGCACTGTGTAAGGAGAGACATTGAGAGTGAGCTCAGATGATTTCACCATTCATATGTGTTTACCACCACATAAAGATTCAGCAACATATGGCATTGTTTCTTCTGCAGAGACAGAAGCCCTACCTTGCCAGCAGAGCTGATCGAGTTCATTATCTTCAAAACATCATTAACATTGAAAACAACAGAGCAACATTAACCTGTTTGCTGGCTCAAATAAATGGTTAGGCAACACCAGTAGCATAAGTGTGCTCAACAGTCTGAACTATACTCTAGGAAATGGAAAACACCTCATTATTGCCAAGTTGGAGGCTCAAAAAGTTCATTTTCATGCCATGTTGTCACATTCAATCAGAAAGGCACAGAAAGGGACTGCCCAGCAGAATTCCTGATGGGTGGACTTGCAGCTTCCTTCCCCCAGTTGGCAGCCAAACTGGTCCATCTCAAGTTCAGGCCTAACCTGAAATCTGCAGTGTGAACAGTCACCTTATCCCTGTCTTCCAGGTTAAAAATCGAGGACAGAGCTGCTTCTCCTGGCAGAACTCTATTACATTGCTGCAATCCCTAGGCATTCCCCTCTTTCTAATCTAGGCATTTCTACCACATCCATTACTATTGTATATAGAGCATATCACCCCAGGGTAATACACTGACTCCGTCACGTGCCGCGGCCCAGAGGGAGCACGGCTGTACCCAAAGGCTCCAAAAAACTCCTTAATGGAAGAGCCATAATAACAGAAAACAAAGCAAAGGCGATAAAAATCTAATTCAGAGCAGAGGGTCCATCCCTTCATCTGTGTTCCTGGTACACACGAGCACTTGCATGGTTCTCCAGATCTCCTTTTCCCACTGTAGTGGGTCAGTTTGTTCCAAGTGCAACTTAAAGGGCAAATTTCCTCATAAAAAGGCACCCAGCTACCACCAGATGTGATGGAATTTCCTTACCCTGTCATAAATGATTTGACCCCAAAACTTCACACTTGTCTCGATCCCCATTATTGCAACTACCCTCATTAATTTCTCTCAGTGGAGCTCATGGGGTCACAGGACCTGAGCCAAAGTGCACAGATTTACATCTGAAAAGTCACAGTAGTGTAACTAACAATAGGCAGCCAGGCATTATTCTGAGGGCTTCACTGAGCTGTTGTAATTCTCAAAAAAAAAATCTTTAAAAAATCATGTTTACATTGGGAAAGAAGCCCCACAAAATATTATCCTACATGTCTGAAGTGCCAGTAAGTGCCATTTATAAAGAGCCAGAAATGTCTACTCATTCAATACCCTTCAAAGCCACACAAAAAGAACAGAATAAGAATCTGTCATACTTTGCAAGTAAATAAATTCACATAAATATGAATATACATGGGAATCAATCTGTCCTGCCTTGAAATAGAGCCTTTAATTGAGAGAACAAAGCAAAATTTAAGGTTTCAGAGCAAAACTGAGAGCATATTTATAGCATAAAATAGAGATGGAACTGCAAGTGAAAGAATGGTATATATCATTTTCACCAGAATCAGTTTATGATTAACTACAATTCTGAATATTTTAAGATAACATCCTTTGTAGTTCTAGTAAGCTGAAACTTTCTCCAGTAAACAACTCGACAGCATCAGAACAACCAAACAGAAGGGGCTTCAATTCATTTCCGTATTTCCTTTGAAATAAGGGAAGTAGCCTTTAAAAGCTGTTAAAGGGGAGAAAGCAGAGAAGTCCAATGCTTATGCTAGAAACTGGCAGAAACTCTGTATCATTTTCCTGACCTTTCAAGTTTTTCCCATTCCATATTTCTTTAAGGTTTCAAAGCAGCTGAGTGTGTCATGAGAGCACCTTGGTGCCTCAGATGTCACAGTGAAAGCCCCAGTTAGTGTTTACAGAAAACTCACAGCATTTATCTCCAAAATCAGCACATGTAGACCCTTAGGTCGATGTGTGGGACCAGATGCGGCATTTCTGCCTTCCTTTATTTTTGACATTTGGAACATGACTCCAGAAATTACTTCATTGAAGATAGGGATGTTTCCCAGGTACAATAAAGCAGAATTCAGCCGAGGAGAAAACACACAAACTGAATACAGGGGATGTTTGGCACATTCAGGTTTGCTACCTGAAGGTCTAATGCCTTTCCTTTCGGGTCACCAAAGTTTGTCTTGCATCCAGTAAAAATTGGGTCTGACCCTTAGATTTTAATTTTTCATGAACTTGAAAGCCACCTGCCCAGCCTCCTGGCCACAGGCTGATAAAACTAAATATTGCCAAAATTTTGGGGATGTTTACTGGGACATGGAGAGGCTGGTGGGAAATGTTCTGGTGGGAGAGGGAGAGAGGACAAGGGCAGGGTGCTCGGGCACGGTGACAGCACGGACAGAGAGATGCAGAGCACATCTGTACTGACAGATTTGAGAAACCACTCTCCAGGCACCAGAGGAAAAGAATTATTTTCTGCTTACACACCTTAGAAGGATTTTACATGCCCATTTAAGAGTTTAGCTTTTGCCTTGCTATTAATGTTCTATTCTTAAGGAGAGAACTACGAACAAAATTAGCCTTTACTACTGAAAATAAACAGGGAAGAGGACAACTAATAACACCAATTGATGCGTGTCTAACACAAATCTTTTATAGAAAGAGTTAAAAATAAGCATTTCCGTGCCTGAAGTGATTAATATTCCACCCAACTGTTTCTTTTCCCCAGCAATCTGCAAACTGTAAGTGGGTGGATATTTTTTTAGCTGCTTCTTATCAGCATTATTTATATTATTTTCACAATTAAAAAACATAACTACAACACAAAATGATGAAATGCAAGTGTCCATGCTTTAGTCCCTGTTGGACGCTGCTTTTCCCTAATATTTCACCACGTTGAGAACTGCAAGTATAACTGTGGCAAAACTTGTTTGGGAAAAACGCTTGATATAAAATGACAAGAAAATGCCTGAACTAATTACATGCCCCGAAAGTTTAAATTTATCATCCCTAAAAGCATACTTGAAAGTACCATATAATCCTTCCTCCAGCTCTCCAAATTCTATTCCTGGCACTTCATACATCTGAAGGGGCAATTCAGCACCATTCACTGACAAGATTCACCTAGGAAAATCCTTCCGTATCTCCAAATGCATTTCTTAGGGAACAAAAACATTTTCATAACTACTTGATTCTTCAGAGAAAATCCTAAAAGGAATAAAGTCACATCCAGCTTTAATAATCACTTGCCTAAATGGACTGTCTAACATCAAATAATTTTGAAAAAGAAATTGCAGGAATTGATTAATTATAGAGTCACTAAGCCCATCATATTAACTGTACACAAGAAAACACCAGTCTGAAACATCAAAGTGTTCTGCTTTCATCGCTTACCTTCTTTCTTTGTGAAGGCATTTAACAAAGACTTCATTTTCCCTTTTTACTTTAGCAGCAATCCCCTCATTATATAACCTTTGCAGGGAAGAAAGAGGCAAAAAAAATAAAATAAAAAAAATAATAATGTTTGAAAAAAAAAAAAAGAATAAAGCTACCCAATTTCTATGTGTTCAGGCTGGCTGCACCCTGACATAAGCAGCAGGTTTCTGGGCACTGTGGAATTGCGAGCATAGCTGGGCATGCAGTACCCAGCGTTCTGGCGACAAAGCCCACCCCACATTCTGTCTGTCAGCTGGGAGCCAACTGTGCACAGACTGGAGCTGCTCAAAAAAAAAAAAAAAAAGGCAAAGAAAAAAAAAAAAGAGCTCCTGCTATCTTTCCCAGCATTAGTCATGTGAACCTGCCGCCGCCACAGCCCCGCAGACGATGCTCCCGCTCCCCAGCCCGGCGGCTGTGCGGGAGTGAGGCGCGGGGTGAGGGAGGCGCGGGGGCCCGAGGGGCCAAAAATTCCCGTTTGCCAAGGGCAGGGGGGAGCGAGGAGCGGAAGGCACTTGTGCGGCTGCAGCTGGGCACGGGAAAGCCTGGACAGGGATGGGAGCTGCTGGGGACCTGCGTTTAGCTCTGGACTCGCAGCTGACTCTCGGGGCACAGAGCATCTTACTGTTTATTTGCTTGTTGCTATTTGCTCACCGTGTGCTGCTTATTTCCTTTTCACTGTTTATTTCCTCTTTGCTATCTATATCTTTTTCCCTATGTATTTCCTTTTTGCTATTTATTCCCTTTTCCCTGTTTGTTTATTGATTGATTTATTCCAAAGGACCAATTGGAGAAAAGGTCCCGCTCACACCAAGCTTCACACAATGCCCACCCTAAGGATGGAGACAAACCTGCCACTCCACGGGATATCTTATCATGTCCTATATGCCAGGCTGAAACAGAGGGGACACAAGCACAATTATTCTCCCCTCCCCTCACACTGCACTGGAATAAAAGAGAATTTCTTTTTGGACAGGGTAAAAACACAAAAGAAAATGACCAAGCTCTTCCGCTAAATTCAGTGCAGACACTAGAAAATACAAGATGCAACCAGTGAAGTTTGGAAAGTACCAATTCTGAAGAGAAATAAATCCACAGATAGCTACGCCTGGCAGTGCAAACATGCTTCCAGAGGAAGAGCAAATAACTAAAACAGGCAGATAGGAAGGAGGGGGAGGTGCTAAAAATCACCGAAATTTTAAGCATATGTAGTTAAATGTGAGATACAAAGATTCCAAAGGATATGAAATTCACTATAAAAAAAAGAGTAACCCACATTAAAAAATTGCCTTCTAATAACACAAACCATGTAAGAGGTAATAAACATTTATTCCATTTCAGGCTTCTCCACTGGTCACTAATACACCTATTTTGAAAATCAGGAGGTTTTCTTACTGAGAAAACTGCTTCAAGACAGACCAAAAATAAATTACTTAAATGGATTTAAACCCTGTGTGCATAATGATCTCATAGTTACATAGCACTGAAAAGAATCAGTAAGTATAAATAAACGGAACAGTTTAAACTGAATTTAACATTCCATTGTTTCATTTATAAAGACAAGAATATTTCTCTGATATAATTCTATGTTTTGGTTCCACGTGTTTTTAAAAGCAACTATCCTTAACAGGTGGAAACCTTACCAGAGGAAATGTTGGCCACAGCACGTGCATCATGAAACATCTTTATTTGACAGGAAAAATCTTCTTCTCAATTTCCAATAGATGTAAGGCTTTCTAAAGAATAACTTTGAACTTCTATTCATTAACTTATAAATATGTGCACTAATTAGTCCCACAGAAGAATCAATATAATTTCCAGAACAAGAACTGCTACAGCAGAGCTGTGCCACTAATTTGAATTATAACCCCTGTGTGGGTTACATTTTCTGGTATCTTCATCCAATGCCCCTGATTACATTTGGAGCTACAAATGACAAAGGAACTAGGAGTATTAATGGCACCCTTAAACTGCTTTTTTCTTTCTGTGGGTGTCAGTGGTGGAAAGCAGTGACAGCCCAGGCCCCTAAGGACAGGAATTAGGCAAGGGAAGGGTTAACTCAATCCTGCTCATTCATGTCTGTTCATATACAGTAAAATAAAAACAGACAGGCAACTGTAGTCAATCAAAATCAATCCCAGGGGGCATTTTTATTAGATTCTTGCTGGAGCTGTAACATTTCATCATCTGGAGGTTTCTAATCAGTGTTATAAAAACATAAAAAATATTAAAGTCACTTGAAATTATTAAGTTTCGTGGAAATGGTGGGAACTCTTTCCGACCTACACCATAACAGAGATCACCTGATGAGTGAACGTTTTATTCCATTTAACTGTCTTTTCCCCAACGCAGGAAATGTAATTTCTTCCTACATGGCAGAGCCTACTGCAATAACCACTATTGTACAATGGGAAAATATGACAATCAAGGAAGTCAGTGAACACTTGCAGCTGCAGTTTTAGAGCTTTCCTCATTTTTGCTAATAGCTTATTAGAATTTGTTTATTTTAACAGAAGTCCCAAATTCTGCAGTGCTGGGAAATTGAAAAAGAAAATATTCCAGCAGCTTCCACTTTTTCCTGAAAGATTTTCTGCCTCACAACTGTAGTCCTGGTAATTAGCTCAGGACAAAAACTTAATCATTTGACTGTGTTTATACACAAGCATAATATAACCCATAAGCCATCAGCATCCTTAATCAAAAAATCAGGTAGAACATTCCAAATAGAGGTGAGGTAAACCCTCATTTCCCTACTTTGGTAGGTCCTTGGGAAAATGTGTGGGAGCTCTGCATCGGGATGTCTCTGAGAGGAAAAGGCCACCTTAAACGGAAATCAAAACATGAGCTCTTAAGTTAATTTTGGTGGGTGTTTTTTGTACATTTGTAACCATAGGTTCCCAGTTTTTATAGGTGGTTGAGTCCATAGCCCCCATAAGAAATCAATAGAAAATCAGTGACTTACATACTCTTGAGGATCTATTTTTAGGCACTTAGATGCCCAATGCTCTTATTTAATCACCCCTCCAACACACCTTGGAGGTCCAAGGCTTCTTAGATAATGGTCGAACACAGTTATGATTGCCATGATTTATTCTTTCTTGATTTTTGCCATTTTGGAGGTCCTGTCAGAAAAATCCCTTTAGCTTGTACATAAATCTAGGCTCCTGTTAAAAATTCAGTTCTTAGCATGTAGAAATGCATTTCTCTGCACTATAAAACAGGCTTCCCGTATGCTAAGCCACCAAATGGAGAGTTAGACAAGAAAAGAGGGATTCAAATATAGACTGTAAAGTACATAAAGGCTCCTGGCGGGGAGGAAAAACCCAACCTAGGTTGCTATAGCGCTTCTAGATTACTTACTTATTCCAGAAAGCCACAAGGTGGTCAGGAACCCAGGCAGCGGTGACAGATTCAGAAGGAATCCGCCTCAGAGAAACAATCAAACCTATTTTATAAAGCAAAGGGTTTGGGTTTTTTTATTTTTCCGAATTAAAAATCTGTGGAGTTTGCTCAGGGAACTGCAGCTAAAGCAGCACTGAGAAAGAAGCATCTGAGCCCACTGAAATGATGCTCAGAGAGCCCAGCCTCAGCTGACCTGATGTTGTATCTCTGCTAGCATCTTTTTAGCACCCAGCTACTCCTGGTACCAACCAGCTCTTGGCAGTAGCCTTGGGGCACTCAGCCTGCGTCTGAAGGGCAGAACAGGGGCAGGAGACTGTGTGTGGGAAAGGACAGCAGAGGGATGGCTCGGGAACAGATGGTAAGAGTTATCAATTAGAAAGAAAAGCAAAAAATAGCAGTGCGAGCTCCACCGCCGCCTGCCAGACACCCCGTCCGTCACCCAGCGCCGCCGCTCCCAGGCTGTCCTCTCTGTGACAAGGGCCAAGGAAGCCAGCGCCTCCCCAGAACTTCCTGAGAAACCACCAGCAGGGACTTGGAAAGGCTCTGGGCTAAGGCACAGCTGTGGGGACGGCTGGCAATTTCTCACACGGGGGAAACCGGCCACTGCCATGCTCTCCAGTTCTGCATGTGTTTGTCGGCATGTTCCAAAGGTATTTAAAAGTTGATAGATGTACAGTTGCCCCACATAAATTAAATTAAAATCATGCAAAATGAAACTCAATCCCGCCCCCCCCTTTTTTTTTTTTTTTTTTGCCATACTCGCACGATTATAAATAAGCCTTCACCAAGATCACGGAAATGCAAAGAAAATGTTCAAAGAGCTGCATGTCTGCAGAAGGGGACACGTTCACTTTAGGGCTTTACTTTCAGATGCTTAGACATCAGGTACAGACAGAGGCTCTTCTATTCAGACTACATTAAAAAACTGCTAAGTTTTGCTTCAAAACTTGCTACGTGCCAGAGCAACTGTCTGACATCTCTCTGATAGGTTAGAAGGTAATGGGTGGAGGAAGAGCTCCAGAAGAGTTTGAATATCATGGCTTTTCCCTTTCTAAAAATGAAAAATCCCGGGCTCAATGTGGCAATACCTGCAAATATCTGAAGCTCTGCCTGCAGCGGTACAGATACACAGATCAGAATTTACCTGAGAAGCGACACAAAACCTCCGTCCCCAAGGATGAGAGGTGGTTTTGTGTGAGGAATCTGGGTCAGGGGTGCAGAGAGAAGCGGAACAATAGAAGGCTAAAAGGTGAGAAAATTAAACCCTCCAATTCTCTGTGAAAGGCTGGAAGCGGGGAGGAAACAATGGCCAATAATGAGGGAGATGTCTTGCAAGTGGCAGCTTGAAAAGAGAGAAAAAAACCAAAAGCAATGAGACAAAGCTACAATAACTGAAGGGGAATTTAAAAACATGATTGAAATCTATCAGCAATGAGGGAGCAAGCAGCCTGTCTGAATAAAATATGGACAGCTCACTTTCATTCTAGCAGGTACATTGCTATAAAAGAAGCAACTTATCCAAATAAACCTGTGTATTTTATGTAGTTGTTTCCCAGGAATTTTCTCCCTGGAATGGGAAGGCCAGCTCTAACAAGGGTTTCTCAAGGATTTATACTCCCAGAACACTCACAGCCCCTCATTTCTATTCTGCATGTTTGGGTTGAAAGCAACATCCAGTCTTACTCTGAATAACACAATTAACTATAATAAATATTTGTGTCTCTCCTCCATACATTTGCGCACCCAGACAACAAAGAGTTTTCTCTGCTGGCTGCAGAGACAAGGAAAAAGATAATCTTTTTTAAAGTAAATAGTTATTGTGAATCTTTAAAAAAAAAAAAGGCAATGGGTGACTTGCAGTCAATAAAACATGAAACTACTTGTTGTAATTGATTTCTTTAAATATAAGCTGGGCTTATTTCAAGGTGTGTTTTCATCAGCAAGCAGAACTCCTCCAGACTGGTTCATCTTCACACAGAAGCAAACTATGAGCTCCTTACAAGTGTCATTGAAGCAAGAGATTAAGAACTTGTACAGTATCTGGACAGAAAGATCTATTCAGCTCAGACTGTCAACTTGAACTGAAAGCAGTCAAGTGTGAACCCCTGAAGCTGCATTCTTTTACTTCCAACAAGTCAGAAAATACGAATCAAATACAATTACACCCCACTACAAATTCTTATGCTCTTTACACAAGCTGGTGGAAGGACAGCGTGATTTTCTCTGCTAATAACACACAGGGAAGTCTTGCCCTGATGCAGCACCACGCAGAAGTACTGAAGTACACAACAAATTAATTTCATTCGTGGCATTATGTATGCATTGAGCTGGGAAAAAATGTTGTTTAATGTCGGGGGCTGTGCATATCCCAACCCACATAGTTTATGCTAGAAAAAAATAATAACAAAGCTGTGTCATTCAGAGAGAGAGAATTTCCTGGCTGGTGGCTCCCGCAAACAAAGACTCCTCTTCCAGTGTCTGACACTGATGGGCCTCGGATGCAGCATTTGAGTTTGTGGGTTGCACTTTGATGTTGCAGAGGACAACAACGCCGAATGAAACCACACAAGATGCTTAGCAAAACAAGTGCACCGATATTGGATTGCATGTTTCTTCCGTGTCGTGGTGATGTACAGAAAACAATCTAATTTTGCCTTTGTGTAACTTTCATCCTACCAGAAGCTCTCAACAAATTCCTTAAATCATTATGTTGTTCCAGGCTTTATTCAGTGATTTGATTTCACTGCTTTAATCTAAGTGTGAACCTCTTTAGTAAATAGTGGGACAAAGCATCTGTGCTTCCAAAAGTGTTGGTGGATCATGTCAGTTTTATTTAGAATAACACCATTTTCATAACTGAAAAGCATATATTGCTCTCAATGGTGGGGAGGGGGGGGGGCGAGGAATGGAAAAAGAAAAAAGAAAAAAGATTGGACTCCTGTAGAAGTTTCAAAATACACAACTGGTCAAATGCCATGATGTTAAAGTTCATGCATGAGTGTGAGGTAGCCAAGGCAGGAATGATAAGAAAACAGTAAAGAAACAAATTCATAATATTTTCCTTTAGCTCCAGCTCCTCCCTCTCCTTCAAGTCTTAAATCTTGGCGTCCTTCACTGCCATTTTTCCATCTCATTTTCCCTTCTCATCACTACAGTTGCCTTTCACTGCTTCCCTCCCCAGTTCTCTAAGGATTATCTTCCTGCCATCCAGAGCCAGCGGGAAATAAATGGCATGTAAGAGAACGCCAGGAGAGATAATTTCTAGAAGATACCACGTCATGGCAAAGTTACATAAAATTAGCAACCAAGACAAATGGATAGGGATAGAAGAGGAGTTGGACACAAGGAAACAGTATCTAGCAGAGGAAGATTTATGGGAGGTTGCAATATATAAACACTTAACAAGAGTGGGAAAGAAATCACCCAATCTTCTACACCAAAGTTTAACTGCGAAGAGAGGAGGGAACAATCAAGGAGTAAATACAACATTACTGTAACTTTTTAACACCTTATTGCACTTTGAGGTGATACTTTCTTTGGGTAAAGAATACAGCATTTTACTGAGGAGACATAGCCAGGCTTGAACTGTCAGCAAAGGAACTGGAGCTCTGGAAGCTTTTCCCTCTGTTGGCTGGCTTCCCACAGGTACACACTACTTTATGATGCATTTAATGACAAAAACCTGCATTGCCACTTTCATTCTTATTTTACAGCAGAGCAGCAAAAGGAGCCCATTTTTATCCTGGCAGAGCATTACCAACAAAGCCATAAACTGAGCACCAAGAGAACGGAATTGTTGACTCTGCAGCTTCCCTGAAGCCCTTGAATCCACAAGGAGTGAGGAGAGAATTTAAGGAGAGAATCCTGGTGGGGGTTGTGAGTGTAGAAAGCAATTTATGTGATTGTAGATTTAGCTTTTCAAATATGGAGCTAGTGAGATTCATCATTATGGCACCCCATCTTATCTTCAGCACAGTTATTCCCCTCCTCAGTTATTCCCCTCTTACCTAAGTGACTTTCAAGAATTCCTCCTTTGCTCTTATTCTCATCATCTCAATTCCAAAATGGACCTAAGCACCAAGGCAGTCACACTGACACTTTTGAGAAAATGCACATTTGGTTTACCTGAGTATAGAGTCTCTCACTGCAGATTTCCAATTGTCTTTTCTGCTAAAGATGGTAGGTACACAACCATTCACCCACCAAAATATCTTCTCTTCTAAATAGAGGATAGCAAGTTCTATGTAAAGTCATGTTATTAAGCAGGATCTTCAAAAGATAAAACCCAATAATTTAAGCTGATAATTGTCTCGTTATCCTCAGTTCCATTTAGACATTGGGTGTTAAATAGAAACTAAAACATTGCTGACTTATTCATTAAAATAACAGTGTTTTAAATTATATTAGTAGCCTACATTTCTTGATCTCAAAAATAACTGCTAATGAATCATGCTGGTATAACTAAGAAAAGATAAAAAAAGCCTGTATCCGCTGTAACAGGGGGTTATCTCTGTACAAATATGTAGGTGTTTGCAGCATTTATAATGTTCTCAGTGGTTAATCCCATTGAGAAAGGAAGGCTTGCTCACCGAAGGGGTTTTGAGGTGGATCAATGATTAAAGTGATGTCACAATACTATCCCTACTTCTGGTTCAAGACATCATCACGTGCGTTTTACAACGCTGGAAAATGTTGAGGAAAGACCTTCTTTCCCCCCACTGTTTCCTGAAGCTGCCTGCAGATTAAGTTTTGCACTGACGGCTGGGTTTAGATTTTATGTAACAGGAATGCAAAAAAGGGCTGTTGTTTCTATAGGTTAGTAAGTCAGAGCAGGTAAATAAGGTCAACTGTAAGAATAAAGAAGGTGCAAGCTTTAAATTCATCATCAAAAAGTAATCTTATATACAAACTATTCCAAAAGCATTGCCATCTATTCTTATGTTCCTGGCAGCAGTGGTAGATCTGATATTCATTAATTCAGTGGAAAATGCATGGCTGACATCCAAGACATTACTATGAAAATAGAAGAGTTCTGGATATTATTTGGCAGTCACACCCCCGGACATCATGACTACTACAATGAAATTTGACTTCCGTGTTCAAGTTTCAAAATAACTCTGTTTTCTTCCGGACAAGAAGTGATGCAAATAATGCTAATGCACATCCCTAAAAAAGAATGGGATCAGAGAAAGGAGAGTAATTGTATGAATAAGGAAACTGCATATGTTGCTCTCTACTAAGTCATGGCATCTCAGATGCAGATCCTTGATGTTTCTGAATAACTGCAGAATGTGTGTTCAGGAGAGGAATCGTTCTCACTGTGGTATCACCTGCACACTGGTGACACACATAACTATCCCATGTGTCCACCAGCAGCTTCACTGGAGGAAGGGTCATTTGGCATTAGCCATCAGTCTGTGGTCATCTGCAGAAGCACATCTAAATTAAGATGCTGACTGTACTCATAAATGCAAGGGCACAACTCAGGCGTGAGAAGTTTGAGAAATAAACAGCGTATCTTTATCCAGAAAAAAAAGTGCATGAAGAGCACACTACGTATCCAAAGGAAAAAGTAGATAAGATAGAACACATAAAACAGGATAATGTAAAAATTGTATTTCAGATACTACATTAGGAAGCTTCAGTTGAGAAGCAAATTCAAATCACTTGCAATGCTTTTTGTTTACTAGAGACCTAAACCAAGGAAATATCCAGCCCTCAGCTCCACCAGTGGATACCAGTCACACCTTTACTGGAAACTTGTGGTGCAGCATTCCTGCAAGCATCCCCAGCAGCTTTGGCTTCTGAGGAACCACTGCTTTTAGGAACCACCTCTGTTACAACAGGCGACAGAAACAGAGATTCGTCTCATTCCCCATGCCAAGTTCCCAGTGGGGGTCAGGAAAGCCTAAAACCATTCCCTCAGCTGGGTGATGACTGATGGAGGGTGGTGAAACAGAACAAGAATATATGGAAATTTATGGATCTGAGAAAAACTTTTATAGAATCACCTCAAGTGAACTTCCCATAAAGTTTTAATATATCTTTCCTGGCCAAGAATTTGGCAAGAAATTTAGAAATCACTCATTCTAAGTCCCCCTGGCTAGGATTATGCTTCACTTCATGTTGGGAAGCTGCAAAGAACATCAAAGGAACTATTAGCAGAAAAGGAGAAGAAATAAATGGGACTCACAGGACACATCTGAGATCAAGAAATAAAGTGTAATGGAGGTGAAAGGACTGGAAGACAGGAAGAAAATACAGCAAAACTCCAGTGATTCCCAGTGAATCTGGGCGATATAATCTGGAAGAGCTTTTCAATGGAGAAAATGAAGATGGATTACTGCCTTAAGATGCTTAGGAATCCCAGAGCTCAGTGACTCAGGGAAGTGGATGCCATGCAGCACACAAACAAGGAGCGTACGCCGGGATGCTGCACGAAGGAGGGAGGCACAATCCCCGCAGCCTCTGCTCCAATCCGACTCCGGCTCTGAACACCGGTTTAACATAAGGATTAATCAAACCATCCAGCAGCCAAAAGCAATATAGGAGATAATGAAGATGCAGGAGTGAGTAATTAGTGATTTAAATTTATGTAGGAAAGACTACAAAAAGAGAGTCGGTCACAGAGTTGTGACATTGGGAGAGAGGCACCTCATTCTATGGGTTGTTAAGTAAGGAATAAAGGGAAAGACACAGCTGTTTAAATCCTAACTCCAGGAAAGGTGATTTATTGTTTTGCTACGGACTCTAAAGGGACCGGAATTTCAGTCAAGAAATAAAGAATGGTGCAAGACAGGGCTGTTGCAGAACAAGAGAAACGGACCCGTGTAGGATAACTAGAAGAGACTACAGGAGATTTTCTGATCATTATCTGCCGGGAGTGGACAGCCTTATCTGTAAATAGGTATTGCTAGTGGTAAATAACATCATGAACAAAACACGGATTCTCTCCTTTATCAGCACCTTACTCTGTCTCCATGTGGATTGTGGTTTAGAATCTCACTAATTAAGCCTCACTGACCAATTTTAACCTTCATCTGTGCTCCTTAAAGGGTGGAACTGTCAGGCATTTTGTTGCCATGCACTATTATGGCTGGGAAAACTTTTGTAATTCCAATTGATCTTTCTTATCTGTTCTGTCCCTCTCCATGACAGGAAAACGGATGGGGGGGAAGCAGTTATCTCCTAACTGCTGCTCTCTGGCTGCCAATCATTTTCTTGGCCTTTACAACTTGACTTCTGTCAATATTGTGCATTTTCAATACCTACCCAGTGCAGGTGATGCCTAAAGTCAGTGACAGGACAAACCTCCCAACACAGCACCGCTAATGCCAGGTGAGGAACGCGTCTTCACTAACGGGGAACGCTGCAGAGAAAAGACGTGCAGACACACACAGGAGAAAAGGAGAGGAGAGAAGAAACCCCAGGGTCTAGGGACTGTGTTAGCAGTGATGAACAGACCCCATAAAGGTGGTGCAAGAACAGGAAGTTCAGGAAAAAGGCTGGCAGAAAACAACATTGTCACTCCAGGAACGAAGAAGTGAGTAAGGAGACTATGAAGGAGGGCTGAGGTAGTTAAACAGGAATCCAAGGCTTACTATGAGACAAAATTTAGGGAACAGTTTTAAACAATATGAAAATAAATGGAAAATAATGTATGAAATCAAAGCAACTCAGAGATTTAATACTGATGCTGGCAATCACAGACGGGTGTTTCTGAGCAAACAGAGGCACAGGCACACACCAAGGACAGAAATCATCATCGTGCCCAACAGCAAATGATGCCTCTCACAGGTCTGTCGACTTCAGAAACTTTTCAAAACACAGCACATAGAGAAAAAGCTTTTAACTAGCACAAAAAAGACTTACCTAGCTTGACACTATGTGCTAGAAACTCTCAGGGAATTTGGGAGGATCCAAGAAGGCTCATGATACTGCAAGATCACATCCTCAGCTATTCATGCCAAAGCAGGATGATCTAAGGCAGCAATTTTTGCATGCAGTCATGCAAGGCACACACAGCTAGTGGGACTTTCAAGCATGACCACAGCAGAAATTTCTTTGGATAATAAAGACTTCTAAGGCCCTCAAGCTTGAGAGGGGAATAAAGTGATGAAAAGAATGCAAACAAATATTATAAAACACTTTCGTTTTTGTTTCCTTCAAGAACAGACTCATTTTTCTTAAGCATTAGGAAAGCACTTACTCATTACTAATCTACAGGCATTAAAAATTAGTGTCCTTAATAAGCTAGGAAGGACATTAAATTCATTTTTTAAAAGAGTACAAGTGCTAAGTAATTCATGTAAGTAACAAAAGCACTTTAGTGCAGCACTGGAGCAAAATCCAGCAAGCACTGTTGGGTGTATTCCCAGACCAAGGAGAAAAGGGAACATGGCTCATGTGTGATTTCTGGATCCAGCACTGAAGGACTTTTCTAGGTCCATTTAAGTGAATTCTGAAAGATACACTTCACTGGGCCACAAGCATGCAAACTGTTAAAATAACCCCCAAACATTCTAAAATGTGCCTTTCCACACCATCAGGCACCAGCCACCTGGACAGATCTGGCACTTCTATGCCCCTCATCACAGGGTGTTGAATTGTAGCTAAATTCATTCATTTTACTTTCACTCACTGCTTAGATTTTTAATTATATTGCTAGACACACAAAAACCCCCACATTATTGGTACTTGGTGACACCTCAAAAAATCATCATCCAACACTCAGAAGAACTGTGATTTTCTCTGATTTTCTCCATAAGTATTTAAAAGCAGTTTGACTAAACAAATATGTTCCATTCACAGAGTTTTCTAGGAGGACTGGAAAGAAAAAAACAATTAAATTGCACCCTACAGAAAGATACCTGCTTCTCTATTTTTCTTGGAAGTATCTAGAGTTACACTAAGAAAAGTCTTTCACAAATACATCCTAGAAAAAACAAACACAAGCCCACTGTGGTTTGAATATTCTAATTCTGTCCAAGTGCAAGTCTCTGTGAAAGCCATCATTAGATCATTTTCTGTCCCATTGCAACCACTTTGTTTTCTCAGGGAAATAAAATACTTTTGTCTCCTTAGGCAATACCTTTCTCTGTGTGGTTCCCTAAATGAAGCTGTTTGTAATCCAAAGCATCCCAATTTCCACTGGGCCTCTCACGGATTCATACCTATAGATGTGGAAAATAAAATGCTGGCCACAGGCTTTTCTAACTCTAGATATGTGTGCATGTACACAGTGAGAGCAAACATTCCCCATTTTATATAAAAAGCCTGGGCTTTTAATAACTTATTCCTTATTTAAAATTACAGATTCAAGTTATTAATTTATATCATTAAACAATTATCTGAGAGAGAGCAATGGAAAGAGGAGAGAGGTATTGTTTTAACAACCTGAATGTGCAATGATAATTCATGTCTGAGTTTTCTAAGTGATAAGAAAGTAAATAAGAAACCAGAGCATCTTCCTGTAGCTGTCAGAGGCCACAATTTCGTGGAAATCCAAAAATTTCAGGGCTCCTGGCCAGAGCCACCAGTTCTCAAACAAAGGCTCTCAATTCTTTACCACCGCTCTCTGTGGAGCTGACTTTTCTTAAAAAGGTTTTTTAATTATTAAATCACGCTAAAGTGACTATACCTATTTTAAATAATTCACTGATGCTATTTTACTGTGCAAGTCACTGCTGGAACTCCCCACGGGCATTACACAGAAACAAACATGAAGAGAGAAGCACAGAGCGTAGTAAAAAGCCACAGAAGCAGAACTTGTGCTACCCTGTGGCTTAGTGGGATCACCTGAGATCTTGGGTGCTGACCTGAAGGTTGGCTCCATTCAAGCATAAAAGGACTATCATGAAAAAAGACTTCATTTTTTTTTTTTTATTTGGTAATCCTATTATGTCTTTTTACAACATCAAAATGTTCCTGATTTAAAGTTTGAACAATGAGGGGCAGTGGAATGTGCAAGAAGTCTCCCAGGGGAAAACGCAGATGCTTGAGAGAGGGAAGGCTAAACAGGATGCAAACACCCACGCAAAACTCTGTAGGATGATAGTAAGAAAGAAAAATAAGATTCAACTGGCTGTTGTACTACTCCAGCTCTTTAGGAAATCTTATTTCTCAGCCTAAATTCTGAAAACGAAAACACTGAGAAGGTTAAAAAGGTAAAAGCAAAGATGAAATGTTTCCATCTCTATTTACCCAAGCTTTTCAAGCTAATGCAGAAAGAAGACTGGTAGGAATCAGTTTGTTCTCATTATACAATTTCAATTTTTTTTTTGTCATTAAGCTTTAATGCAAGGAAAAGACATGATCTGAACAGCATTTCAATGATGATGCAACGTGATGGGTGCATTGCATAATGTCATAGGATATCAAAAGATGTGTCCTGGTGTAACCTCCCTCACTCCCAGGGAGAAGCTCCTGAAAATGCAGGCGGCTCTTCACAGCTTTGAAGCCGTTGCTGGAAAGTTGTCACTTGTTTTCAATAACTGCGCAGGATTTGTGGCTGCCCAGCCCGAGTGGTCCAAATGCTTAGTTCTGAAACTGTGCCTTCCTGAGCTTCTGCAAGGCTCATCTTTCTCCTCTCATTTCTTATGATTTCTGGCATATGAGCATGGAAAAAAAAGGGGACAAAATTCACTGAAGGCAAGTGCTGTGCTCCTTGGTTTGGGGGCTGACTCAAAGCTGCACTAATTAAGCCAGAGCCCCCCAACAGGGTTTTTTATTCCATCAGTCAGTGATGTCTGGGAGAGGGGGACAGTTCGGTCACTGTGCATCCTGGGAGAGGGAGGGCCGATGTAAGAGCTTGGTGAGCTCAGGGAACTGTTAAACCATCAGTTAAGTCAAGCCTGGATCTGTTCACAGCTGACAAAGAGATATAAATTGGTGGAAGCAGGACCAGCAGTTTTGAATGTTAATTTTCTAACCCATTTTGTTATTTTCATTTTTAATATTTTGTATAAATTCCTTTCAGTTGCACATTTATCCTTTAAGAATTAGATCAGCTCTCAATGCCTTTTTTATAGATCTAAGGTGATGCCACATACTGTGCGTTTATGAACATTTTATCAGTTAAAGACAGAGCAGAATTAGGAACCCATGAGATTTGAATTCCTTGATAAGTAATTGCCATGGCAGATTCTGACAAGAACAGAAAAATGTCATAAAACCAAGCAGAGCTCAGCAGTCCTCAAGATAATTTCCAACTTCTAATAAGAAGAGAGCAGGTACACCTATGCATTTCATTACAAAGGCGGTAACCATGGTAGAAAACGAAGCACAGTTCGATTCTGACAACCTGTAATCCTCGTTATGCCACAGTTTGAACAAAAATTTTTAAAAATCTCCAAAGCCACTGCATTAGAACTTTAAACCATGAAAAACAAAACCTGGTCAAATGGCAATAAAGACTTCCTACATTTTAGTGGGGGTCCAGGGGCAAGGCTTAAAATGTTCCTTTTACAGCACAGCACCACTTTGGCTGAAATAACAGAGAATGCACTTGAAAATATATTAGAGAAGACTGGGAAAGGAAGTTTTAAGGGAAACTATGAACAGACAATGGTAGGAGATTGGAGATTGATTGTCAGGTCTCCAGGATGGAATTACATCTTCCCATGTTGGGCAAAGAGCAGAAGAGTCACTGCACAGGAATTCAGAGGGTCAACAAACAGAAACATTTTCATTAAAACACTGACTTCAGTGAACTCTTCTCCAAACTCTTCTCGTTGATATTGAACTCTTTGCCAAAATCAAAAAAATGTGTTATTAGAAATATCTAAACAGTCTTAAGTGGGTGAAGGCTGCACAGGCAAATAAAAAGTTGTCAGCTCTATCAATACTGGAGTTTCCAGGCTCTGTCGGTCTCCATAAACACCAGACTAAGGGAATCTACATCCTGACAATTCCCTATAGCAATGTGGAACTACACACTGAGTAATTATTTCTTTCTTTCAGACATAACAGTGACAAGTGATAATTAATTTTTTTCTAACTGAATGTCTCTCCCCAGTTTAAGAGACTTATCTTCAAACCATAGAGAAGCAAATTATACCACAATACACAGCAGTTACCCTGTATGATTTATTCCTCCAAAATGTACTCTATAAGCATTAAGGAAAACAAGGAGTCTGAGTTATGTCTAACACTCACGATGGAAAAAGTACCAGCTAATCCATCCCTGCTGATTTTAAAAGAAGTTTATTTGGGTTTTAAGAGAACTCTGAATGTGCCTTTTGTTGCTCCAACATGTATTTAAGTTCTGGAAATAATTCCTTTGATCCAGCATCAAAGACATCATTTCTGAAACTCAGATGCACAAAGATAAAGTGTCAGAAGAGTCAGAGCAAATACCCCTAAAACAACAGGAAGTACGTTTAACATTTCCTTTATACTTCTGATAATACTCAGGACCCTGCAAACTCTCAGATTTCCTGTCCTTTTCTGAAGTGTTGAAGGGATTTTCTTTCAAGTTTTGAGAACTTAATTACTCCAAAATGGCTTCTGTCACTCACTGCACCGTGAAAAATGGATACGCACATTCCCAGATGTCCGTATGCACGTCCATGGAAAAGTGGGCTTGCTGTAGGCACACCACAGGAACTCTTTACGTAAGCTTTCCTCATCTACACTGGTTTTGATAAACATTTCACATGAATAAATATGGTCAATTTGGGCTCGTGTATTCCACAGCCATTCTCCCTGGAATTCTGTGTGGCTCGTGCAGGCAGCTTGCAAAATTCAGGGCAGCACCAGGGCCTTTGGCGCAATTAAATTCCAAAGTTGGGATGATCGAAAAGACACCTATGCCCAAAGTTTGTTGGTTTTGGATTAAAAAAAAAAAAAGCAGCTATTTTAAAACTAATTTTGAGAATTCCAGCCTACACTGTCCAGTGAAATTTGGAGTCTTCATATTAACAACAGAATTATAAACCACATGAAAACACCAACACACTCAAACAAAGTGACATATTTCTATATACTAAGCAATAACCACTGTCTTAAAAGAGTCTGTAAAAATAATTAAAAATCCAAATCCTATCTGTATTGATGGAAATAAAACATTCATTTTTTTAAATGCAGAAGATTTCTAACTAAGGCTGTCCTTTTTCTGCTGCGCATTTACTGGAGTTCCCAGGAAAGAAGGTAGATAGGACCACATGGAGCAGGTTACCTGTATACAGAATCCCTGCTGAAGTGTCTTCTGCAAGAAAACTTGAGATGAGGTGCTGAACTACATTATTTTACCTTATAAAAAGATAAATAAAAATATCCAGTGCTCCTTGTAGTAACATCACTTTTAAAATAAGTGTTAGTCTCAAACATCTCAAGAAGTCACAGCCCTTTTGACGCAGGGACTGGGGTCATGAAGAATTTAATCACTACTTTAGGTATCTGATTTCACATATATTGACATAAAATAAAACATAAGAAGATTATTCTATTAGTCACAATGAACACACTAAACTCACTTTATTCCATCCATCTATTCAATGTTCTGAAGCCCAAACGTGGAGTCCGGAGTCATTCTGAGCCCAAAATTTTTAACAGAATCACAGAATGGCTTGGATTGAAAGGAATCTTTAAGATAATCTAGTTCCACCCCCCTGCCCTGGGCAGGGACACCTTCCACTATCCCAGGCTGCTCCAAGCCCTGTCCAACCTGGCCCTGGACACTTCCAGGGATGGGGCAGCCACAGCTTCTCTGGGAAACCTGTGCCAGGGCCTCACCACCCTCACAGGGAGGAATTTCTTCTTAGCGATCCTCTGTATCTACCAACAATTTAGGCTCAAGACATCAGATTAGGGGGCTGTGAAGCCTTTCCTTATGGGAAAGCTGTGTTCCTAAAAAACCCCATGTTCACTGATTTTCCTTTACTAGGAATAAGAGCACCAAAATCAGACCTTTCTACTACTGCCCCCAAACAGAGAAGTTACCATGGTTTAACCCTTACCTGACAGCAACGGATTCCAGGGACTTCTACTTGCATATGGGAAGCAGGATCCTTTAAGAAGGGCAAAGGAACGAAGGCAACATCAAAAAGAAGTTAGGTGTCAGAAGTCCATTTTAAGGAGAGAATATGAAAGTAGAAATTTATGGAAGCAAAGCTCTTCTGATGGTATGATTTGAAAATGGAAAAGTGGATGGAATAAACATTTGGAGGAGATGAGGAAGCAAACTCCACTTCCTTTTAGGATCTCCTGCTCTGCTGTCCCTGTCCCTTTGAGCATGAAATGAGGAAACGGCAATGAGGCGCTGAAAGGGTCGGGAAGGGCATTAAACGGGATAAAGACTGGCACAGGAAGGTGGTGCAGGACTTGGAAGCCTGGGATATCTTAGTGATATACCTGGAACAAAGAAGCGCTGCTCTGAGCGACACATGTGCAAGTCAGGGACCAACGTCTGCAGTGGGGGACAAGACACCGACACCGCCCCTTTCCCTGGAAGCACCGGCACAAAAAGATCACTCGTCTTTTTGGAAAATGGCCCGCAAAGCACGTGTTGTCATCATTTCAAACTTCAATCACACCTCAAAATAATTTTCCTCTCCGTTATGCTTTGAGAATTCGCATTGTACAACCTGAAACTAGCCCTAAGAATGTGCATTCCTGCCAGGTATTTTCTCTGCAGCTTTCAGCATCAAATACTGTAAAAAGTTCACAAACTATTTATTGGACTGGTTTTAAAAATTTATGGCATTCTGGTGTCATAGCTATTAATCTATATCTGCTTTTTAAGCAGTGCACAACTCAGTGCCTTGTTTACTATGCAGCCCCTACAATTTCGCACACTTTCAATCTTTTACCTTTTGAATTGTCCGGCTAAGTTTAGTTTGAAAGCATTATTTTACAATGCACTTTTCTACAGTTCACGTCTGGATGTCAGTCATTCCAAGGGATATTGTTACACTTGGGGAGTTTAGAAGAGTTGTGTTTTATAAGACTGCTTTATTCAGTAGCATGATTCCATATTTTAGGAAGCTCTTTTTAACCACACTCCCACAGGCCTCTCATATTAAACACCATTATCTAAAGTATTTGGCATGTTTAGAACAGCCATGGTAGGTTTCATGTTTCACCATTCCAATTAGATATTTTGTTTAGAATTGCCCATAAGCTTCAGTGGTGATATTTTAGAGATCAAATGATGATCTTGGATAAATGCCCTATAAACACAAGCAAACAAGGACAATAGCTGTGCTGTGATTTTCTAGAAATCTGCAACATCAAAGGACATTCCTCTAAAAAGCAGAAAAAGAAGAAAATACCTGCATAATCCAGGGAGTAAAACAAGTGTACACTAAGATACTCAAAGGCCCCTTAATAAATTAATAAGGGAAAAATTTGAGGAGGTTTTCCCAGTTAGTCCATCATGGTGGGTTCAAGTGTTATTTCAATCATTACAGCATTTAATGTGTTCAGCTCTATCTCCATGAAACATTCCAGATATTACACACAAGAATTGCCTGGACCTATGCCCCAAGGTTGCTAGAGCAGGGAAGGATACTCCACTTATCCCTCTGGGACATGCTAAAGAGAATGAAGCAGGTGTGAGAAGGAATCAGTGTTCTGAGTTGACAGGAGTGACAGAAAAATAAATTTAAAAAAAAAAACCCTGCTCCTAATAGTTTTCAGGAAGCTTAAGCAGCAGGTACAACAATGTTGCATTGAAATCTTGTGGGGGAGTCCCAAGGAAAATAAGCTTGTAATGGAAAATTGGCAACTGATTTTTCATTCAAATAACAGGTAGTCAAACGGAAAAGAAGAGAAAAAGCAAATGTTGCCAATATTTTGGCATTTGTAGGAGTTATCCAAAAAAAGCATATCTAGGTTCTCTCCAGCTTTAACCTGAGAAAAAAATGCACATTAATGCTGCAAAGGAGCTGACACTTTTAATCTGCAGCCCACTCAGCCAAGGAACATCCACTTATATACCCTCATGCATTATTCACCAGGAAAATTGAAATAATCTACCCGTGGTTAAGCAGCTCAGAATCAAATGCAAATCAAGGGAAAGCAGTTAAGAACGAGGATCATTCACAACTCCTGACACTCCTCCACACGACTGGAGACTCCCGTGGGAGCAGCAAAATCATTACAACCCCAACCCCGGCGGCCGCAGGCGTTTGGTGCGGCTGGGCCGGGGAACTGGCCCCTTTCTGTCCCGGTGCCAGCAGCACTGACCTGTGGCCATGCTCAGGAAAGGAACCTGCTCCATTTTTATTCCAGCAGATCCTCACTCCTTGTCAATAAAGGAGGGTCCTTGGGCACACCCCGAGAAAGTCTGATTTTTAAAAATTATTATTATTAAAAGCCTGTGATCATCATAGCACTGACTACAATCATCTTCTTTCTTCACCTGACTGGGAAACTTTGGGCATACAAAATAAAGTTGTATAAAATAAAATCTCCAGTGAGGGAAAAAGTTATTGCTGCCACCATCTTCATTTGCAACACTAAGATTTAATGGGAATTATCTGACGCCGTGATTTACAGCAATTATTTTAATATCTTTAAGAATATGTAACAGTAAACATTAGGATCAGAAAGAATAAATTAACTTTTGCCACCATCCCAGTCAGCAGTTTAGAAGTTATACACCCTTACAGACTAATGTGAACAGTAGACGGATGCATAAATCTTGCAAGTTTATACAAATTGCCCAAGACAAATTTTCCGTGAAATCTACATAAATCTTATCTTATGAAGAATTTCCATGTGCTTGAATTTATCATCATTGATGCACTCTCAGGTGGTTGCAAACTCCACGCATTAATGTTCTTTATCAGAATTTAATAGTTTTAACCCCTCTGTTTTTAAGGACAATCTTTATACTTTTATTTGTGCAGTTTTCCCCCACAGATTATCCACAGCAAAATAAGTTTCCAATTCAGCAGAAATGATTGTTTATTTTTCAGACAAGAAAAATTTTCTCAAAGGAAAAAAGAAGCTAGATTTAATCAACTACTTATTTATTTCAACAATTGGTTGAAATCAAAAAGTCTGTTTGCTACTCTAGACCTGATTTCATGAAATTACAACATGACAGAAAACAGAAAACATTCTTGTCATAACCATAAAACTATAAAGTGTAAAATAATAAATAAAAAAATCAAGCGTGCCTCGCTCTAGGTAGCAAAAAACCTTTAGGGTCATATAATTTTGCAGTCCTTTCAGAAATATATGACTAGCCAAAAGCCTGAGGAAAAAAAAACATTCTAAATGTCAGATATCCCAGGTACGATGAGAAAAAAATTACATTCCTACCCCCAGAATTCATGGTGAAAAATTAGTAAGAATTTGGGGAGTTCAATTGTATTTCCCTTCATGGATTTTAGGTTAAATTCCATGTATTGTAGTAATTCTCTGGCAACACACACAAAGCCAGGGGAAACAGGAGCCCAGGACAGAGAGAAGAGGGCTGGGCTCTTCCTTTATGGAAAGTAACCAAAACATTTTTCATGTTTTAATGTTCAATCACGTTTTAATGTTCCAATCCAAAGCTCTACTTCCATGGGAAGATTTCCACAGAGACCTGCACTTTTCCCCAGAAAGGCCAAGCACAAACACACCCCGAAAGAATGTAAATCTCCAGTTTCAGGATTCTTGGTCCTTCACAGGTGATGCTTTCACTACAGAGTTATTTTAAGTCTTTCACACACTGGAGGCATTTCCTTGCCAAAAATTACCCCTAAACTTAAGACCAACTGAAAGCTTAAAAAATCCTTTACAATAAGCTCTTTATGTCACTGGCACATTGTAAACACTTACTCAAGATCCTTAATTAAACTGATTATTCATGTAGGTTGAATAATTAAAAATCTCCTATTGCTGACCCAACATGCAAAGCAGTAGCATTCTAGAAATAAAGGAAATTAAATGTGCACCCAAATATTTTGCAAATACTTCAGAATTGGCATCTCTCTTCACATCTAAACTAAAATGACCTTATCTTGAATTTTAGTCAGTGGAAGAGAAACTTTTGAGAACAGTATACACAGAGATCTGATTTTGATTTCAAGCTTCTTTTGGGCCAGTGCTAATTACACTGATTTTTTTTCTATGTGTCTGCAGGGAAAACAAAACAAAATTAAAAGGTAACCCTAATAGCTTTATTTTATACATATGTAAGTCTTGGCTCTGTGTGTTCAGTTTTATGTAATCAAGGGATATTCAGCTTTACAGAAAATATTCTTTATCTAATGAGAAAAAACTGATCTGGATTTGATCAGTTTATCCACCTATTCCCATCTTGCCACATCGGAGGTAGGCAACTATAAAACGTTATTTAACACCATTAAAAAGCTATTTGAAAAGGACACCCTGTAGCTTTTATGAGAGTAACATAAACGTAATGGCTCTATTGTGAAACAAAAAATGCTCAGAGTATAAAACGTGGATTGTCATGACAAAACCCCATTTTTGGTGAATTTCTCCATTTACAGATCTGTGTAAGGAAAGGAAGGCACAGGCTGATATTTCTTTGATAATGATCTCTAACGAGTTTATCTGTACCAGCCTGACGTCCCACTAAACAAATACTGAACTTGAATATTTTGCCTCTCTACATAGTTCTGCTCACTGTGAGAGCCCAGAAAAATGCAGATCCTGGGGGACAAGGACTCACATGGGAGTTAAGGAGAACACCTTCTTTACCCATGGATGGTCAAATGACTGGCACTGCACCAGAGCCACCCAGTATCACCACGTCCTTCCCACCAGGCCCTTACAGGCACCTCTCATCCAGCAGGGATGACTCTGGTATTCTCAAAGTCAAGTTTTAGGAGTATTTACCAAAAAAAAGAAATTAAAAAAAAAAAACACAGAAAAAACTTGCTAGAATTCTGAGGAGTCTTTACCATGATGATACTTGCCTGACCTTTCCTCATGGACTGGAAGCAGTTCAACCAAAATGGGGAATTTAATCCTCCACAATATGTATTTTAACGACTCGTTGTTTTCTTATTTCTTTCTAGTTCCTGCAAAGCTTAATGGACTTGAGCATGATTGTTAAAACACTGCAAATGAAAAAAACCCTTTTCTTTCCTTAATAAAAAAATTGAAAATCCTTTAAAAACCCCAAAGTATATAGCAAAAACAAAAAGTAAAGGACATTCTAAAATTGGAGCCCATTTTGTTAGGGATGGTAGCAAAGTGTCTCAGCCATATGCTGGTGTAACATACACAAACCAGACACAGAGCTCATGTCACTGCAACTTGCTCCTTCAGAAACCAGCACAACTGCCATAGCAGAAACAATCCCAACATTTTAGATTTTAATTTGCATACAGCACCAGGTCAGTACAAACATTTGGATATCAGAAGTCCATTAGAGTTTATCTTCCTATGTCAAGAATATGCCGTTACCAAATAGTAAATATAAATAAAGAGGTTTTAAACAACTCCTCTCTCCCAACTTCATTTTTTTCACTTGGACAGAAGGCAAAGATCAGAAGAGAAGCAGATTTTTAAAATCTGCACAGTTATCTTTCAGATTGCATGGGACACAGTCCACAAGCTGCCAGGAAAAAAAAAAATTTGTCTTTTTTCTTCTCCAACAGGAAACCCAAACACACCCTACGATAAGGAACTAGCCTAAATCCGCAATAATTTCTGTGGCTTTTATCCAGATTTACACTTCTTTAATGCAGAACACGATTTGTCACTTGCATAACAGAGTTTAGACACCAGAAAAACTTCCCCTGTCATTTGAACTCTCTCCCTCCTCAGCTGGCACAGAACAAACTGCAACTGGTAATATAGACACAGCCATGGGTGGAAAAGAGAAACACACACTGTGTTTGGATAATGCCATAGTTGTTTTTTTCAGAAATAAGAAAAGTAAATCAACGACCAAATCCCAAATTCCATTTGGGAATGTCAAATAAAGCCTGCCATATGATCAAAAAGTTTTTCAGAAGTACTACTCCCTCCAAATCTCTGGGCATGCCAAAAATTACATTCAATTGTATAAAATTCCTGCCAGTACATAACTTTTGAAATGTGCTTTCTAAGATAAGAGCCTGCAGTCCACAGAAGGATGAGAAGCACTGTCACCCATAGGGATTTTGACTCAATTAGATCTTCTCTTACTTAAAAGAGAAACCCCACAAAAACCCTTCAGTACAGGCATGTGGAGAGAAAGCTCCACCAGCTTTGGAGGTGGAGCGGTTTCGAGGTTCAGCTTTCATCAGGAAAGATGATGAAAGGGAAAACCTTCTCCATCCCACCACCATCAGAAAACTTATGTCCTCCCACTATGTACAACCAAGTCAGCAATGAAAAAAACCAAAAACCCACACAAACCCAAAAAGGTGACGAAAAGGAAAAACACAGTCCTGTGTTAACAACCTAAAGCATGTTCCATATTAGGAATCTAATGAAATTTGCTTTCATTTACTTGAAACAAACAAAATCAGATTAGTCCTTACATTTTTTTGGTCTCTCTTGGTTAACTTCACATGTAAGAATGTTCCTCTGTAGTTTATGAAGATATTTGAATAAACATTTCTATGCTAATGGATCAAAAGATGAAAAAATATTCTGCCCCAAGTACAGACTGGAAAGGAAGAAAGACACCAGGCTCTTGGGATCACTTTTAACTAGTTTTACTTCCTCAACTCCAATCTAAATGTCACAGAACTTGTAAGATATGGAAGTTCCTGATTCCAGTCAAAGATCAACAAGTGTTTGCAAGAGAAAAAGAGGTTTAGCTTTGGATCAGTCAAAGATT
The DNA here is from genome assembly GCA_013400975.1 of Atrichornis clamosus. Taxonomy (NCBI): domain Eukaryota; kingdom Metazoa; phylum Chordata; class Aves; order Passeriformes; family Menuridae; genus Atrichornis; species Atrichornis clamosus. Next base: position 242,167 of record WBMZ01012760.1, read on the forward strand.
ACTCTGCACAGGGCTGGAATTCAGCCTTGCTCTCTTTTAGGATAAGGGAATAGCTTTCCTTATGCCAATAATCTTACAGTTTTGTACAAAATTGCTGGAGGAAAGGAAAAGTGAAGATGCAGAAATCATTGTTGCTTCCTCAGACCCAGGAAAGGGTTGTGCTCTCCAAGGGAACAGAAGTTCAATATAACCCAGGGAGAGCACAGAGGTACAATACAGAACAGAGAGCTGGCACTGACAGAGCTGAAGGAAAAATGAGGAAAGGTGACAAGAAAAGAAAGAAACAGGAAAGAAACCATGATTAAAAGGCAAAGTGATCCAAAACAGACAAGATGCAATCAGCTGAAAAAATTATATCATCTTTATTTGGGGTGAAATTAGTAGTTACACAAATCCAGTTGAGGATTTGAGTACTGAATAAAAGGTTCTGGATGTTACAGCTGATCACAGACGGATTCTGCATTGCCAGGGCAGACAAATGACCTCATTCCAAGCATTCCTCAAGCCAGACTGATGCTGTCAGGCTACACTAACAACCTCCCTGCCTGGAGGCTTTCCCATGGTAAACACAGCTCAAAACTAAGCTCGGGTCTGTGGCTTCCAGTTTGTGGCCTCCCAGGTGCTGCCTCTGGGCACATGCAGAAAACTTCTGGGATTGCCTTCAAGCTTCATCTTGGTTCGAATTCAAGGAACTTTTTCTTGCCTTCCTGCTATGCTGTAAGTCATTCTGAGCGGTTCTCTGCTGTTTTTCTGGGTTTCCACCCCATAAATATCAACTGTCCCACAGAGCAAGATGCCAGTCCTTGCCCCTGCAGCCAAGTCAGTGCCAGAGCAGTCCCTGTGCTGGCTGGGGGCTGCTCACAAAGGACCAGAGCGTCTCCTTTCCTCCCTCCAAGATCCGTACCACCCACTCATTTTTAAGACAGGAGATCACAGGGTTTAAGCACAAACCCCCAGGAGATCAGGGAGAAAGAGCCATCAGGCTCCTCTCCATTCACATCCTTCAGGTAACTGCTTAATACTGAATGCTAAATAAAATTGCCCTGGAATACCTGTGGATAAGTGGGAAAATTTCTGAGCCACTGGTACTTGAGAAACCTCTATTCAAAGGCGTTTTTCATGGAATTATCTGGAAATAGTCAATTTCTGCTGAAATACAGCTAACAAAATGTACTGTTCCAGTGTTATTTTGTTTTTATATGCATCATTTCCTGCCTTTAATTTTAATTCCATGCCCTCTAAGAAACGCAATCTCACAGATATATCTTCCCCTTTATTTTCCTGTAATAATATCATAGCAGTTTTCTCTAGCTATTTGCAATCTCTTCGTTCCCTTCACAGCTTTTCCAAGCCATGGAATGAAGAAATATGTAAAAATAGGCCACAAGAAACCAGACACACTTGATCTGCACAGCAAAAATAGAGCTCTTTAGCACCTGGCATTCCCAAGAGTGTTAATGAAGCTGGCAAGATAAGCCATGCTTTGACCCAAAATAAAAAGCTTAGCCCTCAAAAGAAGGATAAATCTGAACCAACACAAAATTTCTGTCTCTTGGTCTCCTGCAAGGTGTGACCCCAGACATCTGGACAAGTGCTAATAGGGCAAGCAAAGGGATTGGTTTTCCATTTGAAGGCAAAGACAGAGAGCTGGGATCATGTTCAGCAGGAGATTCGGGATGTCCTGTGGGATGGGGGCTGTGGGGACTCTCATCCCTGCACAATCACTCCTACAGGTGGGAAATGCAGGAAGAGGACAAGCAACACACATGAAAACATCAATTTTTGGTCTGTTACAACACCTGCAGGCAAATCACACTTGGAACTTGGGGCCTGCAATCCCAGAAGTGCTCAGGGAAAGCCAAAAGAAAGGAAAGGGGCTCAAAGGACAAACTAGCCGGCCTGCACTTGGGAGGCTTTTTTCAGGAGCAACAAATAATTTCTTCAGGATAAATAAATGATTTGTGTTAAATTATAGATTCGATAAGGCACTTTTAAAACTCAAAAACCAGCACAGAATTTATGTTAAATTTTGCTATCTCAGATGTTCCAAAGTGATGTAAGAGGCTGTTTCCCAAGTTGGAAATGCTATAATGCAAAAGATTATACAGAGAGAATGGAAATTTATCAAGTTACAGGTTTTTTGCTAAGAGAATAATACAGGAAGAGATATAAAATCTGGGCATTTTATTTTCATAGTTTGCATATTTCTGAAAGCCAAAGAGCTGGGCTGACAGGTTTAGGATGGTATCTTTTCCAGGGTACTGAAGTGCAGCCCTTCTGGGGTCAGCAGAAATATATAATCAACAGAAACCAGAGATACTCCTACACGTATACAAATAATACAATCTTAATGCTGTAAATCTTCAATAAATCTTTTGTTGTTTTCATTCAACATGGATTTCACCCAATAACAGCTGGATTTCACCCAATTATAGCCACTAGGCTGGATAATATTGACCCTGCAACCTCTTCCAAATCAAGATGGTATCATAATTCTGTCTTTTATGAACAAATCTGGACAATTACTTTGCAATACTACATAGAAAGTGAAAGAGAAAACAGTCCTTTGACTTCAAACTCTACAGATGAAATTATCAAGACGCCTAGAAAAAAATAAGGTAAAAAAAATCAAAATAGAACAGAGATCTGGTGAGGAAAAAAACCTTGTTCTACACCAGGAGGACTCCCAGGCTATGGAGGGCATGTGCACTATACTGGGAAAAATGTAGGAGACCAAAGCAACTGTCCAGGTGGAGGATGTCAATCCACGTGTCAGGGAATGAGTGGAGGGAGATGCTCCAGAGAAAGCAGTGAAAACCAAGGAGCTCATTCCATAACCAGCTTGTCTGTATTTCTAGCTATAGGTACACCCAAGTACAAAAATAGGTTTAGATAGGCTAGTAAATAAAATTCTGTCTGATTGGTTAACTTGGAAATTTAAAAATTAAAATTGTTATCCCTTAACAACAGGTGCCATCCATAAATTCTGTCTTATATTACTGTGCTCAGCTGTTCCTAAAAAGACACAAAGCCAGGTAACTCCAAACTAATTATTCCTCTGATATCCTTAACAAACAGTTACTGTAACAAACAACATGTATTTCCTTTAGGCATGACACCTGTGTCTGGAAAGAACCATGGAAACCAGTAAACAAGACATCCTTCTCGTACAGCTGCCCTTAGAACTGCAAAATGCAGAAAAATCACCTATAACATTACTTTGTCAATGAAGTGGACACCTGGCAATGAAATAAAACAGGAAAAATAAAAATCTCCAAACACGAGCTCATTAAAATAGAGAGGGAATGTCAGAAGAGGTTCAAGCAGTATCATTTGCCTTGGATTTCCTGAAACCTCTGTCCGAGATCCTAAGGAGACCTGATTTAAATAAGTGTTTACTCCGAAAATATCTTCCACAGCGTGACAAGACCTTGACTGCAGAAGGTGAAGTGTACCCTGAAGTCCAAGGGAAAGACTCAGAGAGAGCCCAGGAGATTGAGATATAAATGGAGTAACAGCACCAGTGTGAAATACAGTGAACAGTGTGAAATACAGTGTGAAATATTACACTCATTACAAAGCTCTGGGCTTCAAAGTCTGTCCCTTTATCAAGCCTCATCTATAATTTGACAACAAACAGGCTTCTGTGATGATACTATTTCCTTCTAAAGAGACTGCATATTACCAGATCAATTTTCACAAAGTTCTGACAGTAGTACCTTGTTATTAAAATCAAAGTATTCATAAGGCATTACAACAAATTTCTTCAGTGAAGCTTCAGCTCTTAAAATAAATTGTCAAACCATTGTATATTGAATGGAAAACATATCAATTTCATTTTTATAAATAATGTAGTTTGAATGAAAACTGCTGTGTTGAGCTGTTAAAAATAATGTGAATATAAATTCAGCATAATAGAAAGAGGAGTTCCAAGGGAGTCAATGTAGTGTAATAAATCTGCTCAAAACAGACAATATTAGCAATTATTGAACAGCCCAACATAATCCTTTTTATTTGAACTGATCTAAATTAACCTTGAAATCACTAAACTCATGCAAATAATTTTCATAGAGAGGTTTTTTTAAAATCCTAATATTTGTTTCATACAATTGGAAAGCAACAAAATTACACCTGTATCTGGAAAGCTTTCCTCATCCAGATCCAATTATTCCAGGAAAGTTTTTCCCTTTCCAAATGGGAATTACATTGAACCTAATTCTTTTCCATAAAGCAATGATTAAGACACACACTGGCACATAAAAATCCACACACTCAGAAGTTACAAATCCAATCTTGTGCCATTAGTCTTAACTTTGTAGTCTCCTTTTAGCTTAATTATTTAAAGGAAATTACTGGGTGCATAAAGAGGTTTGTGATGAAGTGCTCAGCATAAGGACCTATATGACACTCACAGCTCCATGGGTTGGTTTTTTTTCCTTCTCCTCCATTTTTATTTTTTAGGGGTTTGGTTTTTTGGGGGGAGTTTTAGGAGGGGGTGGGTGGGGTTTTTTTTGGCAGGGGGTTTGTTTGCTGGGGTTTTTTAGTCATTTCTGCATTTACTCTTGGAAACACAGGAATTTTCTTAAGGAATCATTCCTGACTATTCTCATCAATCTCTGTTTTGTCCCTTTTTTTTTTTTCTAAACCTAGCATTTATTTCATGTGCTTTGATCTATTTTTCCTGTGTTCTCTCACCATTGTAAATGGAAGAAATAGGGAGCCATGGGAATCTGCACATATCTCTCTCCCCCCTTGTCCTACCTCTATTTTTGACCTGGCTTCGCTGTTCCTCCGTTTGAAATCCCGCGTGGCATTTGACACAATCTTAGAGAGCTCTTCAGGCTCGTGTTGAAAAATGATTTAAAGAAAACACATTAACTTTTCAGGAATACCAGAACACTCTGTGAGACTCTTCAAACAGTTTTTCTTCTGTGGCATCCCTGACTGGGCTGCCTCATATCTCAGAGCTGCATTGATACATCACTTATCTCAATAACCTTTGGTCTCCTAATATTGGTATTTCCATCCAAACCCTCCTGTTTTGTTACACTGAGACCTAGATATATATCATGATTGAAAAGCACTCATCACCTCCTTTCAGTGGGCACAGCCTCCTAAAAAAGGCACAATTACAGGAAATTTAGGGATACAGGTTTTTGCGGAGCCTGAGAAAAGTTAGGAGAAGGCACTTAAGATAATACTGACAAACTGCAGTAGAAATAAACCCCTCCAGGAACATGGTAGTTTCTTATATTTGATTTAAACCTCAGCATTTTTCCTCTCTAATAGTTCAGAGCAGTTCTGAGTCACAAAGGAAGGAAAATGTGGCACAGACACAGCACAGTTGAGGAGTCTCAGCAACACTCAGGCCCCAGTTGCTGCAGCCAGGCTGAAGTTAGAGGCAAGATATGCTGGTTTAAGAAGGGGTGATCAAATCCTGAACAACCAAAACAAAAGGATCCAGCCCATCAGATCATAAGAGTAGGATACAGTTTTCCAAATCCCATTTCTAGTATTGCAGGTCTTTAACAAGACAAAATGTTTATCCAGGTTATTATCCAGTTCAAACAGGAATTAGTTAATATGACTGCTGTAATCTGCACTGTGAGAAGGTCAGACAGCATGATCACATAAACCTCTTCCAGTTTTATGATCTATGACCTATAAAACTGAATCAGAGATGACTGAACAAATTTCAGGTCGTATATAACCTCAGAAGTACTATTTTCTTTTTACATCCCCTCAGCCTAACTCAACTCCTGAACTTATTCCAGTACCTGCCCTTGTATGCCAAAGACATCCTGGCGTAGGATCAGGCACCAGGCTGAATCAGAAAGCAGATTCCTGAGGGTTGGGTCATCTGCTGACCATTCCCAGTGATTCTAAGGGGAGCTACAGGGTTAAAAGGATCCAGCTACCAGACTGAACAACACTGGGAATTTCACTCACAGGGAGTAACTGAAAATCATGATTGTAAGTTCCAGTTTAGCTAATATACTAGTCCAGAATTTCAGCATTTGAGGGGTTTGGGGTACTTGCAGTGCTGTCTATTCCCAATCTGATCCTTGGTATGCTTATTAAGCTCCATGGCATTACCCTTTGATGGATTTCATCAGAATTTTGATGACAGTACAACCCACTAAATTACTCTATTTTTTGCAAAGCAAGAAATTAACCTTACTCATTTTCATACACAAAATTTTGTTTGATACCCAAGAATACATTCAATTTTTGGCCCCTGTCAGAGCAATTGCCCCGGCATCCTCAAATCATTTTTTCCACTTGTGTTTTATGGCTTTGTCTTTTTAGTCCAGTGACTTGCACTAGTTCTGCACATGGCCTCTGATTTTACTCCTCTGTGCAGTCCCTCTGTGGTGTCAAGACAGACAAAGCTATTAAAAAAACCCAGCAAAGGTAAGAAAGCCGGTACTGGTGAAAGGATCACGTCTTACAGCAGCCATACCCTAGAAGGGCTTGGGAAAGGTTTCTGACCCGACACTAGGATGGAACTGATGACAGCATGTTGCCAGTTCCAGCTGCTGGATACGATGGTCCCAGACTGGAAGGTGCAGAGAAGGTGAGAGATATTTCTCCTGAAGAGGAGCCAGCAGACTGGGAGCTGGTTGAAAGCCAGATTTTGGGGAAGCGGGAGGCTGCAGGCCCTGGAAATGCTTCCAACCATTTGGATCTGAGCATAAAGATTGGGGCACAACTCAAACACAGAGGAATTCTCCCCCTTTCTTTCCTTTGCCAGTCTCCCAAATGTCTCCAGGGGATGAGCCAGCGTGACCTGCACCTGCTGCTCAGCCCGGAGTTTTGCCTGAGACCAAAACTAGCTCAAGGGCACAGGAAGCAGCCTGGGATTCCTCCAGTATGTTATTTTTGGCTCAATTGCAAGGCTCTTCTGGTTCAGCCTGTAAAATAAACCCTAGGAGGAGTAGCTGTGGCAGTCGTTTCCTACCTGGCAGGTGGCAAGGACACACTGCAGACTGGTTTACAAAACCAGGCCAAATCATTCTGAAATCAGCTGTACTTACATCAGCAGTTACATATGGCATCAGTTCTCTCCTCGCTTTCCTGCTCAAAATTTCAGATGAGCCTAAGAAACGGCCACACACCACGTAATTTGCACTCCTCAGCCTGCAGCCCATGTTACGTGCACAGAATACACCCGAGTTCAAAGGCCAAGAGCAACCAGCTTCTGAAAATAAAGTTTAAACTTTGAAACGAAACGAGTTACTGCACAATTTTGTGCTAATGCACCCACAGAAATAACTAACTTGTGATCAACTGGAAAAAGAAAACCACTGTAAGTTTTTCAAGCTCTGCCCTACATTTCGGTATGTAATTACACTAACACACAATTCCCAGTTTTCCTGTTTGTTTGCTACCATGCAGAAAGACTGAGCACAGGAAATTCTATTTCTTGCAACCCTTCAGAGAAAACCAGAGAAATAACAGCAACAAATTTACTTCATACCAAGCAGTATTTGCTTGCTTGTAACCCAGCCTAAATATCATTAATGTAAAGAGGTCCTTTTCTATGGACACGAGAAACAACTATTAATTAAGCAGAGGTATTTGAAACGAATTGCAGAAGGAACATAGGATTATGATATCCTGCCACACAATATGCATTTAAAACGTGGGAAATGAGGATCTCGGTGTTTTTGCCATCCTGATTACACTGACACCACCCTTTTTCCACGTTAAATGCTTGCTAGCACATGGAACAGGTTAATGCGACTCCCAAAGGACAACTCCACAGGGCTATAATAGATGCTTCTGTACCTCCTGCTTCTATCAAACAACGTGATAAAAATAGAACAAGTCTTTGCGCGCCGCCGACAGTTTTGTAGATTTTTCTTTTGATTTGCTGCTTTTTCCTGTTTCTGCTGTAATGTGTCTCAATATGATTTCCCCCAGCTTGAGAAATGTTCTGCAGGCATTTGATGGATGAAAATCAAAATTACCAAACGGTTCCCCAAACCCAAATAAATAAGTAAACAAACAGAATATTCATTGGGCTGGCCAGCATTTAATAGCAACACTTGCAGCTGGAAAACCAAGATTGCTGACCTCAATCACTCTGATCTAATTAAAGAAAATGAGTTAGAAAAGCAATTCTACCACAAACCAACTAATATCCTTGTGTTTTGAAATACCTGTTCTGCTTATTCTACAATAAAATAGATGTTTCTTAAGAAGTTACAGTCAAAATGCCAATTTAAAAACTCCATCTTTTTACTCATACCTGAAAACAATCTTATTTAAAAGCAATTTCCCTGTGTGGAATAAGTATACAGCCCACCATATTAGCAGATTTTCAATATTACAAAAATAAAAGAATCCATGGTGAAAGCACAGACAAACCATCACATACACACATCTCTGCGTAATTATAGAGGAATACAGGAACTCTGACTTGAAGCCTAGCAACAGTATCCAAGTATTAGTTAGTCTGTTAATCAACTACGAAAAACTCGCACACCAGCTCAACGTGTTTCATTTCTTCTAAAGCAAACAAAAAATAAAACAAAAGGATCCTACTGCTTCTAGCTCCAGAGCTGCTGAAGGACAAGATGCACAATATAAAACAAACCTTGTTCACTTGAAGAAGAACAACCCATGTCATTTAGTCCATCTGAAAATTCATCTCAGCACAAAGAACCAAGGCAAAAGAGAGATTTAAAAATAGGTTATCCAAGCCAAAGGATTATCAGCTTGCAACATACTTAATATCTGCATATCTGTATCTAATGAAAGCTCCAAAATTCTTACATATATGATTGGGTTTTGTACCTCCATCCTATAGAAGCCATAGTAAATTCTGTATTGCAAATGCTTCCTAAATCTGCTGTGCTCATTTACTCACAGACAGCTGCAGGCTGATGAAAACAACCAGGGATTAACTTTTCTGTTCATCACATCTTTTAATCCATTACTTTCTCTTAGTTTGCAATAAATAAATGCATAAAGTTAAATAAATTATAAATGTGTTATGGCTAGTTAAAAAAAAAGGTTTAAAAGGGACATTATTATTATTTTTAATGGTGTGGAACTGCTGTACTGTACATCAGGAGTATATGTAACGTCTTTCTCAAAGCAGAAAAGAAGATGCAACAGTAGTCACTGAGCTGTGATACACTTCTGGGTTCCAAAGACTTCCAAAATAAGCAATAATTAAAATAAGCTACTCTGATGTTGTTATTATTCCTCAAAAAACTAATTTGGGGGCATGATGAATTGAAATAATCTGAAAAGCTACACTAAGCATTTCATACCGCTTGTAAAACAAGTTTCTAAGTACCTTATGGTAATAGGGTTTCTTGATTTATGAAAAATACTAATGTAATTTGCTTCAAATAGGATTACTTTTCAAATAATATGGCAATTTTCATTCACCTTTCAAACATCTGCCAAGGAAACAAAAGGGATTCCCTCACAAAAGACATAAATACAATGAAATCTGGATCTTGCTTTTAATCCTTTACTGGTATCCTTTATTCCTCTCCTTTGGATCCTTTATCTTTTATGTTGGATTCAGTCTTACAAAACTGCATCCTCCCTGTCTGAAGCAAGAATTAGTGTAAACTTTTCTGTTGGTAACAGCACGTTTGAAGTCTTACGATTATTGCAAACAAGTTTATTTTATATATGCCTAATTTTTCAGCATTGCAACACATCCATCTAACATAAGTGCTTTACAATTAAATTAAAAGAAAAAGGAAGAACAATCTCTGTGGGATTTGATCTGTAGAACAAAGATTCAGTGGCTTTGCTGTAAATTAGAATTTTTTTTAGTGCTAGGGGATACCCTGCTCACTTTGCACCTGACCTGCTTCTCCAGCATCTTCAAAAACAGGGATAGTCTTAGCACCAGAGTTTGGCAGGAATCCAGGGAAAGGGATCTGTGGAGCTGTGCCCCCTGCCCCTGAGCGAGGCAGCTCGTGGCCCAGGACCACGGGCCACACATGTCACACGGGCCACACGTGTCACGTTGCTGCTGCCACGTCCCTGCCACGGCAGTTTTGGCAGCATTGCCCAAAACAGCTTTGTGACTACTGACACGCTGGGGGACACCCACTCAATTCCTTCTGCAACACAAGAACAAGCGGGAGTTTTTCCCAAAGAATCAAGAGCAATGGGGAGTTTCCCCCAAGCCCTCATCCCACTGAATGTTGTAGTGAATTATCCTGGTATCACTGACAAGCTGACTATTAAACAGCTGAGCACCCACCACCTTAAACCCCCCCAGACAAGGAATCCACCCCAAGCTGCACAAATGGCAAAGCATTTCCCACAGTTCCAGCTTATTATTGAGTCAAAAATCATTACAAAATACAAAGCAATTACAATTATTAAATGAGCCTAAAAATAACAACAAGGTTTAATGAACTGGTTCAATATCAAAATTCAGTATCTAACCAAAAATACGCTTTCTGAGAGATGAATGAAGAAATGTTTCTCAAGAGACTTGATAGTATGATTTGTCCTTATCTTTCTGAGGATACTTCCCAAGCTCTTTGCTATTCCTTCCCCCTCTGTTGCCTCTAAGGAGGTACATTACTGAAATGATAGATGCTGGAATACATCCAAAACTATATGAATATAGTGGATAACCAGACAAGCACGACAAGCAAAAGCCAACTTGCTGAAGTTGAAATGCTGACATCATCCTGCACATTCATGATCACACCAGCTCTCAGCATTCTGCTCAGGATTTGGTTCCTTGATTTACTCTTTTTTTTTTTCTCCCACTGGGAGACACTCCAAAAATAGACATTTCAACGACTTCATTTTTTCTAAATAATAAAACCTAAAGGGCAAAGGTCCGTGCATTGCCTATGTGCAGTACTTGTTCTGCACTGACTCTACACACAAGCCAAAATATCAACAAATATGGCAGAAAGAAAAGGAATATTTGACTCTAAACAACCATTTCCTTTCATTTCAACATCTTGATGAAGTTATGAAAGCATTATGTAGATAAAAACGACGAGATGCTCAACCTAATAGGAATAATGGGTTCATTTTTAGTTAATTTTTTACTGATTATTAATAAATACAGAAGGATGAAGAACTCTTACATGGAAAAGAACTATCCCAGGAAACAAACTTCCAAAGTCACTCTGAACTTTTACACAGAAGTTATGACTTGGATGCAATGTGTCCTCAGTTTTCTCAATGCACAGGGCAAGAGTAGAAAGTGCTACAAGAAACCACATTACCACGAGGAAATTTCAACTACATCCCTGCAGATCATATGCAACCAGGAAGGGGAAGGGAAAGGGAAAGCAGTCCTTAATCCAGATAAATTCTTAGTCTTATATTTAATGCTGGCTTAATTTTCCATATAAATTAAATATTATCAAGTCAGAGGTTTGTATCACTGAGTGAAATCAGTGCATATGACTACACAGACCTTCCTGCTTCAAAAGAAATGCCTTTTTTGTTTGACTTCAGGATGTTTCTGTGGAAATTCAATTAACTGGAATTCAAGAATTTTAACTCATTTTTATTAAACTGCATTAGGATTTACTTGTATCAACCTGGTTTTTATTTTAATGGCAAACCTCTCTACTTGAAGAGATCTTTTAGGTTATTTTCTCAGGGGCACCTTAACCCCTGTCACTACCCTTAATCCAGTGCCACACTAAACTCAGTGAGAGGGAATGCTTTCATGGATATGGAGAGTTGGCTGCTGCCTTATATTCATTTCATTCTAGAGAAGCATCTTTCTCCATCTTCTTCTTCTGACCAATTATTCCTACTTGAGATCTGCTTTAGGCTGAGGCCAAAACAACCTCTAAGAGCCAATTTTGCTCTTCCAGGTAAATGAACGTGTATTTATTTAATCTGTTGCAAAGTGACTGAGTTACACTTAGAAAGCACCTACCACTTATCAAATTTTCCTTTTCAGAGTACATTTTGAAAACATTTCAGCTTTTTCCCCACCTTCATTTTTTTTAGAAGAGTTGCTTTCAAAACCTCCCAGAAATGATACTGTCACCAGCCCTGTAGTTGTATCTCACATAGAATCAGATTTAACATCTTTGCAATTCCTGGCATAAACAAGTATAACTTATTTTCAGTGTCTGTAAATATTTTGCTTACCAATATCAGCTTCCCTGTGATTCTTGATATATTCAGCAAGCTCAAAATTTCCTGCTATTATAGCCACCTAAAGGATTACAAAATAGGTACAATTAATATTTTGTCATCACTTGTTAAGGAGGCAAACATGCAGGCTACATTATTGACAAACACCAGGCAAACATATTGTCATGCCACAGAGCGGAGTAACTCCTTATTGCTTCTATTCCACAACACATTTCTGAAACAACACTGAGAAATGACATCTTAATGTATTCACGAGAGCACTGCCAGTCCCCTGGCTGCCCATTTCCTAGGAATGCTGTGGTGGTGGGAGTCTCAGGAGGCTCCTGGGAGAGCTGCTGCTTTTCATGCGGTGGCGGTGAACATTAAACACAGCATCCCCAAAGCCCTGGGAGCCGCATGGGTGTGTGGGGAACGCTCCAGGAGCAGGCTTGGAGAGACACACTGAACATATTACTTCCCTTTAATTGCTCCTGCCTCGCTACTTACCTGAGCAATAAAAACAGGAGTTAAAATGCAAAGCACGTGAGATAACCAGGGGAGAAGTACCAAGAATTACAAGTATTTAGGTATCACTGAAACACCAAAAAAAGACTGAAAGGGAGAAACTGGTAAAGTTTATGCATATGTATAGAGTTTAAATTGTCTAAATAAATCGAGTTCTAAAATAACAATTTTCCTTTTCATTTATTTCCCGGTTGTTGAACACAGATGTGTAACTTTCAATTCAGAATTCTCATCTAAATGCACTTAAAAAGTAAAGTATCTCCACTGGGTGTGAGGAAAGTGATTCAGTTATGCCATTGCTGTCTCCTCCCTTTTTCTTCTACTATTTTTGCCCTGAATATTGAGCAAATGTCTTTTCTGGCCCCATTTTGCAGCTCTGACAGATACTGTTCCCCTAATGGCCCTGTGACTTTGCTGATGGATGTACAAGGCATAAGCAGGGCTCACCTTTCTCACTGAAACTTCTGTACCTACAGGATGCAGGTTAAAAATAAAAAACAATTAAAATCTTGCTTTAGGACTCTCTTGGACACAGGGCTACTGTTAGACATGATGAATAATTGAAAACTCAAGGAAATTTCTGAGCTGGTGATCAAGAAAGATTATTTGCTGGTTTGTGCCTGTCCACAAATCACAGGGTATGAAGACTCATGCAAAGGAAGACATAAGTGCTGAAATGGTCTTAGGCATTGTATGAAGTACACGTGGGTAATATCTTTTAATGTAACAAGCATAAGATCTTATTTCCGCACAGGAAGTTGAATGAACAATATTATTTACCAGTAACCAAAACAAATCAATATGGAAACCCCTGAAATTGAAGACTTTGCACACAAACAACAAGATACAGGCAGAAAACCTTGACTTTTACACACTTAAGCTTGCAAACTTGGTTTCAGTGGTAGACTCAGAGCAGGTGAAATCATGAGTCACAAGCATTACATCCATTTCACCTGAAGATAAAATCATTGCACACATTTTCCACACTTTTCACTCAACATGGATTATTTACACTGTGTCTCCCTCTGCCATTAGTGCATCTCAAGCTCGGCTAACAGGTGGACTTGATGACCTTGGAGGCCTTTTCCAACCTAAGCAAGACCTGAGACTCCTGCTCTATTGGTGCTTCAAGCCATTGCTCCTGAATCCTTCCTGTAATGCAGCCCTGGAAATCCTTGCAGAAGGACCCGGACTTCAACATTTTCAAACACAGTGATGTAACCTTTGATTTTCATTTTGGACTAAGCAAGCAGCAATTGGTCTAAACAGAGAAAGACTGATTCAGTTTGGGTTGTAGAGTCTACTGGTTAGTTAAAGTACCAGCAAGACTTTAAAGAAATTATTGTATTTTAAGCATAATACAGTATCAGAGTAACTTTTTCAGATGACCACACAAAGTTTAAAACAAACTGAGCATACCATTGATCACATTCATGCCCCAAATCAATGTCTTCCCCCAATTCCTTTTTTTAAATGTTTTTCAGGTTCCAACTTTTTTCCTTGGCAAATTGTTTCTCGTTCCATTAAAAATTTCTATCCAATGTAATGGCTAAACACAGTCATTATGTTTTCTTTCCATTTCAAGTGCATCTATTTCATGGCAGAAATTCCATTACATGGAATTTGTATATTACCCAGCAGTTATACTTAATAAGTATGTGTTCCAAAATAATCCCCAGCAGCCATGCCCATGGCATGTGCAGTAAAATCATTTTTGTCCTTCAAATATTTAACAGACATATAATATCACCATACTTACTAGTGAAAATCACATAATTATTTTCTCAATACAATAGTAGCAGTAAGGAAATGCTTTGCTTGGGCACTTCTCAGTTGTGTTACATCAAACATTGATGGATTCCTGGGAGCAAAATGCATTACACTGAATCAATACCACTGGTTCAGCTTAATCCTGCTCCTACTTTTAGACTGCAAGTGAAAAAATTCAGCTGTGCCACAAGACTTGTGCACGTGACTGTATCTGCACAGATCTGACTGCTGCCCTGAGAGGCTGGGATGCCCCATCCCTGGAGGTGTTCACAGCCAGGTTGGATGGGGAGGGACATCTGACAAGGGCATTTAGTGACAGCACAACGGGGAATGGCTTCAAACTGACAGAGGGCAGGGTTAGATTAGATATTAGAATGAAATTGTTCCCTGTGAGGGTGGGGAGGCCCTGTCACAGGTTGCCCAGAGAAGCTGTGGCTGCCCCATCCCTGGAAGAGTCCAAGGCCAGGCTGGACAGGGCTTGGAGCAGCCTGGGATAGTGGAAGGTGGACCTTCTCACTAGGACTGGATGGGTTTTAAGGTCCCTCCCAACCCAAACCATGCTGGGATTCTGCGTTCAGGGAGGTCAGACACAGGCAGGCAGGTACACTGACACCTCGTCCCCACCTGAGACCATCCATCTGAAAATCACTCCTTTAATCACTAATAAGCCAACCTTTATTCCAGGAACCACTCCAGAAAGAAAGTGCTTCTCAGCATGGATAACACACCAGGAAGTGGCCCTCAGGCTCCTCTGTACAGCCCTGGCAAACAGCACTAGGAAGGCAACAGCAGAGCTGTATAAATCCTCTCTTTAACTTCACATTCTGCAGCCTGGCTGGCTCCAGGTACTTAAAAGCAACATTTGTGTGCAGATCTGAGGTTTCTTCTACAATAGAAGCAAGAGATAATACTTCTCTCTGACATTACCCCTAATTAGCCTGTAAAATTCAACTGGGGAATTCAGCAGTGACAGGCAGCTTGCTAGACAGCAGCCATGGTACTCAAATTAAAGAATTTTTGATACAGAGCAGATTTTAAATCTCAAGTATAAACATGCTCTTCGAGTGATAAACACATTTTATTACTTGGGGGGAAAAAAAAAAAAAGATATTTCCAGATAACTAAGAGACAGCTTGACAGGGAATTGTTCCTGTATTTGTTTCTGAATCAAGCATTAGATTCAGCAAGCTCAAGGCACCATTTTTCTCAATTTAATTCACTTCAATGTGCTAAAAACAGTATGTAAAATCCTAACAGCAAAATGAAGGAAAGATAAGTTAAGATCTAAAGAAAGCAAGAAAAAGTTAAGAAGTACAAATATTTCTTGGCATAACATCAATGTACTTCACTTGAATTTGATGGGTAAAATGTGTGGGAGAAAGTGAAGTCAGAGAAAAATCGGAAAGGCACAAAATTATGCTCATTCAATTTGTACAGTTGCAAACTACAAGGCACGACAACCTCGGCCCCTTTTCCATCCAAATGTATCTTAAACCAAAGTTACACCGTGTTCAAATGAAAATATAAATGTGAATGCTTTGGGGCAAGTGAATGGTCTTCACCAGATCCAAAGTTTGAATCAAATTAAGGTGGTGTAAAGTCCCTCCTTGTTCAAGTACCTAAATCAGAGACTAACTGAAGTTCTATATTTGTACTAAATTTCTTTGTACTTCAGAAAAAAATAGTCATGTAGTGTGTCTTGGCAGAAAATACCAGAGTTTGATTCTCTCCAAGCTTCATCATTTACATGGTTTTAAATAGCCATAGTTTGCTTTTCAGGATGTTCTGTAGACGAGTGCTAGATTCAAAATTAAGAGGTTATGGCAGGAAAGAAGGTTTTGTTTGAGGTTTCTTTTGATCACAAGACATCTCCTCTTTGCAGTGAAAAAGTAGCACAGCCAGCAAAACTACAGTGAAAAGTTTGTTTCCAATTCCAGTAGGAACTGGATTCCAGTCATCAAAATGACTCACGTGCATGTTTACAGACATGAAATATTACCACGAAAGGCTGGAGGTAGCACTTTACAACTAGAGGCTATCTACTGACTCTGTTATGCTGAAACTTCAAAAATTGCAGCTTTTTAAAAACTGCATATACAGCAGTCTTGCCATAATTCAGGGCCTTTCATTTCTACAGCAAATGTCCTTTCATTTCGTCCTTTTGACACTTGTCTTACATCAAAAATCTGCATGTCCTCAGTCACACTGTTCTGCAAACCTGATAAAACCTGTTTATGCATCTCATACAAAATAAAAACATCACTCACCTACAATTTCCACTAAAACAGGCTTTTTGTTATGCCCTGTTTTTAAAGGGTGTCTTTACTTTGCATCCAGAATCAGAAAGAGTTCACCTGCAGGGTCCCAGCAAGGTGTCAATCAAAGCCTAGCAGAAAAGCCTGACTAAGTAATTTAGCGCTTTTAAACCCAAACCAGGACCTTTGTCTGCTGCAGACATTTGGTTGGGATCTCTGCCACATTCTACTGTACAGAGAGTAGAAATTATCTTGTTGGGGGCTTTTTTATCCTCATTAGAGGCAATTGTATATGAATGGCGGTAACCAAAGAGAATCATTTATCAGCTCCCTCCCAAGTTTAATTGACCCCAGGAAGGCTGTTAACACAGGCACCTAATTATTATCCAATTACCTTTGATAACATACACGACTGGCCTGTGTGAGTACGTGTGTCTGCAACGGGGAAGGGAGCAGAGAGCAAAGCTAAGCAGGAAGATGTATCTTAGTAGGAGGCAACTCACACAAAATAAAGTAGGCTCAAACCATGCAGCCAAACAGTGGTATCACCTCCTATTCCCACAGTGATCTGTCTCCACAGTGTCAGTGTGACCGAAATTAATGGAGTCCCTGGAACAGGTCACAGCTGAGACACACTGAGGGCTGTGAAGCACAAAGGCACACAGGGGTGAACAACTCGCTGGGCAAGGCACTGGAGTGGGGAGGGGAGCTGGTTGTCACTGCCAGGGTGGGTGACACGAGCGTGACCAGAAACTTTGTGTTTCCTCCGATCTCTGCTCTGCCTCAGCAGCAGCAGAGCTGTCACAGCCACCCCAGTCTCACTCGCTGTCTCACAGACAGATGTTTCTTTCAAAGGATGCAACTGGTTACACTGCCTCACTACTTGCCATGCTAGGCAATGCCAGATGCTCTGCTGCCAATTTAAGGGAAGAGGGGAAGGAGTTTAATTGACACTTGGCAAGTTGCTATGGATGGTAACTAAGGGACAGCTCAGCCGAGTACAAACTTGAATGAATGAAGCAGCTGCAAGGCAGAGATGAGGGGAGCAGGCAGGAGATGGGGCCATCCCATCATTCCTATTCCAGCTCTCTGGGCAAGGAACAACACCCTCACAACTGGCGAGGAATCTTTAGGAGAGGGTCTCTTTCTCCTGACATAACATTATTCTTATCCCTGGTTTTCTGATATTCGCAGTCAGAAACGTTCCCTCTGGATAAAGGCACTGTTTAAGTTGGCTTTCAGAAGTCAATTCAGAAATTAAATATTTGAGGGATCTGGTTAGTTCTGCTTTTCCTGAATCTTGTTCCCCAAAGAAATTTAGCTAAAATAATGGCAAATAAAACTACTTTGTGTAAACTGTGAAACTGGCCAGATGTCCTGCTACAGGTTTCAGTGTGACGGAGTTTCATAATGTTTTCAGACTCTGAATCAGACATAAGTAGCACTGACTCACCAGCATCTCTCTGTTTAGCCCCATAAATGCAGTTCTAAAGATATCAATTTACTTACATTCAAGTATTTACATCTTTTTTGATGGAGATCAGTATAGTGTTTTGTTCCTTTCAGGAAACTGGAAGTTATATATGCACTTTACCTGGTACTAACCTTTCACAATTGGTTTTTTTCTGCTCTTGAAATGTAGCACAGGTAGAGATTATATTAAATTAGAACATGGTCTCTATAGCCTGCTAACAAATACAATTTTAGAGCTTTATGGGCTAGTCCCTGAAAGGCAAACACCACGACTAAATTACATTACCACTCTTTGGAACAAACTGCTCCACCCAAGGAGAAACAACAGAAAAAAAGACAGAAACTGAAGCTGACCCCTCATTAAATCCAGGTAATGAACTGTGACAAACTTTCTACTGAGGAGTGAGGAGAGCATCTTAGTTCCTTTATGTTTCACTCAACTCAAGCTTCTGCATGTCTGCTGCATATGCTTAAATTTTAGATCAGGTGAAATCCAGAACTCTGAAATGCAGAGCCTTTGAGGGGAGCAGAGGGAGCTGCACGGTTGTAGCTGCAATTCACAGCAAGCACATAAAACTTCACCACTCCCCACCTGCTTTTTCTCTCTCTTCTCTTCCAGACAATTCCCCTTTCCTGAGGAAAGTGCCTTTCATCATTCTTTCCTTCAGGGCTGATGTTTCACCTTTCCCTTGTCTCTGCTACCATGCAGTGCTTATTAAATGCTAGCTTTTCCAGAAAGCTTGAGATGGCAATAAGTTCAGCTATGGTGCTGTACGTTAAAGGAGGTAACGCCATTCCAGCAGCGAATGCTGCTTTCATCAGTGGAAATGCAGGTGGACAGACAGGATACTGAGGTACATCTTCCCTACATGTTCCCATCTTCAGTGGGAACTGCAAGGAAGAGGTCACACGACCCCGTGAATGAGACTGTAACCAAGACTCCAGAAATTGCCTCCCACTTAAACCACAGACTTATAAAATCTTAAATTATTTCTTGTTCTGCCTAGGACTGTATCATTTAAACAGTGAAGAAACACCACTCAAGAACTCACAGCCATTATGCAATAGCATTCACTATCAGCAGAGGCACGTGAGAAATTCACACAAGGGAATTTAGAAGGAATGGTTGGGATCACTTCCTTAAGAGATTTTCAGAAACACTCTTCCACGTCTCATAATTAGGTTGTGTTTGCTTAGTACTAAAAACACACAAACTGCTACAACATTTAATAAGTGTAGGTGTCCAGACAAAAATCATATCAACAATTCCCCCAATAGCTGCACTATCAAGAGGTCATGATCCAACACCAAGGCAATTTCTAAACCACTCCAATAACCACAATCTTTGGAGATGGGCACCTCTTTAATTTGATACAAAAATCTAATGGTGTTTACTGTGGAGTAATGAAAAGTCGATGTTGCTAAACTTCATCGTATTTATTTTCTGTTGTGTCCTCTGGAAAGAAAAGCTCTGCCTAATAAAACAAAGAAGTAAAAACAGTTTGGAGTCTGAAGCCACTTTGAATTTTGTCCCAGCGTGCCATCAAGTCCAGAGCAGTCATCCACCAGGACATTAGAAAGTTAAATTTAGGCTGCTAAGTGGGAAGACCCTGTTCCCACGTATGCCCGAGCCTGCCCGTGTAGGACACGGCTCCAGCCCTGATAAATGGTGACACAAAATCACCCAGCGCGCTCTGCAGACTCAAAAACATTACATCCTAAATGGATATGCATTAGCTGCTCTCATGTAGCGTGTGGATTTTATAACTCCCTTCAGCGGTACAGATGGAGTTCAGTTTGGAAAAGCAGGAAGCAATCTGTGTTCCAAATTTCTTTCCCATAGGTGTGGGATAAAAATGTATTGATCACACACTGTTGGTTTCTTACGCAATTTCAGTGAGCTTGCACTTGAGGGTACATTTATTTATTCAAAGAATAGTAGAACATACCTAGAACTCGACTTCCTCAGGAAATGCATTCCTTTGTAATGCCTTGGCAAAATGTGACAATTTGGCAAACATTGTCCTGAGCTCAAATCACAACACAGACTTCAACTATTTTCTATTAGGATGCTAAGAATTCCGAATGGATCTTTTTCAGAACCAGATGGAAAATCCTATACAATTACCACAGCCATACAATCTAAAAGAGAAATGCTGAACAATCACGAATTCTCTATTTTACTTAGCAAAAATCAAAGGGCAAAGTACCACCTCACATTTTGTTGTTGCATTGATTGCAGTCAATTTTTGACTTTGAGGCTACAACACTGCAAAATAAAAGTAGCAGAAGCTTCCTAGTTTACCTCATCAAAAAATAAAACCAAGTGCTTGATTAATATTCTATTAATATCACTAATTCCCTCTCTTTATCTGACAGCACTCCTGCATACATAGAATATGGATGACATGAAACGACCTCAAGAAGATACATATGCTTGCATTATGGAGACACCCATTTACACTCTAAAAACGTCATTAAAAAATCAGTTTGGAAGTTGAGATGTAATACATCTAACTAGAAATATGGCAGAAGCAAATAACTATTTTGATAAGTTTATAATTGTGCAATATTTTGCACACATAATAAAACAATAATGTTTTTGTTGAAAATAGATCAGTACTGGAAATTTAATTTTATTAAAGAAAATTAATTGATTAATTTATCCATTTGAAGCTATTTCAGGTATAACATTTTCAAGTTTTGGTAAAACTTACTGAAATAAGATTAGAATAAAGAAAAGCAGTAAAATTGAATTTATTTTCTTTAAATAATAGCCAGCAATTATTTATATTAATTGCAGATATAACCCACATTCTCTACGAGGACACTAAAACGCTGACAATTTTCCTAAATTACTCCATAGTAATGTTATGAAAAAATATAAGTTAAAAAAATCATACTCAGCATTTTCCTGCATGCTTCTTTCCTGGACAGAAGAGAACTCTTCACATTTTTAATTATATAATGTAATACAAGATCAACATTATGCATTTTGAAAGGAACTGTGTATATTAATATATCTGATGTCGAGTAGATGGCAAAATATCTGCAACCATCACCTTTAATCTTGACACTTGATTAATTTAAACCCCAAAGTCATTTTCTTTTTCTTTTTGTTTCCAATATCCACTTTCTATTCCGTTGGATAGCAGGGTTAGCTTTACCTTTTGGATGTTTTCTGTCTATTATCTGCTTGAAAGACAATTTCATCTTCATCAGGTCTCGATACAACAAAGCACAATAATGTTACTATCCTTTAAATAGTCCTTTGAAGACAGTTTCTTCACCACTGAATTTTTTTTCCTCCAAGAGCATGCTGCTGCTACTGTTCCCAAATTTGCCAGCACATGTTAGCATACTGTGTACTAAAATCTCTTAGCAACAATATCTTAGTGTCTAACATTTTCCTTCTTCCAACTATGATTCACGGAGCCATCTGTAGTCAGATATTGACATGCAGCATCCTAAAATAGGCACCTTACATTTGCTCAACAACTAGTTTTAGCATCTGAAAATATAAATTATGGGGAGAGGGCCAATATTTCTTTGAGGCTCCTCATCATTCCCTGGATTGTTTTAGCACTGTTTAAACAAAGGCTCGCCACAAGGGCTTTGCCTCAGTATCGAGGGCAAAGTATTCCCGTTTTTCCAACCGGCAGCTCTGCTTACGTAACCCTCCAAGCAATCCCAGGCTTCCCTGGTGAGGACCACCTCGTGCTGGTACTCAGGCTATTTTTAATAGTAATCAAAGACTAGGTTTGCAAGCTCCAAGACCCGAGCATTTTTCACACCCTTGGAAGCCTCAGGCTCGTGGAAAGCATCCCAGGGTGGGTGGGACAAGGTCAGTGCTTCGGCTGGGCCAAGACAAAGAGACTTCTGCAGCAGCAGCTACTGCAGGAAATGCAACAATAGCCCACACTCTGCTCAGGGAATGGGAGAACATTTACAACCACAGCCTCCCAAGCACTGCTTTTGCCTCCCAAAACTCTTACCAAGCTTCCACTCAGAAAATAAAGCGTCTTCTTTTCAGCTACAGCAAATTTAACTCTTAGTGGCAAAGACTTGCCATAACCCAAGTTATTCGTTGCAATGTAGTCTGCAATTCTGTACAACTCAGAAGAATAGTGCTGTACTAAAATGTTAATCAAACAGGAACAAGAAATGTTAATCAAACAGGAACAAGAAATGTTAATTTAAAATAATCATATTCAGTAGAACACGTTATATAGAAAGAGATGAAAGTATGGCTTTGGAACCATCTTAAGTGTGAGGAACACACTTCGACCCCGGTGAAATCAACAGAATTTCATCCACCTTAAAGGATCTGGGATTTTACCTTAAATACTTTTCAGCAACTGATATTTTAAAAATAAGCAAACACACAACACGCAGCCAAGTACAGCTGGACTTTATCAAAAAAAGTACACTGCAAGCGTAACAGTGCTGGCACATTTTCACTGCTAAAATGCTGGGTTTGCTTGCAAGAGATTTTACAGTCCCTGTGGGTCTTCTGAAATACACTCAGCAGTCATGAAGCTGTGCCAGGGCTGGCTACCTTAGTGAACTCCATGCAAAATTAAGAGAAGGCAATCGCTCTGACCTCCTTTTGGTCTCTTTATGTCCTGTCTTAGCAGAACTCCATACTGGACAATATCTAAAATGCCTGTGGGCAGCTTTGCTCATTTTCCAGTCACACCACTATGATTTAGAAGGTAAAACCTGTGTTTTATTCTCCACTGTCCTTTCATGAACACACACAATTGTATTCTTAAAATTTAACTACTCATTCATGAATTAGGCATGACTGAATACCTTCAGATTAAACAAAGCCCACATGGACACCAAGATAAAAAAATGTAAGTCCTTGCCTCACAACATGGGAGCAAATCACTTCTAAATCATCTCACTCTCCCTGCTTTGAAATGCAAACTTAACTCCTAGGACAAAAGGAGTCGTTGTTATGCAAGAACCAGCTTGACAGGAAGTGTTGAACTGAATACACCAGCAAGTGGAGCAGAGTTACAAGGAAACATGTCAGAAAGCTAAAAAGGAACATGCAGGCAAATTCATACCAGGCACAACTTGGCTCCTTCATGACGCTCTTTTATTTCTTCCTGTTTCTTGCAAGGAGACATAACTAAGATTTTTAAGTTATCCTACTTTGTACAGACTGTATTAAACTTCCTCCATGGTCACTGGATGTATTGGGGAAATTTCATGTTTCTACCTATTTTAAAAGTAGAGAGAAAACCTGACATCCTCTTTCTGCTTCTCTGCTGAAATGCCACCCAGCAAGACATTCTCAAGTAAGATGCATCTTTCTACACTTGTGTTTTAATAATTAAAATGAAGAAGAAAAAGCTAAGTGTGATGCACACACATTTACAGGCTCATTCCTCAGGAAAAACTAGCTCAAGCTGGAAAGAGCCATCAAAAGCCAGTTATTACATAATCCTTATTACTGCTACATGGGCGAGCAGCGATTCCAAAGGAGTATTTACTAAAAGCAGATAAAGCCAGGTTGCAGCATCAGATGAATCAGATAAGACACAGCCAGCAATAAAATTGACTTAATTTTCTTCGTCCCCTCCAATAATATGCTAAATCAAAAAGCCATGAAATGCAATCTTCTCCAGCTGAACTCTCTTAGGAAAAGACAAAGAACGTGTGCTATTTGCTGGATTCTGTTTTCCTGGGCATTACTGTAAATGTCAGGCTCTGCAGAAAACTCAGCTCAAGGGTTTACGGGTCTGCGTTGCTGTAGGGTAAGAGCTTCCACCTCTCAAGGCAGCCTTACCTCATGGAAAAGCCAAAATCCACCACATTAGCAGCTTCTTCCCCAAACACTTTCAGAAAAAAATGTCTTCCTACTCACAGCAGACAGACACTTCCCACTATTTCACAGCAAAAACTTTATGGGATTCAATTTTGCAAGCACTTAATAATATAGTGTTTCTTCAACTGCTAAACCAAATGGCTGAAAATCCTTTTGGAAAGCCCTCAGGATAAAATGCACCGGGTAAAGAAGATACTGTGATTATTTTACCTAATACATTTGGTGGCTTCATTCCAAACCCTATGGGTTAACTATAATAAAACCTTTGGAAACGGCAGTCTAGTAATAGTCAATGCCAACAACATACTCTGATGAAGATGGATACGGGATGGCAGCGTGTGCCAACTGCACACCAGGAATGCTCTCTCCAAATGGCAATGAAAGAAGATGCTACATCTGTCCTACAGGCATAGATCCTCCATTTTTATCAGGAGCAAGAACTCACTCGGATATTGCCAGAAAATAATGCTGAATAGCCTCTTTAGTTATGTGAAAGCAAGAGAGGATGCCAGCACATCACCCAGCCATCATAACTACAACCATTAATCCCTTCTTGCAGGCCTCAAGTGCCCACAGGTCCCACTCACAGGCTAATTTATCTTACAGAGAAGCAATGGTATTAACATCTCAAAATAATCGCCAAATACAAATCTCCACTGCCTCGTGTAACTTCACCCACGACAACTCATCGCATCTGAATCACACACAAGCCCTTCTTGCTTTGAGGCAAGAACTGGTAGTGACCCTTGCAATTTAGTCTGCTTAATTTGTTCCCTTCTATAACTTGGTTTCAGTTGCTTCTGAGCTTTCCGAAGCTTGGTGGAGAAGCAAACAGATTGGCTCCCAACTATCTGAGAGACTCCATTTTTCCCAGAGAAATTGTACTGCCTGTGAGAACACCTGGGGCATGTCAGCTGGACACCCCTGTCTGAGCCAGGAGGGGAAGTACAAAAGGGGGAAAAAAGGGGTCTTGGATCATTTACATGGAACACAACACAACAGATGGTCACATGGAGACTCCTCCATAAGCGTGCTTTAAGAAAAAAAAAGAAAAAGACACATCCTGCAGTTAAGCATTTTTAGCATCTCCGAGCATGGCAATATTTTGTCTTTCTCAATAAAAGGTTATTATATAATATAATTATTTTATTCTTTATTACTTCTACTTAGCTGCTTTTCTGAAAAATGACAGGGGTTAAAACAAAGGCCAGGAGTGACCAGCCAGCACTAAGCAAACCATTACTGGGTCAAAATGAATGGCTTTAACTCCATGCTGTATCCATATGGATTTTCCTACTCCTGTATCTCTTACTATCTCTAGCTCTTATCAAGCCAAGGGAGAGAATCAGTGAAAGTCCCTTGGGTTGAGGTCTGACAAGTAGCCCCAAAACCTTCAGAAGTTGTAGTAGTAGTAGAACACATCTTTGCTGTCTCACATTTTCAGCAAAAATATTACATTCTGCTTGGTTACCTCCTTAAAAAAAAATTATACATATATATGTATACATGTCTGGTTACTTTTTACATATATGTATATATATATAGATATAAATATTGATCTTTAGTAATTGTACTTCATGTGCCAGTAAAGAGAAGCACCTGCCTAAGAGTTTGTTCCATAGTTTATTCTTGAATGGTCTCTTGTATAGATGTAAAAAACAACCAAACGCAAAGCAAGTATGAATAATTTCCATTATTTGACTCAAATCAGGACAAAAGTTGGAAAAAGCTTGAAGTATGACTAAAGGCAGAATGCATCATGAGATCATAGCTGTATTTTTTGCCAACAATACCCAATATTCAATGATTCATTCTTCACACAGGTGCTTCAGGAAAAGAATTAGGATGAAAATAAATACTTGGGAAAAGCAAAGTCTCTTTGTAATTCATATGCTCCATTAACACAATGGTTACAGGCTTTAACATCATGAGAGAAAGCACTATATTATATTTGTAAAGATGCCTTTTTGAGGCACCTGATAGAGACTTTTAGTTTTAAAATTAAATTGTTCACTCTTTCCCAAAAGTCAGAAACAACAACAACAAAAACTGAGAAGAACTTCTTGTACCTTGCCTGTAAATGTCATCAAAAGGATGGAAATTTAAAATTACAATAATCTAAATCTAAACTGGGGTTTGGGAAGCCATTCTAGTGATATGTTGGATATGCCCAGTTGAGGCTGTCTATACTCCCCCCAAGCCAGCTCTGCTTCCAAATCCATGGGTTTTGTTCCAACTCCTCCTTTTGGAGCCCCTGTGTTTGAGTCAGTCTGGAACCCAGTTCCCACTGCCAGGTTATTAACGTGGAGATCACCAACAGCACGCAGGGCAATTAAAGAAAACAAATCTCAACACAAACACAACAGGGGATAGGGGACAGGGAGAGGTGGGTCAGCAGAGTTTTTCAGTGTGAGCAAAACAACACATGTTTTCCCTCACCCAGACTCCAAAACAGCTGAATCATTTTGTTTTTCTCAACAGCGTTGCCCGAAACACCAGGCATGGAAAATTTCACTTCAAATGATTCAAATCTGGCAAAGAATATGAGCAATTGAAAATAGTTGCAGGGCCAACACATTGAAAGGAGCAATTCTACCTGCAGTGGACCTGGGAGATTGCTGCTCCTCCTGCCAATCCACAGAATGTAGGCACACTGATTATCCACATTGATTTGGGACAGCAAAGGCCAATCTTAAGGTACATCTGAGACAAAAATCATTCTCAGGTACAACTCTACCATCAAAGTGTCACTAAATGCCACCTCAGAATAGTTCTTCTGTACATTCTAACACATTTGCTTTAAGAACTCTGACAAATTAATAGCACTATTAGCTAAAATAGTGCTTTATTGCCTATATGAATTATTCATATGGAGCTGCTGATCACTAAAAGAATAAGGAAAAACATGACAAACAAGGTGTATGTTCATTTTAATTTACACTTCGTTTCAACATCTTATAAACACTGCAAAACTCAGATTTCTGAGTTACTGGATTAATGCATTATTTTACATTAACCTAGAAGCACGTGAAATGTGTGGAAAACTAAGTAGTTACGGACAATGATAGGATATCATGGTTTTTCTGAATGGATATTTCTGGAGCCTTTACTCACAAAATAAAAACTAATTAAAAAGCATATAAGGTGACCCAGGCAAGATGGGCCAGGTAAGTGATTAATTAACAGAACTGGCAATACAGTACAATGATGCGGCTCAGGTTTCGTCTCACCTCTGATAGCTAGAAACAAAATACAGGAAAGTTTCTGCTGACCCATGTTCTGCAGCCTGTCAGCAATGAGTGACACCAGCTGTACCCAACACTAATTACTGACTTGATGAACCCCAGTAATGGGTCAGGATGAACATATTGCTGCAAAGGCAGCTCATACAAGTTTAGGTGCTTAACCGGGAACTACAGACAAGCTTTTTTATGTCCTCGACACCTGGTAATGCTATTCCAGTGCTAACTCTGCTGGACACTGATCAGGCAGAAAGGACAGCCAGATCCCAGGCACAGAGGTGTGCACAGCGTGGAATCCCTGAATTAAGTGGCACAGAATTCAGCCCAGATTAGCTTTCCTTCCGTGTGATCTGGTACACCCATGCTTGTTTTAACAAGCACTGTGATTTGCTAAGAAGTCAGCACGTGCACGTCTCTTCTTTTGGTGGCAAAAGGACACCACATTCATTGGACACTAATGCCTGATCCAAACTCTGCTGCTTGTTTTCATCAAAATAAAGCCTTGGCAGGCCTTGAAAGCAGCACACAGATTTCTCCATATCCGGATCCCTTTGTTTTACAGAATAGCATAGCTTTCATATCATCAATTTTCTGAGCAGCAACTCCAAAGAAACACCCTTTTAGATTGCTGAGAAAGGAACAGAGCGGAGGTTACTCAAAGGAATAGATGCTGCAGCTACAACCACTCATTATGTACATACGAGATGCTTCAGTGTTCCTTGCTGCTGATTACATGAGCAAACATTTTTAGTATGCAAAATCCTATTAACTCAAGGGGATTCTGCATAATTTTATAACAACTCCACTTGTGGTGTTTGATCGACTGGGTCAGCAACAGACAGATGGCAAAGAATTAATTCTAAGGCTGCTTTATTGCAGTGCTGGCGTCAGGGTTTCCTCTACTCACTCCACTTGGAAAAACTGGAACTTCTTCTGCATTCCCTACACCTTTTTCTGTTCTAAGAGGAAGAACAAGAATGCTGAAACAGTCAGCATCAAGAGGAAGACAAATGGAATATGTCCATATATCTATATGACATTTACCCTTCCCCCCCCCCAAAAAAAAAAACCCAAACCAAAAAGAAAAATTAATCTCATAGACAAAGTAATAAAATGAAGCAGTCTAATCAGAGAGGTTACCCTGGAACTCATCCCTCCAATAATTAGGGTTTTCTCTTACTCCATTTTTTGATCACTCCATAACTTTGAGGTGTAGTGACAAGTATTACCTAGTACTTAGTATATATTTAGATATAGGCAAATTATTAGCAGTCTGAAAACAATGCCTAGAATTAAATCATTAATGCACTGTTCCCCAATTTGGGGAAAACACTCCCAAAAGTAAACCATGATCTGGCTGGGATTTGCAAGCAGAACTCTTTAAGCTCATGCAAAACTGAGGTCCAGAAAACCCTCAAAATATGGAGATAATGAAAATCATACAGAAATATTTGGCTGAGGTTTTTTTAAAAGCCCTGTAAATCAGAGGTGTTACCTACATGTAAGCTTTGAGGAGTCAACTCAGACACCCACATGGATACAGCTCAAATTCCAACTGTTTTACTTGTCAAACCATGAGAGAAAAGGCATTCTTCCTGGAATTCTCTGCCAGCATTATCCCAAGTGGATCAAGGATGTAACGGGGGAAATACACCAAGGAAAGGTAAAACAGGATTTCTTTTTGTTTCACAACAGGACAGTTCTCTAATGGTACTGTGCCATCATTCACCCAGAAGCATTGGGTTTTGTAACTTGAATTTTTTTTTTTTTTAAACATTACAGCTTCCATCCCTATTTCTCACATGTCACTTTGCATTATGACTATTTCTCTGAAATCCAGGCTAATTAAGCCTGCTTCAGAAATCAGGGCTTGAGGTTGTCAGCCATACCTGACAACCCTTTGGACAAACAATTCTCTTCTATTTGGATGTTTAATTCAGCCTACTGAAAGTACTTTGCTATAAGAAAATGGGGGAAAAAAGATCTAGTAAATTTTGACTAATCCAGAGAAAGATTTCTGTTTTCTTTTGGAGATAAGAGATGACAGCTTCAACCTCCAACGATGACAGTGCATAAAGTCAATCCCATCCCTGAAATTCAGCTCAGCACTTTGGCCTCACATCCAATTAAGGAAGAGCTTCTTTCTGGCTAAATCAAGAGGGGCCAAACAAGCCAAGTTGTCCAGTCAGTCCTTGGATCACTCTCCCATGGATCTTGGATCTGTCTTACATGGGACTGGAGATAAGCACAGAGCAAGACACATCCAACAGCAAAACACCAATGATTTCATATTTTGCCACCAATAGCTCACATAATTCAGCTCAAATTCAGTGGCAGTCTCACCAGGCCAGCTGAAGGTGTTTTTCTTTCATTCCGATTTATTCCAGGATATCTTCACTTATTGAATTAGACAAAAGCCAAACTTTTCAAAATTATGGTTATCTCACTCCAGAACTGTTTCAGCCTCATGCTGTGTGACTTCTCCACAAAACCAAGTTGATGTGAGATTTCCTTCCCAATATTTCAGAGGGAAGACGCATTTCCTTTTTACCTGAAATGGAGACTGGCTGTTGTAATTCTTGATCTCCTTGTTGGCTCCCCGGAACAGCAGCACCCTTGCACAGCTCTCCTGTGAAAAAGGCAGAAAAGGAAATTTGTTCATGAGGGTCTTTAGGCACTAAAGAGACTGGGACTACTAAGAGGCTAGGAGGTGTTTCATACAAATTTTCATGAATAAAAAATAAACAAATTAAATAATCTGAGAATTTAAATTGTTAAAATAGCATTTTAAATATAAATAAACAAGGTTTCAGGTGCTTTGCAGTTCATTAGAAACAATATGCAAGTGTGAAAAAAAACCATGGAGGAATGCGAGAGGTAAATATCTTAAATTTTTAAGCAACTGTACTGAGAAAATTCCTTACTTGAAAAGCCAGGTTTTGCAGAAAATGTTTTAGTTCAAAACAAAATTTGACTCCCATATGGTTTTTTGCTTGTTTTGTAGGAAAAACAGTACTGTTCACAGTACAGTAAACAGTACCTGGGATCAATTATTAGGATTATATCCTTCCCTGCTGCTAAAAATTAAACAAAGCAGTTTTACCACTTATTTTGTTGGGGGTTTTTTTCAACTTACCCTCGATTTTAAACACTTCATGTATGATTATTTTTTAATATACATGAAATTATTTGATCTCTCTATACACACTGCACTGACCAGTCGTACTGTTTCTCTTTTCCCCTAAAAAATATTAACAGTTACAGCACAAAGAGAAAAGTTGGGCTTCAGACCCTCCAAGATGAGAAAATGTGCAAAGGAAATGCTGTATAAAAAATTTATTTTGACCAATACAGTGCACTGCTTAAACCATTACTCTCCATGTCTGTTAAATATGACTGACCATAACCTGGTAGAAACCCTCAGTAGTTCTGAGTGGATCCTCACAATTTTTTGATGACTCCTTTATGGTCTCTATTTCCTACCTGTCATCTTTACTGTACATCTTGGGATCTTATGCAAACATTTCAAAGTGGTTTGACATTCCCTCAAATATTGTTATTAATTTTGTTGTGCTTTCTGGATTTCTTGACATGCTGTGTTATGGAGTTCTACCTAATGAGGTATTTTCCATGTGCTACCTTTCACTTGGAACAGTAAATTCACAGTCAGAGAAAACAAATCGCATAATTTAGGTATTTTAGTGACAGAATTAAAGCTTATTCACTAGACTCTGAGCCATAGGCTAATTTGCAGAAATTACGGTTGAAAATAATTTCTGTCGTTGTGTTTTCTAATTCATCACACTGGATTTTTGGTCCCATTACGTGTCCTCATCACAGGGCTGCCCTAAGTGTATCTGGAAGGGAGGTTATCCTACCTGTTCCTTGACCGTCTGAATCAACAGAATGGACCAAGATGGTAAATTTACAATTATTTCTTAGATTATAGGCTTTACTAATCTATAATTAACTGAAATAGTCTCATTTGTTTGCACCGAAATCTGCACCTTAGGTGTGTTCTCTCTACCTCTAAACATAGGATGATCAATTCCCAATTTTAATCAAGAACTTGAGGATATAAACAATTATATTGAGAAACATACTGTATTTATTGTCTGATTATTCATTTGGTTATCAGAATAAATCATTCAACATTACAAAATGAAAAGAATTACATATTTTAAAACTCCCTATAAAATTTAACTTAGCTGTCTGCACTGTAATAAAAACATGCAAAGGGATTTATTAACTAAATGGTTTTGATTAGAAAAGTTTTGCCAAAATCTTCAAGAGTTGTTCAACATCAAACAAAAACCCAAAACAACTTATTTGGCGTAAGTACTGCATTTGATTAATTATTTATCTTTTTTAATTCTTTCGAAACAGAAACATTCTTAACCTCACCCTCTCTCTTTTTTGTTTCCTCCCCATCTGTCATATTAGACTCAATTTGTTGTCTGGGAGCTAATTATCTGATTTAATGCTACAACAGCTTTCAGCTCAAATCCAATCCTCTGAGTGAAAAAAGGCACATTTCATCCCAGCAAAATACAGAGGCATAAGATGTGCCTGGGATGCACCCAGTTACTGCATGGCCGTGGAACAACTTTCAAAAACGAATTTATTCAGATCAGGACTTCGCTGATACTCAGGAAAACAAAGTTACCAACTCCAGAAAGTAACCCAAGAAAATTCCCCAGGGAAGACTGGAAGGGAAAATGAAGTGGGTAACAACTCCATCTACAGGAGTCTGGAGGTAACAGAGATAGTTCTGTCCTTCCCCTCCTCAGCACAGGTTAAGGATCACAGCATCCCAAGAAAAACTCCTTATTTCCACCTACACTAGATTAAGGAAAACAGAAGGATGACAGTGTAGGCACAAGATGTTAAACTTCCATTCACAAAGCTAAGCTCAGTCACTATGAAAATATCAACGTCATAGTGCATAACCTCTGCTAAAAGTGTATGGTCTTGAAAAATGTCAGATTACCCCCAAAATACTTTTTTTTAAGTTGAGGGTATTTTAGACCTAACTACAGAATCTGTCTTGACAGGACTTTAGAAAAAAACTAAGATGTTAATTAAGAAGCAGATGCTTTAACAGATGTTTCACTGTTTACATCTCATGCTTTCCTAATTCAATGTAATATTTTATGTGCTGAATTTTAACATAGTTGTAAAACTCATTCCCTCCCCATCCCACCTCTGCAAAGTGGGTATATAATGCTCTCAAATCAAATGCTTCTATTACTTGTAAATGACCACCCAAGTTGTAAACAGCAAAGAATCCTGTATCTTCTGTATAGAGACATTTTCACTGTATTGTAGTTGTATTTTACAACTATTTCTTATTTAATTAAAATTTAAATTTTAGCATAACAATAAATTCTGTACAGGAAGCAAATATTTAGACATGGTATAAAGGCAAAAAACTGGTAGAGCATAATATTTTATTTTCTAAATAATATGCATACTCTTGCTACCTACAGTGAGCAGCCTTGTTTTTAATCAGTGAACAGAACACTAATAAAATAGTTTTAATTACGTTCTTTCTAATTTCTAAGACCACTTTTTAGAACTTTAAGCACTTCACTGCATGCAAAATATTGTAATGACAGGACAAGGGGGAATGGCTTCAAATTGAAAGAGAAGAGTTTAGATTGGATATTGGGGGAAGAAGCCTTCCCTGAGAGGGCGGTGAGGTACTGGGGAAGCTGTGGATGCCCCATGCCTGGAAGCGGTCAAGGCCAGGTTGGATGGGGACTGGAACCTGATCTCCATGATTGTCTGAGCGCTCAGCTCCTGCTGGGGACCTGTGTCCCCGAGGGAGGAGGGCAGGACGCCGTGGCAGGGTCTCACCTGGTTGTAGAGGGCACAGATGTGCAGGGCCGTGTTTCCCGAGGCGTTCTGCGCGCACATGTCGGCGCCGTAGAACAGGAGGTGCTCCAGGTGCTGCACGTGTCCATACCTGCAAGCCTGGGCAGACATCCAGTAATATTGTGGTTATTATGCAACCTAGGCAAGCGTTACAGGTGAAGATTTTTAGCAGAAAAGGTACTGGTTTTACTCAGGGTCTAATTTTTAATGAGAGTGCTGAACACCCAGACGTGCATTCCTGCACAAACTCCAGCGTGGACACTTCAGGTACAGCAACTCTGTGCTTGAATTTATCCATCTGCTTATTTTGGGAATAGCAGCTTAAGGGATCAAGAAAATACTACCTCTGGAACTTTTTATCTTCTAATATTCGTGACCGTCAAATGTGACAAGCAGGCAGTTTTTTATCCTGCTACTCTCCGGAACATTGCCCACCAGATGGCACTGAAGATGATCAGATTTCCAAAGCTTTTCCTTCTAAGGAGTGCAACCAGTTTGGGGAAATCTGGCCAAAATTCAAGTAATAACCTTCTCTGTTCTGTGATGTCAAGCAGACACACAGCAAACACATGGCACTGATCCAAGAGAGGGAAAAATCTTCAGGAGTTACTTCATCTGTCACATAAATAAAAGGTTAGACCCTGGATACTTGGAAATAAGACTCTGTGAATTAGAAACTTTCTTGATTAGCAAATAAGATTGAGAAAAACCACGGTAATTCTAGTCATCAGTCTCTTTTGCTTCAATATCTTCTTCCCTATGGCCCACTGATCAAGCACCTCCCAATTTCTAATGGTCTGAACTTCGTGCCATCTCAGATCAGCATCATTCCTATATAAGACAGAATTTAAGCTGAGAAATACAGGTATAGAAATCCATTCAGTCTGTTTTAGGTACCTAATTACTCCTGAATTCAGTGGGAGGTACAAACTGACACACCTCAATTGGATCTACAATTGGGATGAGAAAAATTAAGTGTACTGCTCAGTGCACAAATTAAATCACCATTCCCCTTATTTCATTGAGGAATGCTTGAATTATTGATTAGGGGAAACAGATCACTCATAATCTAGATGTAAACACTGATTTACTTAGGATTACAGTCAATAGAGTGGGTTTGGAAAGCTCTATTTCATTACAAGAAATAACAATCTTATGGGTATGAGGCTGGGGTTTAAAAATAGGGAGATTTTCTCTATATTTTCAGAGTCCACATCTAGAAAATCCATTTCCTCCACATCCTCAGAAACTATAGTAAAAAATTAATCTTTTTTTTTTTCCCCCTGCTCTAGAGATGGATCCAAACAACCTCAATCTGAATATACTTAGTGAAAAAGCTCAGATCCCTGCCCAATCTGGGTCCAAAAGCTCCCTCCCATTTCTTTCCAAGAAAAGAAGAAGAAAAATTTACTAAAGAGTTTAGTGCACAGGCAAGAAAGCGAGTCTAGATGACCTAGGCAGGCCTATAAGGTTGATTATTTTTATCTTTATTTATCTGACCATATCAGAGCAGTTCCAATTTTTATAATTCTCCAAACTCATCCATATAGAAAAATGGCATCAAGTAGCTGCAATGTCATTGGGGCTATTAAAATCCTTAAACTTTGTAGATTACTGAGTTTATCACTATGCAAAGAGAAATTAATAGAGCATTCTTACACGACCACTGCAAAATATTCAGGCCTTTCTGGAGAGGACAATAAGAGTTCAAAGAAAAAGGGTGGGTTTTTTCAGAAAAAAAACCCCATTAATCTTAGCAGACTACTCTTAAAAAAATCATTTTTCTTTATAGAGCACAAGGAATGAAAAACTGACTCAAACCGTGGGTTTGTAAGGGTTTAACATCCATCAGTGCAACTCATGGATGGATCCCAGCAGCGGGATCCTGAACCCAAATCTTCCTGTAAAGCTCAGCAGACACAAAGGAGAAATTACTGTGACAAACACACAAGCAGCATTACCAAGGACTCTGACACTGGCATCTCACAAAAAGAATGAGCTACACTTTTTTACCGAAGTGCCACGAACAGGATGCTGAACTTCCAAGAGCCAACAACACAAATACTACCAGCGCAATTTCTGCAGTAAAATCCACAGTGACCAGAGGATTTCAAAGTTACAGAACACCACTGGAAGTTTTCTACTTCTAATTCACCAAAGCAGCATGCAAAGTGAATAAAAAATAAAAAAGCAAACAGAAAAAGGAAGAAATTTCTTACTTGAATGTCCACAGACTTCAAAATAGCACTTAACCATAGAACAACCATGGCACATTTCCTCATGCAAGTTCAGCTCCAAACAAAACGCCATCTTTCCTACCTGATGAATTTCTTGCCATCCATTTTCATCCTTGCAGCTGACTGTAGCATGTTCATGAAGTAAGAGCTCACAGCAGAAGGGGTCCCCTCCCACCACGGCCGTGTGGTACAGTGGGGTCAGGCCACAGCTGTCCTTGTAGTTGGGAGATGCTCCCAGCTCTAAAAGGGTCTGAAAGCAATCACAGGCTGTGAAAAAGATATTTTGGAGGGCCTTCCACCTACAAAAGGTCTTCACCTGACAAAGTAAAAGGTTGATCATTGGCATAACATAGGTTTTGCTCACTTGTATATCTGCTTAACAGACTAAGTTAAGCAAGAAATGACCTTGGAAGAATCAGGATCTAAAGGAATCCATGGGGATAGCACAGAAAGGAGGAGTGGCAATGCCCAGTTTCCATCCTCTCACTAAGTTCAGAAATCTCAGCTCTGAAAGTGCTGCATCACCTTTGCAACACATTCCCCTCTTCAGTTACAAGGTGCTTTATCAAGAATGTCACGCAATTTGAATATCTGTCAAAAGGAAATAAGCAAAAGCCATAAGCCTGAGACTTAATCTAGACTATGAATATGATTTAAGAATAGCTGCTAAAATACAAAAGAAAACTGAAGAGACTGTGGTAAGGTATAATGTGCACTGGAAGTTACTTTCAAAGCGAGAAGTGACAATAATGCTGTTCCTATTTCCTCAGACAGATCTTTCCCAGTGTATCAATGAATAAGCTTAAATTTCACCACTTTTTCTTCCTACCAAAAAAAAATTTAAAATCAGACATTAAAATGCCCTTTATTGAAAAGAAATCGTACGATTTGAAAGCCATCAGAAAGCACTAGAACAAGCACATATTAAAAGACCCATTGAGGACAGTACATTAATTAACAGAAAACATTCTCCTTTATGGATTTTTTTAACAATAAGATAACATATACATTTGCTCCTGGAGGTGTTTACCTTGAGGGCTACCTGGTTCTTGGCTCTGGCTGCTTTGTGCAGAGCTGTCATTCCATCCCTGGCTCTGAAGTCTAAATGTGCTCCGCCATTTTTCAGAGCTTTTATCACTTCCACTGTGTTGTCAAGCTGAGCTGCCAAAGTTAGGGGTGTTTCTAAGGAAAGAGAATAGGATACACTTGGAAAAAGGTGAGCAAAACTGTAAAATAAAGTTAAATTATAAAATACTGGTAAGCTAAAAATGCTGCTCAAAGAAAATCATAAATTATCAATTATCTCCTTNAAAGGTGAGCAAAACTGTAAAATAAAGTTAAATTATAAAATACTGGTAAGCTAAAAATGCTGCTCAAAGAAAATCATAAATTATCAATTATCTCCTTTGGACAGCAAAGCCATACAGATTCCATTAGCCCAGAGTTGTGAAGGAATGTGTGAGATTCAGCCTGTTAATTTTGCTTTAACAAACTCAAGGTACTCCTTTATGCTGCTTGGTTTTATTGCTCTGACCTCCACTTTCT
The DNA here is from genome assembly GCA_013400975.1 of Atrichornis clamosus. Classification (NCBI taxonomy): domain Eukaryota; kingdom Metazoa; phylum Chordata; class Aves; order Passeriformes; family Menuridae; genus Atrichornis; species Atrichornis clamosus. The sequence goes on from WBMZ01012760.1 coordinate 279,032, forward strand.
AGGTCATGATAGTTTGGGTCCAGTCCACGGTCCAACATCTTTGTCATTTTTTCCACAGAGAGATGGTGGACATGATCCATAAATTTTCTCAAATTAGCCTGAAACAAAGAGTGACAAATGAATTGTGGTTTTGGAAATAAAATTTTAACTAAAAATTAAATATTCTGTCAATTGATGCCCACACCCCTTGACATCATTGAAAGTAGTTATTCACATTCCTGGAGACCCTGACTTTATACTGAGAGCATCAACCCTACAGTTTATAATGTTCAAAAGTCAGAGAGTCTTGCTTTTGTAGCTTTAAGGGAAAAATGAGTGAAAGATTTATTCAGTAAGAAAACAGGCTAGTCTATGGTGCTCATTGCTATTATTATGACCTCCACATGAGTCTAAAGACCTAGATCTGCATTTTTGCAGCATGCTGCAAGCACTATGTATTTACAAAGTAAGGTTCATTTAAAATTACTGGTATCTATACGGAAGAGTCAAAGATAGGAATTTTTCTATGAGGCAAATTCCCAGATCACCATTCCCACATTGGCAGCACAAACTCGTCGGTTGTTCAGCAGGTGGCCCTGGTGGTAATGAACTCCTACTTATTTCCAGTTTCTCAGACATGACTTCGCTGAGTAGGTAATTGCTAACTCCTCCAGGAAATGGGGATACCTTGGTGTGAAGCTTGGCCAGCTGTTTTTCATCAAGGTTGAACTGTTTGTACACTCTTTTCTTGTATCGAAACTGGGGGAGGAAAAGAAGAATAAATTTTATAACTTAAAACTCATAACATAATTTGCTGACCTTACCAGAAACTATCATCCACGATGATGTAGATTTAGCCAAAATTTTAAAAAGTTTAATATTTCATTTTGAATATTCACCAATAAACAGCAGTCTGCTTAACATACAAACATCATAGTTTTACATCATTTAAACAAAATTCAAATCTTGTTTGAATATACTGGGATCAGTGGAGGTGTGTGGGAAATGAGATCAGCCTCTAGAATCTACAGAAATAAGCCAGAATTGCAGTGAAGAGAGCTTTTCCCTAAGGATTTCTGTGCAGTATCATTTAGAATCTCAGGCAGAAAGAGCTGGGAAGGCATGTTAAATAAAAAAATATTTCAAAATATCAGCTTAGCATTTCTGAAATTTAAAAAAAAAGTAGGAAGAACTGACACATGAGAATAGTTCTCCTGATGTTGAACAGGACTGGTTTTGTGAGTGAGGTTCTGAGGATTGCCTCTCTTTTTGGCTGAAACTCACTCACATTTTATCCTGAGCAGTTTGCTACCCTACAGCTGCAGTAGCAAGATCTGTAGCAAAACTCATGGGGGTTTCCATAGCTATAATGTACTATTACCTCGTTTTCCCATGCAGAATCCCAGGAATGCAGCCTCTCTGTGGGGCAAGGGGACTGCATTGAATGAGGCTTTACTACCAGATTTTCACAAGATCACTTTTAACCCCTCAGTTGCTGCAGCTAACTCTCATGAAACATGACAGAAAACATTAAAGGGACTGTTTAATTCTTAATTACAGACCTCAGTGACTGCAACTCTGAAATAAACTGCTAGAAAAGCTAAGACTTGAAGCCTTCTCAGGACCCTGGTTCTTTTCTCTTGGATTTGTGTTATAGTGAAGTCCATTAACTGCACATTATTAATGGTTGATCTACCACCATACAGGCAATACCAAAATCAATTAAATACCAGTTTCATGCCCCAGTTTCCTGCTATACTGTCTTTCAGTGGGATCTGGCTCTGCTCCAAATTTGCCCAATGCCATAAAAGTTCTGCCCAGCTTATCCCCAGCTGCAGAGCCTCTGCAGGAGCAACAGAGAGGGGGGAAATTCCAGTACACAGCCTCTCCTCCCTGGCTGCTTTCCCAGGAGACAGACAGAAGCCATGGGTGCACACTGAAGGATAGCACAGAGGGAAGTAGATGGGGAAAAAAAAAAAAAAAAAGAAAAAAAGGCTTCACTGGGACAATGATCTCTTTGGGAGAGAGCAAAGGCTTGTTTTCCAGCAACTGTTACCCTACTATTGCAAACCTCAGAGACCCTAAAGCTTCACCTGGAGCTTTACATGTCTTTATTAAATCACAGAATAACATCTGCCGTGTCCTCAGAAGAGGAAAAGTCCCAAACCATCTCTCCCAGAGAGGCTGGTTCTTGGCAACCTTTCGGGGATGACACAGGGAGCAGCTCCCCTGACCAAGTGAAAGCCAGCACTTCTGTGAGGAAGGGCTCGAGCTCAGACTTGCTGATAACTATTTCCCAGCTGGAATTCAGGTGCACGCAAACCTCAGATACAGATTTCTGCACATTTTATGTCAGAATACAAACCCTTCAGATGGTAGGTCTAAAAATACCTCAAGTGAGGGGACTCCTTTATTCACTGGCTGTGGGTATTCCCTCAGAAGTCGCTCCTCATCCAAAAACTTCCCATCTCTACCGTTGCTTGCAGGCTGGAACAGTCCATAATTCAGGACATCTTTCAAACTCTGATTCAAAGTGCACAAAATCCGTTGCTTTGCAACCCACACTGAAGATTCTGGATTAAATCTAATGCATTTCTGCAAAGAGAAATTATTTTAAGAAACCTGATTAGTGAAAAATACATTTAAACAGTATCTTACCTTCTAAAATTTACAGATGTCATGAATTATTAGGAATACACACAATAAATCTACAAATTCCATTGCTCAACAGAATTATATTTTAGCTGTGCATTTGTAATAACTAATGCACAAGTACTGTGACAACACAGGACATTTCAAGTCCTTCCACAAATATCAGGGATCACATGCTTCTTCAAAGGTTGCTCATGGAAAACCTGTTCAAAAAGCCGAGTAAAAGCAATGTTACAAGATGTTCAACCATCCATTTGATTCTAGGCTAGACCCACAAGGATTTCACACAAAAAAAAATTTAAAAGAAAAAAAAGAAAAAAAAGGAGTATACAGGCAAGAATCCTCTTTTCCTTTTAGCTGCATTTATCTTAGAGTAAGTTTATAGGAGGAACTATGCAATGTGAAGCAGCAGAGGACTTGAAAACCTTGACAAACCTTCCCAGTTCTCTGCCTGCTACCAAGCTGGAATTTAGGGATTTGAGAAATTCAGGAATGTTGCTTCCATTGTAGTCACTGGTTACAAGGTACCAGCAGATGGCAATGCCTAGAAACCAGTTTGGTGCCTTTGATGTGCATCCTGAACATACAAGGCTTTAATCTTTTACAGTCTTCAGTACAAAAATGCCAGCAAATCAAATACTAGATTTTGTCACAAATAAAGCTTTCATTTCCCTTACTTATTTTACATTTCAAGATGTTCTGGGAAAAGCTGGGGGGGTTATATGTTGAAGGGAAGGAAAGAGGGACACAAAAAGTAGATTATAAACAGTGTTTTCATTCTCAAACATCCCAGCAGTCACAGTATTGATTTAGAAGCAAAGGTAACCTGTTTTAAATCCCTGTGCTCCTCCTCTACCTCACCTGCCCAGGACTCTTACATGGATTCCAACTTCAATACAAAATTCAGACCCAAATATCAGCAGTTTTCAGCAAAACTGCCAGTTACAAGGTATGTGATGAGCTTAACTTTTGACAGTATCCACATGTTATCCACACATCCTGGAAGATTACAAGAATTGTAATTCAAATGGGAGGATAATTTTGAAATTACTTTTTTTCCCCAGAAAAGCCTTCCTTACATGAAACAAACTATTTTTGGACTTGCATGACTCTGTTTTGATTTTTAAAATACAAACCAGTAACTTCTGATCACAGTTTATTTAAGTCTGCAGCTTTCTAATGAACCTTGAGAATTGAACATGTTCAGTTTGTTCTTGTGTTCTCTCTGTTCTTGACGGTGTGCAAATATTGCAGATAATGGTGTGCATTTCTAATCTTCAAATATCTGCTAAATTGGCAAAATAACAAATCATTTCTAATGTCTTCAGAATAGATTCCAATGGAAAATAAATATTTTTATGGCATTTATGCACTTCTCATAGGTAATGCACAATATTTATCCTCTGGAATACTTTCCAACGAATCTGACAGTGGCACATTCATTTAATGCCCGAGGATAATAGTTTGGCACAGTTACGATATAGTTATATATAGTTATACCTATAGTTATGTATAGTTATACGTAATAGTTTGACCACCTTCACTGAACTGAGTGAGGAATTCCTTTTGAGCAGTAGCTCAAATGTTTTAAACTGAGCAATCTGATAACTACAACACCAGTGGATTTCCACCACCTTAGCCACAATATTTTATAGAGCCCTCAATGGCATGATAAATAAGGAAACCCTTTGAAACTTGTAATTTGACAAACTAGTTTATTGACAACCCCAGCTCTTCTAGTGATTCATAAAAAACAAAAATGCAAATTGTAAAATGTTTATTTTTAAAAATATAGATCCCAACAGTAATTTATAATGAATTAAGATCAGTAACATAGAAAGTAAATCAATAACTGGATAATTTTTTGCTACCAAAAATGTTTTAGACTTAGAAAAGTGAAACTCGCGGGGGAAAAAAAAGTGATTTTTTTTATGCTTCCCAAGAAACCAGCCAGGATAGAAGTGGAGCTGTCACCATTCCCTCAGAGGCAGGTGCAGACCAAGAGGATAAAAAGGACACTCAAATACTACATAAAGTGTATTTTCCATCAGCCTGTTCCTGGAAAAGCTGCACTGTGCTGCTTCTGTGTCCTCCTGGCAGGCCTCCAGGCAGGGAGCACCACAGCCATCCCCTCCATCATGCAGACAAGTCATTACTCACTGCCACACTCTCTACCCTGAGGAAACATCAGCTGAATCACAGCAGGAGCTACACACAGGCTGCTCTGGTTAGGAAATAAGAATTCATTAGACACACGTGGTGTGGTGACCACAAGGAAATGAGGCAGCAGCTGTGTCAAAAAACATGGACAAGTTTTTCCAATCTTCAGCGACCTATTACCAAGAAAAGAGAAAAGCTAGGGATAGTTTAGCAACCAAGAACTACTGAAACATATGAAAAAAATAGATTTTGCACTGACAGATGTGGTGTCTACTCCTTCCATCCTTTTTGTTGCATCCCAAGACCAGACAAAATGTGATGGTCTGCCTTGAAGACTGACCTTCCAGCTTTCCTCCTTACGTTGTCTCAAAGCGGGACAAATGCCAGCTACATTCACTGTAAAAACTGCAACAGTTCTTTCAACTAACCACCAAAAAAAGAAGCCCTGAGTGCCTCAAATTCACTGTCAAAACCACACCAGGCCCCTCAGAATCCAAGTCTAGCAGCAAGACAGCACATCACCACTGGCTGCTGAAATGCAGGACCTGTGTTTGTGATATGAAAGCTCCTTGGATCACCAGAGGCACGGTCAATTACGGTCTTGCATTCCTGCACGCTGCTGAAAGCAAATCACTGAGTGCAACAAAAGGACTGGAAGTAAGGGAAATACAACTCACCCAGCTCAAGGGAAGATATTAATTCAGCGGGAATAATGCTCACGATACAGAATTTCTGAGGAATAACATTTCTCTGTTTAAAATCGATCAACAAATACATCTTTCTCCTCAGCTGTCAATCACACAAAACTGTGCTGCAACTGAGGGACATGAGAAACCATATGTACAGCTGCCTCCAAAATGTGATTGCCAGCACATGAAAATATGCAATATCAATAGGAGACATTGACATTAAAGATGTGACAGCCAGAAAGTAGAAAACGTAAATGAGAGCTTGGCATCACGAAAAGAAAACGGAGCAAGTCACTCATTTTGATTTGCGCTCAGCGTTCAACCTGATTCTCAGAAATGCTGCTCTCCTTCATCAGGATGCATTCGGAAAATATGGAATTCATGAGATGACAGGTCAAAAAAACCAGTCTGGCCAGGCTGTCATCAGCTGGCAAGTCCAGACCAATGGCACGGGAACAGATTCCAGCAGCACCCACAATGTTTCCGTTATCAAACTGAAGATAAAAAGAACAAAGACCAACTATAAACAGAAAGCAGCAATGAACAATCAGGCACAAAATGGGATACAGAATAGTGCTTGTGAAAAGTTGCAAAGGAAAACCTGCAATATATCTGAGGCCATGGATGGCAGCACAGACTGGAAACAAGTGAAAATAGAGGCATTCTGGGCAAAAATGGTACTCAGGCTGCAGTTGTGACTACTGAATTCCAACTTTTGTAAGGCAAAAAATTGCACAAACTAAACAAAGTGTCTTATCTGAGAAGGAAAAGCACTAAAGGAAAAGATTCTTAATCCTAGGAGCCAATGAATAATAATAAAAAAGGAAAGAAAAGATACAAGATTATAAAAAGCAATGTAGACATGGAATACCAAAAAGTAGCTACAACTTACGGTGCTGTTATACCAAACTGCCACTTACCAACAAAATTTTGCATGGAAAGCCCAATATAATTTAAAAAAACAAACTAGGGAGGGAAGAATCAGTAAATGTTCATTATTGCAGTGGAGCAGCAAAACAGATGGGTGGAAAGCACCTCAGAGAAGTTTTCAGCACACCCCAAACCACCTCAGCATCAGACTTTAAAATACATGAATCTAAGCATTTTGCCTTTACACGTAACCCGGAGGGAGCACGTAAGCACAGGGTAAAACAAAAGAGTGGAGCAACCACCTTGTGTTGATAATAAAATGATGAAAATATTCCTGAAAACAACTGGCTGACAGAACTGTTCTCAATTTCTGCGCAAAAGAGCAATTTTAAGCACAAAACATCATCACCGTCAGAGCATCATACAAAAGGAGATTTTCTTGACAACAGCTACTGAAGAACCAGACTCATCTGAGTCATAGGCAGCATCCCTTGTGATGTGTTCTACATGGGCTGGAAAAGGAAATGGATACAAGATGACTGATCCTGGATTCAGACCAAATAATACATGCCAGATAATACAGCTTTTTTACCCACTCTCCTATGCACATATTTGTGAATGTGGAGGGCTTGCTGTGCTCTCCGTTCCCTCAGTAATTTTACTGAGCTCAGGAAGTCTTTCAGGCACACATTTAAATATTCTCCACCCTCCTGCGAGAAGGATGACACATTGAATACAGGTCATGCACAGAAGCAATAAGAAATTACTGTTTCTACAAAGTATTGTTTCAATAAATTGGGTTATCACCCGAACTGAAAAGGAGACAAAAAGGAATTGATGTAAGAACTGAAAAGCAATTGTTTTTAAGGGCTCTGTATGAACTTGTCAAGGTTCACATTATCTTCAAAGGAGAATAAAAGGGCAACAAGACAGACTTCCTACAATGGGGGATAATTTTTAAAGTTTTCCATAGCAGCACATCCTACTTGTGATGCTTATCTCATACCTGCAATGAAATAAAGGCAATTTATACCACAGTCACTACAGGTGAGAAAACTTTACTCCTAGTGAGTTTGGCTAAGGGCTTAAAGCTTCCCAGTGGGTTGAACTTTATCGGAAACCCTAAACTTGTCTTCCTTTAAACAAATATACTCTTGATCATACTTCCTAAAAACCAAAAAAAGCATAAAACTAAATTATGTTATTTCATGCTTCTTTGATTAAACAGACTATTTTAAACACCTTGTATGTTAAATTAATTATAATTATACAGGAAATGGGGTGTATGTTTGCCATACAACAGCTCAAACTATGATCTTCTGCACAGTTTGCTACACTACATTTAAGCCACCAGTCTTCCTGACTGCTAACCTGAATTTCACTTTCCTGAACAAAGAGCTTCTGGGTTGATAAATTAAATCAGAAATAGCTCATCTGCTATGGAACCATTTAAAACAATTCAGTTACTTTTCATTAAGCATTTATTGAAAAGGAAAAAAACCAAAATACAAAAAGTAAAGAAATAAAAATTAACAAATGAAACAAACACGAAAATGCTTTTTCATTTCCTGCATAAAATTAATTTTAAAAAAAGAACTGTCTCAGTAGTGTCAATAAATAACTTATTATTGGTCTAAAGAATACAGTAAAGAAATAACAGGGCTTCAGGAAGTGAATATCTCCGGTTTTAACAGCAGAGTAAACCTAGCAAGAAAAGCTGATGTTTCCATTCTATTTCCATGGCTCTATTCCTTGACACGGTCACAGATAGAGCAAGCTGGTAAGATCATCAAAAAAGTAGCTCCAGAACCTCACCTGAGGGCACACTGTCAGAACAGCCCTTCCCTGTCAGGCTGCAGACAGCCCATCTCTATCATTCTAAAAATGAACTTAATTAGGAAGAAAGGGATAGTTTCATCTGAGATAGATCTTCGATGGCAGCACGGTATGATGGAGATCTTAAGTGTCAGCACGGAGTGATGGATGGAGCACACAGCCATGGACTGAACGTGTTTTTACACTCATCTTTGAAATTAAAAAAGTCTGATGCCTACCTCTGGAAATCCCGACAACAGCATTCAAGGGGACCCAGGGTTATTTAGATAATTAATAATGAGCTTGGACAAGTTGTGGTTCTAGACAGAATCAGTAACTCCCAAGACCTTTTCCAGGATGACACTGTTATTCCTATCACAGCACTGGTGGAAGACGATGATTTGCTTACTTACAAAATTACAACACCAAAATTCTATAAGTTTATGCTCCTAACATTCCAGACACTGAATTTTACACATTCAACCATAAAAGAAACACAACTGAAGAATTCCTCGAGAGGAATTTGGGCTGAAGATTTCTAACACATAAGGAACATCCAAGGTATCTTTTTAATTAAAAAAAAACCCTTTGATTTTCCTTTTTTAAATTAATCAGACATTTTTTAGCAAATGAAAAGTCTTTTCAATCCCTTCTGTAAAATGAGAGAGATTAAATATTTAGTTGAAAAATACCTATCTCCATCCCATAGGGATGTGAAACAATAAAATACATTCATAGGTTCACAAGTTAGTTGGCAAATGACTCCTCTAAGAAAATCAGAAAAGGGTCTTCTTATCCTGCCTGATGTTTCCAGTATAAGCAGCGAAGAGATGGCAGAGAATAAAATAGTGATTTCATGTCATTGTAAAAACCATGGAACAGTTTGATGCCACCTTTTATTCTTCCTCCACACTGTGCTAGTTCCTCTGGGTAGAAGTTTGAGAAACAACACCATGTAGTAAACGCTCAGCAGCAAAGGAGGAACGACAGATTTCTTTGTGCTTCTCTTTCCTCATCTTTACGCTCTAAAAGCCACACACTCCCTAACAAGGATGTCTTTTGTGTGGCAGGGTGACAGAGAAAGACAGCAAATATTGTAAAGAGAGAGAATGTGATGACCTCTTGCGAGACCCCAGTCTAGTGTCAGTCACAAACTTTATCATGAGAAGAGGAACAAGAGAAGCCAGTGGGGTTCTACATGTATGAGGCTTTCACAGGGTTAACATGGGAGTTTTTAATTCAGTCTTCATCTTCTGATGAGATTATAGGTTCCTAATTCTCTTTCCTCTACCCAAATGTCTCCGAATGCAGATCAGACAGATATTTTGCTTTATGATCAAGCTAACATACTAAATCCACTCTCTTGGAAGGGAAGGTGCTTTTGGCTCAGGCAATCAGTCAGATAAACCACTGGGGTACAAAGTGTAGACATCAAAAGAAAACACAACATAAATTTTGTCTGTATTACATCAAAAAAAAAAAAAAAAGAAAAAGAAAAGAGAACAGATCTACTGCAGATTGAAGCCAGCAAAGCTCATCATTTAATTTAACTTTTTTTAATTGCAATGCAATCTGCCTTACCGTTTGCTGCAGGTCAGGTATTATAATTCGAATCACTAAAGTGTTGCTCTGACTGTCTTCCATTCTGCTGCTTGGCTTTTCTGCAGTTGCTCTAATTGTGTCATAAATAGTTTCTTCTTTGGAGCTGTCTGATTCAGATTCAATAGAATAGTCAGAGAAGCTTTGTGCCATTTCATCTTCACTTGATGTTGGGCTACGAGGCATGTTCAAGTTCTTTAGCCTGCCAACACAAAGGAGAGAAAGAAAAAACACAAGTTACAGTTCAAGTCTTAAAAATGAATCAGCTACAAGTTGGTTTTTTTCTTGGAAATAACATGCTTTTAACAAGGAAGTTTTATGGTTTATCCTCCTTTTATTTCTTCCTGTCAATTATGTGGGTAAGCAGAGTGTAAAGGAAATAAATCTGGCTACCAATTCACTACAAAAGAGGAAGGACGGGAGAAGGAAAAAAGAGTAATGAAAAAGAAGATGACCTTTTTTCCCAGGCACACCCAACCTCCCAAAGGATCCAGAAAAAACAGCATAATTACCCAGTCCTGTGCTAACCAGCACTGCTGTAAACTGTACTTAGAACTAGGTCTGGCTTTGAAGCCTACTCCTCCCAGTGAAAAGACATTTCAGGAAATTAATATAAATGCTAAACTAACATCATCCTGTACATCAAGAAACTGCACAGGTGAGGCTTTAATAAAAGTCAGTATTCTCAAAGAGAGGAACCAACCAAAAAATGAAACCCTTCAGGGAGCCAGACAGACACAGATGCTGCTCTGTGGTTTGTGGCTCACAAAACATCTTTTCATATCAACACTACCCAAATCTGTCTATTAGACATACTCAGAGTTTAGAAACAATTTTCATCTGTGATATAGATTAGGCTAAAATGAAAGTAATGCTTATTCCAAACTAAAGGCATTTGTAATCAGAGGTCTCACACTAAGAACAGCAGAACGTTTTCCTTCTGAGTTTTTCCAGCTACAACAACAAAAGAATTTTTCTTGCACCACAAACTCAAAAGTTTCTCCAGGATATGAAAATTATTATTCTATGGAAAAACAGAGACAAAATTTACAGTGGAAAAAACTGAGAAGACCAACAATAAACTTTGCTTGGAAATCATACACTTCTTCAGTTTTAAGAGACTAGAAAAATGTACCATTTTTTTTTCCACGAGAAATCTTCCAAGGCACCTTCCCTGCTTTTTAATGAAAAATCAAAAACTCAGTTAAAATAAAAATAAAATAAAAAATAACAAACAAACAAGCAATTCCACTGTCAGCTCACATTTAAAAAGAGACATTAAAGCAAAAGTGAAGCACAGAAGGGTGAAGTGACTTGACCAAGGTCACTCACAAACCAGGTGACTGCACTGAGATATCCAAATATATGTTTTCTCTAGTGGTCTCTCAGCCAGACGCCCCCAAGTAAATAAAGTCAAACAACAGTGAGGACCAAGAGAACATTTTTTTACCACTGTGTTTAACTATTTAGTTTAAGCCAATTTAGTTGAAGTCATTCCCTCCTCACCACTTGGTCATTGTCACAGCAGTGATTCCAGAGGAGGGCCCAAAGGCTGCCATTCCCATTTCCCATTCTAAGGTGGCCAAAATTTGGCTGGGCAGCAGTGAGTCCGGCCTGAGGCTGGGGGTCAAGGACAAGCACTCCCAAAGCACATCACAGCCCCACATCATCAAGCCTTACTGTTATTTCTGATGAAGGATAATTCCAGTGTTGTTACCCTCAGCTATAATCATTAATGAAGACAAAACCAGAGCATTCAAAAATCTGAAAGCATGCCAGTTCACAGCAGCTTAATGCAAGGCTCTATTTAAAAAGGAAAACTCTGGAGGGAGTATTTCATTTTTCTGCTGCTTCACTGAGCTGTAGATTAATGCTGCTCTCCAAAGCACCTTAAGTCAATAAAAAGCATAAACATTTCAAAGGCGTCCTTATTTATCTGCCAATGCTAAAACACGTGAACCCAAAATACAGCACGGCAACACACGGTGTTTGAGGGCAGAAGAGGTACAGGCCAGTGAGCGTGAGCAAAGAGACAAAGCCCATCACATTTTGTGTCTCTCCCTAAAGCCATTTGAGAGTGCAACATATTCCAGGGCAAAGGATTCGACAGAGAGCAGTAAGCTGCAATTATACAGCATCCAAATAATGAGCTGAGTTAGGGAAAAAAAACCCACCTTCCCCAGGTTTTGGCAAGTGGATTTTCATGCAAAAACTACCCAGGAATATCTCATTACAGAATAAGAAAGGGAAATCACCAGCTGAAGAACCAACTCCCAGGAATCAAGCCCCTAAGTTTAATAACTAGTGGGACAAAACTCCTTGGAGTCTCATCAACAAGGCACAAGTCACCTACGTTTCTGGAATGCAAATTAAAATAAAATAATGCACAAGTAACCATGGAAAGGATAATTAAAGTCTGTATCCACAGTGGCAAGAAGAACAGGATATGAGCCCCACCAGCACAATGGAGAAGCAGATCATTTAAAGATGATTTTTTAAACAAGACAATTCTAATACAAAAGAAACTGGCAATTTGGCTCAGGTTGTGTGCAGGTGGAAGATACCACCATTTGTTAACCAGAGACACTCACTATCACAGCTCCCACAGGGAAGATGTTATATTTTAGCAACTGTTTCACTTTTTTCCCAGTGATATTTTCGCAGTGATTTTTCCCAGTGATTTTTCCACAACCAAACCTATTACCTCAGGAAGAGTAAGGCAGGTTGCCTGGCTTACTAATTAATACTTGTATAAGCCAATGATAATACAGCATTCCAAGTTCCTAATTCCTAGCTGGCAATTCATTGGTTCAACAGAACTAAAATATAGATTAGGTTTATCTGACATGAGTGTTTGAGATGCCTTCTTTCCTTTTCTTAAGAAAAAATAAAATAAAGGGCAACAGATGATAGGATTCCTACAGTTAAATCTATGGTATTTTGTAGCATCAGCAGATGCTTTTGGTGAGGAGAAATGCTGAGTGCAGACAAGCTTCTCTGTAAATGAGTAAAAACAGATGTCAAATCATCTTGGAAATAAATTCACAATGAAAACTGTCATCCCAACAGGGTTTGGCTCCACCTCCTGTCCTCCGTCCACACTTCCCAATTCCTGGACATGCAGTGTGTCCCAGCCCCAGACTCTGCCCTGCCCTGCCCCTGCACACCCCCTAACCAAGGCCGGTTAAACAACCCTCCTGACACAGCAAGGCCACAGAAAAGCTGGAAGATGAAAGACTGGCAGGATGGCTGTATGCTCCCCTTCTGACTGCACTTTTCCCTCAGCACCTTGCCCTTTAGCTCGGAGGGAGCACCGGGATGTTTACCCAGCCTCTGGGGTTGTTGCCGGGTGTTGTTTCTCAGACCAACAGCACAGATGAAATAAGCTGAGCTCAGATTGCTGCTTTCCACTTCCAGATACTATTTTTAGATTTATATTTTCTCTATCCAGCCCACAGCTTTCACAAAATCTGCAGGAATTTCTTATTCTGCCATTTGCTGCCACTGCACCATTGAGGAGAGCTTAAAACAGTCTAAATAGTGTGACTATCAAACTGCCTTTTTCACTAAAACAGAATTTAAAAAAAAACACTAAGAGAACATTGTAAAAGGCTGGAATTAAACAGTGCACAGGTTATCAAAAAGGAAAAAATTCAACTCCCAGAGCTTGCACTCTGTCTAAAAGGTGTGTTCCAGTGCATGAAAACAGACACAGCAGGGAAAAAATGCAAAAGCAGTGACAGACTGATCCATTTTTTTGGAGCCTTCAGGTTGTTAAACATCATACAAAATGAATGTTTTAAATACATGTGTTTATATTTATTTTTAAGTACCTTAAATATTATAAACTTGATATGAAAGGGTTTAAAATACCGTCGATAGGGACACTGAACAGGGGATCTTCATTGAACACACATGTATTAAGAGATAAACCCACTACAAAAATCATGCTTTAAAATCTTCAGCTTAATTACAGCTATGTGCAATTTTGTTGATCCTCCAAAGTAACAAACCCTCCTGTCTTGTTTCTCCCTAAAACTCAGCTGAAGCACATGCACAGGGTGCCTTGTCCAAGGCCACGTCTCAGAGCAAGGTTTCAAATTCAAGGGTCACTGGCTCCCAGTCAAGATAAGAACAACCTATTTTTATATAAACATCCATTTGCACAATACCAGCCCTGTTGCCTGCAGGGAGAAGCCCTCTGGACTGCTATTGTGAGGCGAGTTAAAAACCTACCTGTGGGAATATCTGGGATACAGAGCGGGCATTGTTAATGCCATCAAGCAGACTGTGAGAAAAGTTTGCTGGGAGAGTAACAGTCACTGCTAGAAAGAGGCATTTAATAATTAACTCTGAAGAAAAACTATTCAGGAAAGAGATTTCTGTGTAAAACCTGCCAGAGCTCCTCACACTTGGATTCTGCAGCTTTATTCAAGATTATACATATCAGCTCAAGAACCAGCTCACCAAGTTACTAAATTAAAATGCTGGAGAAGATCAGGCATTTTCTTTTCCAATTATATTAATATTAAAACCAAAACGCACTTCAGACAGAGCTGAAGGTTTGGGGTACACTCCCAGCACGCCACGTATTTCACACCTTTTCACAGTTCTGCAGAAAAGGTCATGCAGAGGAAAATTTGAATTGAAGACCAACTCCAAAGGCCAATTTGCAATTTCATGGGTTCAATCTCCCTCTGCACTCCAATTTTAAGCTGGCAATAACCAGCACTGCCTCCCAAAGAAGTAATCTCATCCTCCCTCTCTCCCCAGACCATTTACTCTTGCCCCCAGACTGTTTTGACACAAACAGCGAAGGAGAACAAAGCCCTGATCCAGGTTAAACTCCAGCTTTTTTTTTTTTTGTTTGGGAAGTTCGTTTCAATATCCATCACGTCTCTGAACTGGATTTCTATGCAAATGGTTGCAGAAGCAGCAGGAGAAAGATGGCAGAGGGCCAGAAGTGAACAGCCAGGGCCTGAAAAGGGCAGAACCAAAGGCAGCATTTGCCAGCATGAAGTGGATCTGAGACACCAGTTCCTGAGTGACAGGAGACATATCTACATAAGCAGCGCCATCTGATTAACCCTCACAGAAATGTCATCAGTGCCCAAATTCCACAACCCCAACCACGGCAGGACTGAAACCCAGTGACACAAAACTCAGCCAGGTAAATGCGAAACCTAAAAAAATATATCTGCAAGAAGAAAAATCAGAACATGCACAAGGATTGCTAAACAATCCTGCAAAACCTCAGGGGAGACGAGGCTCTTGGAGCTCCCCTTGTTCTCCCAGCTCCACCAGACAGGGACAACAAAACCACTAATTACAGTTTTATTCCCCATTCAGCAGTCCCTCACTTAAATTCACTTTGGTTACACTGCCTGGTAATGTATTTTTGATCTTTCTGTTAAATAACTGAAACACCCAGATAAATATTTTAGAAGATGAGTGCTGACACAAGTATTACAGTACCAGAATGACAAGCATAATTCCTCCTGTACTTTTCTCTGCAGCTGCTGTCTCTCACTGTGGCATCGCCTACTTCCAGACTGAATTATTGACTTGAAATCAATACTAAAAGTCAATGGTCATATCCATTTGTTCTCACCAGCACCACCAGGAGATGGTTTTTAATGCCCTGGTGAAGAGCAGATTCATGCAGTCCTTGATTTCTTTGCTAGGTGAGCAGCACAGGTGCCAAACTGTTTTGCAAAAGGGCTCAAGAGTCAGACTTCACCTTCACATCCTTTTTTGTTTTAAGGAAAAAGAAAGAAAATTGCATGAAGAAATTGTTAAACCTGCCTCTTATTTCTGAGTTATCCCTTGTTCTTGTGTATTTGTATAGACTTGCCAAGAGGTTAAGCCCCGTTAACTTGCGGCATTTAGAGTCTTAAATACCAACATCACATGATTTAAGAGAGCCTGTTAGAATGTCATTTTTTTAGTTTTTTAAATATATGTACTTCACCATTATCACTGCTGCACACATACAAAATCTACACAAGATTTTTTTGCTGCAAATACAGGGTAATTTTCTAAGGGTTTTAGTTACCAGGTAGCCTTGGATGCTAACTTACTCCATTGTTCTGCCTCTTCTACTTAGTATTTATCTTCCTTGTAAACTATTCAGCTGGTCATGGCACCTTAACGGAAAGGCTGAAGTTCAGCCAGGCAGATGTAAAGAGACATTTTGGGGAAGAATAGGTACAAATAGTACAGGAGACAAGCAACTTATTGCATGGAATGAGGAAGGCTGGAAGACAGGCAGAGAAGCTGATGTAGGAAAAGCTTTTGAGTGTTTGAAATAGAATCTCAACATGAAAACCATTTAAAGTAGGATTTCAACAGGAGAAAACAGAACCTGCTGGCAGAAAGAGGAAACCAGGTATAAAGATTTAGCACAGAGTAGAGCAGTAAAATTGATTTAAAAGATTAAAAATCTTTTAAAAATTATTCAAACATATTAATAGGGGAAACATAGCAAGTATTTATAAGTGGTAACCAGCACAGGGAAGTTTACATTAAAGGCCAACTCCCAGTGGCAATATAAGTTCTTAAGTGGCTTCTTCTAAGCCCCTGCAAGGTTTCCAGTGCAATTCTATCTGACCTTTACTTAAAGGTCATTCTTCCAGACAAGGAATTACCTCCAGCCCCGTGAGTCCCACGGGCAGGTATCTTCCAGGCTCTGTTCACTTCTAGAGTAGCTTTTAGCATGGCCTCTAGTTATTACATTTATCAGAACTTCTGCTTTCCAACAGACAACAGCACTCCTAAATCACTCTTTAAATACTGCTTGCAATGGAAACTTTAGTTTACCTCTCGCAAAATAATAATAATGCACTTTGAAGTATTAAATAAGACAGCAATTGCAATGCACTTACTCGTAAAAACAACATTCAATTTGAAAATTCATCTGTTTAGGATGTATTGATCCAGAATTCTAAAACACTTTAAACAAACAAACAAAGCTAAATAAGTAATAACTAAATAACTAATTCAAATAGGGTGAAAACCAACAAATCTTCTTAAGAAATGCATCAAGCATTTTGTCCCAGATGCCAAAGTCCACTCGCGTCCCAAATAATCTTCAAATTGTTGGTCTTGCTCGGAGCAAAAATATGAAGAGGAACCTTCTGAGATACTGCTAAAGTAACTTGCTATCTTGCACAGGGAACCAAATGTATGTAATCCCAGTGCAGTCAACAGAACGACTTCAGGAATAGCTCCAACAAGACTTGACCACTGCATGTTGTATTCATGAGCAAAACAACTGCCAAGGTATGAAAAGCCAAAACACAGAAAATCCGGTTCTGGATCCACTGAAGGCATTTCTTTATAATATGGTGGGGGTTTATTCGTTATTACAAAGAAATTCTTTACTTTGAAGGTGGTGAGGCACTGGTTGCCCCGAGCAGCTGTGGCTGCCCCATCCCTGGAAGTCGTCTATGGCAAAATATGCTGCACATGCAGCTGCGACACTGAGTGGAATAAAGAATTCCCCTTCAGTTATCTAAAACAAGAATGCCACAATGTCAGCAGCTCTGACTTGTTCTCTAAGTAATACAGAAGTATTACACAACTCCAATTTTTACAAGTCATTGTCTATGTATAAAAAGATGGATCAAATGGTGATTTTGGGGTTCCCACCAAATTTCCTTACCAAACAGGGCGAGCAATTTTATCTTCTTGCCTTTCTGCTTGCAGCCTCTGCTTGCACTTATTGCCTTTTATATCAAAAAGATTATGATAGGTTGGAAGGGAAAGGACATAAGAGAATTTTAAAAGATTTACAACTGGAGTTTAGAAAAAAAATATATCAAAGCTGTTGAACATATTTACCTCAGTTTCATGTCCCTGGAGGACAAAGCAGCTTTGTTGCCTGCTAATTTGCATTTTATGCTTATGAACCTTTTTCCTCTTTACCCATAAAACATTTTTCTGATAATTCAAATACAAACAGAATTAAATGTTAACAGAGAAATGCTGTTGGTGTCTTTTTATGTAGATTATATCAAGCCCTGAGAGCAGATAAAGCAGATTCCCTCTCCTCCTTACTTATGCATTTAGAGTTTGCTATGAAGTTTAACCTGAATTTTCTTCAGATGTCATCCTGGTGGGAGCTGCTGTGTCATTTTGCTTGCTGTGTTGCCAGAAACAGTCTCATTGTTTGCTTTGGTTTAATCAATGGAATAATATGCCAGTTAAAAACTAGGTGCTCTGTTTTGCTTATAAAGCAATGAGTTATCTTTGGCTGAGAGCTGGCTGAAAAAAAAAAAATTGCCTTTTCTCCTTGTGTATTTTGGTTGGTTTTTTACTTGTTTAGCTTCAACAAATGCATTTGTATTTCAACTGAGCAGGAAACACCCCTTGAGGTTTGTAGAGGACACCAAGTGTCTTCAGGTGGCATTTGGGGGCACAGAGTTCAGCTTCTCTCTCTGCAATTCTGGGCCAGTCCCCTGCCTAAGTGCCCCAGAGTTGGAGATTTTGCCTGGCCTACACACAAACTTAATTTCTTTTCCTAATCAAGAGGGAAGCAACAAACCAATGGTGACCCAGAAGGGATGCAGAAGAACTGGGGCAGGTGACCAGCCCTGGGTTCAGCCAAACTCCAGTGTCAGCAAAGCCACATGCCATGGCCTCACTCTCCCTCTGCCCATCTGTGTATGTCTGCTGCAAAACATTCCTGCTTCCCAGGGACAGATGGTCTCCAGGCCTCTCTTAGCCTAATTGCAGAAAAACTTCCCTGACTTTTTTTTCCAGAGGTAATTTTGAAGAAGGGACTCTGCTGACCTTATCTGCATCTTACCCAATTGTTTTCCAACCCAAGGTAAGCATATCTTGGGCTTTCATTTGTACTCCAGCCTGAGCTCATGCCAAAACCAAGGACGTTCTTGAGGGTTTTGTAGGTGCATGATGATGGTGACAGCAGACTGGGAGAAAATATTTGCAGACTTAGAAAGGTTAAGTGATCTGCCAAGCTGACCCAGGGAGCACAGTGACTGCAGAATAGCTGAGAAATAAGTTATTTTCTGGACCTTTGAGATTTTTGATTCAATTCATTATATAAATAACAAACTCATTTTTACCAAATTATAGCCAGCCAAAATTTAGGCAATCGAGACACAATAAAACTGATTGAGAGAGAGTTTCCTCACTGACTACCAATGTTTAATTATTACCTTCAGTAAACAGCTCAAGAAATAAAATATGACTTCTTAGGCAACAAGAAAACAGAAAGAGATCCAATGTTTGTGACTATCAGGCAGAAGTAGGAAAAAAAGTAGAAAGAATGTTATAGCTTGAAACTGCAGATTCATAAACTCTTCGAGCTTTCACTACTTAAATGCCAGGTTTAGTCTGGAAATGAATATCAAAAATAAATAGCATGTTAAATCACCCTGGGATAACTGCTTACAAAACTTTTCATTCAGGGGCAGAGTTTAGAATGTCAACAGGGCTGTTTTTCTGAAGTATCCCTCTCTCAATGCAGAATAAAGACAAGTATCAGCTTCCATGAACACAATGACCTGGATTCTTTGCTGTGCCTTAGATTCAGAGAATCATCAAGCCATTTGGGTCACAAGGGTCTCTGGAGGTCTTTATTTCAAACTCCTCCTCAGAGCAGGTCCAGCAATAAGATCTGCTTGGGCTGCTCCTGCTTTTATCCAGGCCTGTCTTGAAAATGTCCCTGAAGCCATCTCTTTTCCAGGCTGTCCCTCAGCCTCCTTTTTCACGGTGGCCCTCCACAGAATCTAATCCAGTTTGTCAATATCTTGCCTGTATTGTGGGGGGTCCAAAACTGGACACAACATGCAAGATGTGCTCCACAGAGTGCCAAGTCACAACTGGCATCATAACTTTTCTCAATTTAGTGGCTGTGCAGCTTATAGCTAGAATTTATAATGGAGATTCAGGCAAATTTCAGCACCACCAAAAGTTCTGGATTCATTTATACCACTCACAGTGATTTCTTTACCAAGTGTAGTTTGCACCTGTTTGTGTAGGTCTCTAACTCAGTCACAGGTAATGTAAGTCCTCAAATGAGGCTGTTGAAGAACCAGAAATACTTTAAACAGATTTATTCCTAATTGACTAGATTTCATGTTGATTGTACTCCTGGAAGTCCTGATTAAGTGAATTCATTACCATTTATAATTTTTTGACAGCACACTTTGGAGATTCCAGCTACGGAAATTATCACAGTCTAATCAAGATATGCAAACTGAATATAAAAGCACTTTGAAAAAAAAAAATCTTGATTGAATCAGGTTAGAAAATATTCCTAATAAAAAAACCCAGCATCACTTGCACACTTCAGGCATACTACTATCGGTTTCTGCCATTGAGAAAGCATTTAGTACAAAGTTCTTACTAAATGGTAATGAGCAGCTGCTGATTGGGGATTTGACAGTCAGAACCTTTGTGAAGGACACCCACGCGGGACCGTAGGAAGGAAAGAACTCCCAGTTTTCTCTGGAACTGGGGTCTGGGGTGACCCTATAAGAGGCATCCCTCACTTTGCTTAACTCCTTCCCAGTGTGCTGCTCCAGTGCCCCCGCGTGCTTTGCTGATGTGAACACTTGTGATGCAAAGCTCATTTCCTGACGCTGCTGTTGATGCTGCCAGAGCTACCTGTGCCTGCACCTCACTAGAGGGGAAGGACAGCATCCAGGCAGCTCTGCGTACCCCGTAATGCAGCTGAGCAGGGAAGGAAATAATTAAGCCCATCGTGTGAACCAAATCCTTCAGGACATACCCATTAATGAGATTTACAAAACCCTCTCTCTGCTCTGCCGTTTGTGGGAACGAAGGAGGCAGAGCCAGCACGAGAAAAGCCCTTCTTTTCAGCATTAACATAAAACTAGAAATGTATTTTGTTCACTTCACACTTTTAAAGGAGAAAAGCATTAACAAGAGATTTGCTGTTAGGTTTTATGTCTGCTTAATGTTCTCCCACACATTTTATTTAGGCTGCCTCACAGTTGGTTTTAATTTTTTACACTTGCTGCCTCACCTCAAAAGTCTTCTCCAGTTCTAAGTAAATCCAAACTGCTCTTCTCCACTTGGTTTTTCAGTCACACATGGAGAGTGACCATTTCTGCATACCAGTCGCATTTTATTATATGCTTAACAGGGGCTTACATAAAAGAGAGAGTGACATTTTACACAGGCAGATAGTGAGAAGACAAGGAGGAATGGTTTTAAACTCAAAGAGGAGAGATTTAGACTAGGAAGAAATTCTTTTCTCAGGGGGTAGTGAGGCCCTGGCACAGGATGCCCAGAGAAGCTGTGGCTCTCCCATCCCTGGAAGTGTTCAGGGCCAGATTGGAGCAACCTGTTCTAGTGGTTTTTCTGTTTCCCACAAATAGTTTAGCTGCACTGAGTAAATAATTTTTAAATTGAACATCTTGAGGGGTTTTTTTCCTGTTCCTCGAATTATTTCACATAATTCCTTTCACTAACCACACCTTCTCACTTCTGTGTATCAAATATGCACATCCCTTATCAAGGAGTGACAGCGTGGGCTCTGATGGATTTTTTCGGTCATGCCACAAACTAAAGACCACCCTGAATCTTGAAAAGTTCCAACCACAACTGCAAACTTAAATGTTCCAGCCAATGAAGCATCGTTTTTCCCATCAACTCAATGCATTGTCAAATACCTTACTTCAAATCCAAATTTGCACACCTGTTTCTGTACCCCTCTCTTTTGAGTGGTATATTTGTCTTTGACAGTGGCTCTACCACCAAAGCAAAGAGTCAATTATTAAATGCCCTGATAAGCTGAAAATCTGTTGAACTGACCTTTGAGGCACACGTATTTTTCTCATCTTTTTCTCCTTTTTCCATTTTTGCAGACTACTGCTCCAAATTATACTTTTTCATGTCACCACACACTTTATAGCAATCCATCTTATACACTTTACATAATTTTTGTATATTCACTCTCCTTCCAATGCCAAAGGTACTGTTACTGTTAGGACTCACTATCTAATCTTTGATCTGTGTTCATAATGCGCATTAACACAGACACCTGCAGCAGCCAAGGCAAGAAAAGGCACCTTCAGTTTCCTTTAATCACAGAGAAAATGAGTTTTTTAGTTTTCAGATCATACAGAAGTATCAGGCTTTACCAAAGGCTTTACTAATTTTAAATCAGAGTCCTTTTTGTTCCAGTTTTCTGATTTCTGAATTAAATGTTCCTATTTCCTTTGTAACGATTGAACTGGAGCCAAGAAAATAACATTATTCCAAGATCTTGTTTTGCATTAAAAGTTCTAAGTCGTCTCCAGACTACTGCCAAAACTTTTAAAACTGTGTTTTAAAAGAATCACAGGCGAAGATAAAAACATGTTACTGTAGGTTTGCCCACCTGACACAAATAGCTTAAACAATTTCTCCACAAAACCAGCTTGACACACTTACCTGTCAATACAGGTGACAGCAACAGAGGGAGGATGATCATCAGAATCTAGTTCTCTCTCATCTCAGATTCCTGCAAAAAATACAGAAAGATGTAAAGAAGATTTACACATGGAAAAAGAAATTAAGTGACCTAAAGGCCACCCTATTTAATAGTCTATAAAGCAGAGGAGATTATTTTTTTCATGAAGGAGATTCTGATAGGAGAAAGAGAGAGGAAGTTTATTACATTGCAAATTTCCAACATATTCATCATACTGTAACATAAATATTATGTGTAGCTTTGCAAGGGCAGAACCTGACATGGCTTCACTCACTCCAGAGTGCTTCTGGCAGCATGAAGTCAGTACTAAGACAAAAATAGGCTCTTCTGGTTATCAACAAAGACATCATTTCAGGCCAGATCTGACAGAAGGTGAAAGGTGCTGCTCTGCTGTTTCCCTTGGACTTCTTCCTTGATTTGAGTCTTGCCAAAGCTCTGAGCATCCCAGGAATGTGCATCTGCTGAACCACCCGAATATGAGCAGCAAGATGCTTGGCTTTTCCACCCCAAGTCCAGCTGAGATGCTGAAATGAGGGTCTGCGGTCTCCAGGCCCCCAAAGGGATTCCCCAGATCAGCAGACATGTGCTGAGCATCACAGTCCAGCTCTGGGCACAGCAGGGACAGCCTGCATCCAGCTGTGCTCTCAAGCATGCGTGACTGGGTTCAAATTTCATTGCCTCTGTTGATGGGTAGAAGCTCACGCCAGAAAAATTCTTCACTGTTATGTACTTCCTCCTTTTATAGATATAAATGGGAGGGGAAATCCAGATATTTCCATTGTAAAGCAAGTTTGACAAACGTTTTTACTTTTTGTTGCACTCTGGTGTAAAGCTCCCCATCAGAAAATACTGCTAGATTATGTTACATGTGTTACTTCTAACCACATTAAGAGTGGTTAGAAGTAACCAGGCATCCTCTGTTAGACAAAAGAAGAGTAAAGTAGTCATGCAGCTTCAGATAAAACATAGAACGTGACCATGAGTGAAACTGGAGTTACTCAGGGATAATTCTGTGAGCATCGCTGGCCCCATAGCATTTACTCCAGGCCAAATCAAAATCGACTCACCTCAAATTCACCCCTCCTTAGCCTATGCTTCCTGCTAAGCACATTCAAGTAATAATTAATGCTAACATGTACATGTATACGAAAAGATTTAAATACACTTTCAGTGCATTTAGGCCCATTCTTTATTTTAAATCAAGACAGACTTTGACATATAAACGTTCATATCCAAAATGTTCTGAGTAGGAAGGAAATACTTGCCAATCTGTCTCCAGCACCTGTGTAATTCTGCACAACTCTTACAGCAGCAACAAAAGAAACTACTGAAGGACATTTCCCACACTGAACTATTGTATTTTGCACCAGTGTCAGCTGCATTTGAGATTAAACCTGGTAGGTTTTGCATTTTTATAGAGGGAGATATGTGTGTGATTTCCATGATCACTGGGCTTACAGGAAAGGTGGGTGAAAAAAGTTCAGCAGCTGTTCCTCACAAGGCAAAAAACAGAATCTATACAAGGAAAGAAGGCAGCAGATTAAAAGTAAAGCAAAATAAACTAACCTGACAGGTTTCTTAATCTCTGAGATGGGATAAACCACTCTGCTTTTGAAGTTTCTCTATTTACACACACCAGCTTTCGGTTTCTAAATGGGTCCAGAAACAGAGGAAGAATAACCTGGGACTGGGTATATGAAGCATAGATGAAACTTTCCAAAATTGCTCTCAAATGCTGACACAGCTCAACATATTCCAAAACCAGGCTTTGTTGGCTTTAGAAAAGATTTACAACTTGGTTAGTTTGGGACAGATATTGCTAAGATTTACTAAAGGTAGGACCACAGCAAGGTAGGACTTAAGCAAATAATTTTGGACTTTGTTGGCAAACAACAAAAATAACAAAGGCAACATAAATGTTAAGCATTCAGCTACTAAATACGCCTCGCAAATAAAAGCCACAGAAATTCATTGCAGGGAATCTTTGCACTCTATTGTGGAAGAGAGGAGAATGCCAGCAGTTTGTTCTCTGTGGTGGCCAAATTCTCCTATTTACAAAAATCACCCAGTGGCATGATTCCATTTTGCATTTTGGATGTTAACTTATTTTTTACTGTGCTAGCCCTAGGGATAAGCAAATCAACTAGTAAAACCATGGTTTGCCAAGAGCTGGGAAAAGCTCTTTAAATGAGAGTATTTAGATATTGTAAATTCATAGAAGAAAAATAAATGGTGCCAATACTGGCTCCTTAATGAGGCTGTTACACAGTGGAGAAAGACACTGTCATTGGAAGAGTGAGCAATTGTCCTCTCCTCTTTCCGCAAAAGGATTCTCTTAAGACCCAGTGGCAGACAAAAACCAAACCCCCTCCCAGCTGCTGTTTTTCTGTCTCTTCAGGCACAGGATCAGTACAGCAGAAGCTCCTCTTTATCTCAGAGCCTCTGGTGCATCCCTAAATAAATCTGTTGCTGTGAAATCCCCGGTTACTCGCACATCCCCAGCACTTCCGAATGCAACAGGTTTCCCTTCCAGATGCCGCTTCCATGTGTGGCTGCACAAGAGAGTGGACATGCACAGGCTCATCCCTCAGGAAAAACACCAAGCATGACAGGCAACATGCTTTTCCCTCCGTGGGAGCTCCTGCATGGGTCTCTCCTACACCTAATCACCCATTTTTAACATATTTGTAGGAACGTAACACCTGCAGAGATTCCTGATCCTTCAAAAACTTTAGCTTAAATTGAGCAGTAAATTGAAGGGCCATTGGAAAGCAGAAGGAGATGGATAAGGAGGGGAGGACAGACTGACAGCACAGTCACATCAGGCATTTTCCTTATCAAATCCACCTATAAAACACGAAGGTAACCCCAAACCGAGGCGAACAGCGCAGTTGGTGATTTCCACACGATTCGGTGCTGTGCGGCGAGGAGATGTGACATTTTTGCAGCGTGCACTGTAGCAGCAGTCACTTGGTTCAGGGAGCCGTAGAGCTGCAGCCATGCAGTATTTATAGTCCTCTCTCCTCAGCTCCTTATTCCTGCTCTTTTCCCCCCCGGCAAATCAGGCAGGACGCTGCCTCCCAATCCCAGCTGCTGCCACTGCTGGAGGAAAACCCTTGCTGTACCACTGTGCTGCAGAGTGAACATTCCCAAAAGGACACAGGTCAAATCTTTCCCCAGATCTGGCAAAATAAGAAACGTTCCAATAATTGTATGAATTTTAGCAAGTGGAATGAAAATGGCACTCTTTTTTTCACAGCAATATGTACATGTAATGAATTTTCCACACAGGAAGGTAACCTTGTTTGTGGGTGTTTCCCTGTGCCCAGCTGCGCACCTAGGAAAGTAAAAGTTGCCAACCAAAAAGAGCAAAGCTCAAGTAAATTCAACTGCAAACACACATTTATTCTGCCAGTATTCTGACTCATACAAACAAGTCAACAAGAATCATACAACCATATTGACAAACTCAAGTGAATATTTCTACATAACTTCTTTAATGCCGTTTCAATGCCAGAGCATTCCCAATTTCTGTTTCTGAACTGGCTCCCAGCTGACCAGCCAGCTTATCTGCACAGATGCCTGCACAGCCACAGAGAAATATCCATCTCTGCAAATGGAGATGAGGATGGCACAGAAAACGGATACACTGAAACACTCAAAAACAAAGCGCTTGGGAGCATTCAGTGACAGGATTAGCATGCTTAAATTAACGCAACTTAAAATGACACATTTCATGGATTTAACCCTAACTTTTCTGAACGCAAACAACCCTTAATGCTATCACAGCATCCTGTTTCCTCTGTTTTCAGGTACACAAACAAGTCATCAACCTTGAAGACCTCCTTAGCAGCACGCAGGCTCACATTTTTTTCTAGCTGTCTTTGAAATCAAAGGTGATTCATAAGTGATGTCCACAGAACTTGAATACCAGCAGAGTTCCCGTGACTTTAGAACCCTTCACATGACCCAGTTTAGTGACAAAGCTGCTCAAGCAGGTCAGTTATGCCACATGGAAGTCCCAACTGCGGCTTTAACAGAAAACTCATGTAATTTATAGGGAGCTGAGGGCACTTTGCACTGTAAGGCTCCAGGCAGGCCATTAGTTGAGCAATACTTGGAGACTCCCAGATGTCTTTAACACTAATAGACTCCAAACACACACACTGAATTCTGCACTTTTCCCCAAGTTAAACTGAGAGCTCAAATACTGAGGAAAGTACAAGAGCAAAGCTTGTGTCTCCAGCACATGACAGACTCAAATCCTGCCTGAGAGGTGTAATAAGCAAACTTGACTTGATTCCAGCTCACTAAAGAACAAGGCAATGAGCTGACAAATGGATGTAGCAAGGAAGGAGCTGTCAGAGATTTGGGGAGACTTCTATCAGCTAAATCCACCATTATGTAAAGTCAAAGCAAACAAAGTCTGGCCACAAGGTTGAAATGTGGACAGAATTAGGAAAACAGTTCAAGGCAGTGGAAAAATAGTGATTTTATTCATCAGGAGACACCATATTTGGGTACATATTTAAAATTCAGAAGAGAATTCCACATGGACCTTTCCAGAACTAAATATGAAGTCTACAGCTGCTCAAACACTTACTGGAATGAACTCACATATTTGTGTCTCTCTTGGTGTTTTTGCTATGCTCGACTACTCTAATCTTTTTTTCCTCAGCAGCCTAAACATAATGGCCTAAATGCTTGTATATTGTGTGATAGCAAAGAATGATCTTCAGAAATGCCAGATGCTTTGGAGCTTCAGATAATTCACTGCTTAGGGCAACAAGTTCATGCCAGCAGAAATAAAAAAAAAAAAAGAAAAAAAAGAATCACAAAATTTAATTCCTGTTTAAATCCTGACATTATAAATATACACTGCTAATTCCATATACATAAAAGACAGAGAATACCCATAGTCCCACACATTGCGTCTTTGAAGACACTTAAAGCCACAATATATACAGAATAATATAATTCCAGATAGGTCTAGCATCACATCCTGTATTTTGGTTGCCTGATCATAGTAGGTTAAAAAAATATTCAGATATGGAATGAAAAATATCTCCTTCCTATGCTTATCTAAACATGAAATGGCAATATAATTAAAGCAGTAAGTACTACTGCAAATTATCAGCAATCAGTGATGAAAGGAAAATGTGCCCTCAGTTCATGGCTCATAATTATTTCACTTCCCAAATACTGCAAAAATCCGTGATAACTGCTAAATAATAAAAGCTCTGCAAAGAACCAGAAGGTGCTCACCTTTAATGTAATTTTTCATGTAACTCATTGGATCTGTCCAACTCAATGAATTCAATCCTACATTTTGCACTGCAAATTTTCTGCTCTTTCATTCTATGACAAGGTGGAGAACTTCAAAACTTAGATTCATGGGGAAAAATTGTACCAATTTTCTGCTTATCCTTTTTGAGCCTCAGCTCAAAGGAAAACCTATGGATTGTATGCATCAAACAAAGGTAGGCTGCTTGTTTTTTAGATTTCAGCATTTTCAAAGGGTTGTAAATGTTACCAGATGTTGACCAAAAAGAAAAAAATATTTGCAAGTGAAAGAAATCCACAGATTCTGATTACCTAAAGGGGAGAAACGGCCTGAATCTACTCCCAGCAGCAGAGTTCTGTGTTTGCTGTGTTTTTAGCTGTCCAGATGGCTCTGTTTTATTTACATGTCCCATCTAAACAATCACTGCTGCGTTGTGGAAACACTTGTCAGTATTGTGACAACAGGAGGGAGATCACTCCCCTCAGCTATAAATCACAAATCTGAGGGCAGCTGCAGCCTCTGCTTCTTTATCATCCCCTTAAAGGCAGGAATTTCAGTGAAAGATGGGAATCTATTAACTTTGCTGGCTGAGCTATGCGAAGTGAAGAGAGATGAGAGGTGGAGTAATGAAAGGGAGAGAGCCCAGCATCGTGACTGACCTGTGCAAGGACAGCCTTTGTGACCTGCTCACAAATGAATTATTCATCTTCCAGGCCTTGCCTGCCATTCCACTGGAGGGAACACACAGGTCAGCCCTGCCCTGTTCTTTTCAGTTTCTTGGCAACACATTCGGGTTGGTCTAAGTGGACAGGACTTAATATTTGGAGGTACTGGGTTAAAAAACAGTTTCTATCATCCTAGTGTTTAAATGAAATAGAAATGCAAGATAAAGGGCAATATTCCAAGTAATTTTCAAATAAATATATCAATTTCTCAAGGAAGACTAAACTGTTCTTAGCAAAACTACTATGACAGTCATCTCAATAATGAAGAAAACATTTGTGCTAATCTAAAATTTCATTAAGGTCTAGCAAGTAAATCACCATGCACATAACAAGCTACAAAGGTTAAGAGCTGCAGCCATGTGATCTCAAGACATTCATCAGGTCTAATTAATCTGATGGCATACAGAGATGGAGAAAATTACAAGCAAAACATGCAACAAAAAGTGAAAACC